>CM076578.1:1869259339-1869396839 GCA_034641835.2 Pinus albicaulis
TATAGGGCGGCAGACTCGGCTTCCTGTGGATAAAGGATTGAAAACCTAGAGGGGTCTCCCTTTATATACGCGACGGTACAGGGAGCGCAAGTCCGTACTAGCGCTGTCAGATAAATTGATGCACAATATGGAAAAACAAAGGGAAAACATTAACAAAAATGAAATAACATCACCATTAACATAGCTCAAGGATCCTATGAAAGTACTTGTATTACTGATGTCCAACTCAAAAACAGTTATAGTGCTCCAATGCAATAGTCATAGCAACTTAGAGTCTAAACAAATTCAAACTAACCAACAAAAAACACTGATAATGAAAATACATGCAGTATTTAACTACAACTGAGGTGGTTTACCTAATCTACAGACTGCATTTACTACATATTAAATGAAGTTTTGACAATTGAGACCATGTAAGGCCCAAGCCAAAAATATTCTTGACAAACCTACTGTAGTAATAACTTTCAAATTAACTCTTGAGCTAACTTTTTAAAATATATTTGACTAACTTCCTACAAAATTAACTTTTACAATAAATTCTGAATTAATGCTAAAATATATCCAACTCTAATATTAACTGTGGTAGCTTTCATTAAATCAAAATTTAGCTGGAGGTGGCCAACATGGTTGTTAATAGTCAAATGTTGAGTGGCCTTGACATCTGGCCTTGTCTTTCTCGTTGAATTGTTTTGTGATTTGTCCTTCAAATTTAACCTGTATTTATTTGTATATCTCTTTACCTCCTTTTATCCTTACCCTTGACTTATATGTTTACTTATTTTACCTTTCACTATCAGAGTGAATATTTTACCTTTAATTTTATTTTCCTTAACTCTCTTCTTTAACTGCATCTTTTATCCCTTTTTATCTTTACCCTGACTAATTCTCTCATGCTTTGTCTGTTCTTCTACTCATAATCCTTTGTTCCAGAAAAACATTCAAATCCATACCCTATGAGTTTTGAGAGGAGGTGGATAGACAGGGAGTCTGAAAAGGTATGTAGGCCATTGGATCAGATGGGGGAAATCAGACGGCTGTCAGAGTTTCGGATGGATGGTAAGAGGTGGGACTAGGAAATCTAATGGGAAGGTGGTTTACAGATTATCGCACGGTGTAGGAGTGGTTAGGTGGTTTTAGTCGAAGGGTATGTGATGAAGCATAGGGGCGACGCGTGGCAGACAGGAGGGTTTCAAAACAACCCATTTCGCAACCCCTTGAAGGTTTTAAACAACGTACAGTTGGGGGTGTGAAAAGGACTGGGAGTCATTAGATTGGGTGGTGAAGTTCGAACGACGGTTGGGCGGTGGGTTGATAGCAGGTTAGTATGGTAGGTGGGGTTAAGTGATCTAAATGAAAAGCAAAGGGTTTAAATATCAAGGTGGGGTTTTACTATTTTTAAGGGGAAGCAATGTAATCATGGGGCCTGGGGATATATCAAAGTGGGGGATAAGCTTTTTAAAGAAGAGGCTTTAATATAAAGAGGAGTCGGGATTTTAAGATAACGAGGTTGGGGAAATAAATAGAGTTTATTTAAAGTGGGATCCGGCAGATGAAAATTATTTTAAAAACAATGTAAAAGTGTATTTTACATCGTTTCTAATGAAAGAAGGTGAATGAGTGAAGGGGAAGGGATATTAGCAATGGGAAGGGGGTTTTAGCTAGGAAAGGGGTTTAAGAAGGAGAAAAGGTCATATATATGGGGGTTTAGGGTTTAAAATGGGATTTCAGAGAATGAGGTGTCAGAAAAAAGGTAAAATGAAAGGTAATGGAAAGGGTAAATGAAAAATAATGAAGGCAGTGAGATTAGGCTTTTCATCACACTTAATGAGAAAAAAATTGCTCTTTTAACTAAATCAAAGGGTAGATGGACTTATTTGGCCCCTTTGACACCTAGAATCTCCTTTCCTTTCTAAAAATAAATAATAGTCAAGGAATATTATTTTCAACATAAAAAATATAAGGAATAGGCAGTCATCTGGTGATACTGTAAAAATACAGGAGTCTAACAGTGGCTCCAACTAGGGAGGGAAAATCATTTAGGAGGTGTAAATAACTTCATAGACTAGTAGCCTGATTTATTTGGCTTATTCCCACCCTGTAATCTTGATGTACTGCAACTTTTGTGGCTGTGACCTTCAAAAACTGAAATCCATGCTTACTGCAAACATGAGGTTTGAAACACACTCGATCTTGAGCTTGAACCAGCAGCCTAAAATTGAAAAAATTTGAAACATTATCAAGTATTAAGAGCTACTTTGCATACCTACCTAGCCTAATCTCACTTGGAGGTATATATTCACTAAGTGAACTCCCTTCTCTAATGCAACCAATCAAGTAAATGACTACATGATAATTCTTATTCAACCTTTTGAATATGCTAAAAAGACAAAAAGGGGACTCCCATCTTACCTGCCATTGAACAACCGCACTCAAATTTTTCTCTAAACTTTGCAAAAAACTATTCCTCACATAGCATACTCCTCATTTAGATGTTCCTAAAAAACCAACAAAAGGATCTTGGAACAATCCCTGGCCCTGAGGATTTAAATATCAAACTTCATCTAGGGTTGCTCCTTGTTCTACTTTGTCATGCCCAAGATTCTTTTGAGAGAGAACCTCTACCCATTCTTCATGATCATCTGACATGGCATCCTCATAATATGCTACTATATTGTCCTCAATCAAACCTGATATGCTTTGACTGAGTTGGCTGAATTATGTTTGAAGGCCATCATTTTGATGAGAAGGAGGACTCTCTAGAAATAGGCCCTCTTGAGAGGGTGGCATAGCATCAGTACCAATATTTTCTGTTGTTTCTTTATGAGGAAGTGCTTCAACACATAAGTCAGTCGTATAACAAATAGAAATAATATCTTTATTATATAGAAATTTAGAGGTTGGCTGCATGTTTAAAGCCTGATTGATTTCTTCTTCTGTTAGAGGAGGATGGATTTTTAATGTTTTCTGGTTTGAATAACAAATTATTTCTTTCTCTTGTGAAGACTGATCATGAGGCCAAAAGTCTTCTTTATCCTCACACAATAAAGAAGATGAATTATCATTTTTCCCCTCAGAGAGATCTTGTGGATCCTCTTTCATTTCATGACTGCTTTTATTTTCAACTAACTTCTCTTAATTATCATGATAGTTAACTTGAGAATGAAATTCATGAATTGCTGCTAAGAGATCTTTAGGATGCTAATTTCCTAAATCTTCATAAATATTTACATGTGTTGTGTTATATCCTCATATTGATCACAACAATTTTTAGTTAATGATAAAGATGGATAATTTTCTTTATAATGCTCATAAAACAGCTTGCGGAAATATTTTAAGGAAAACAAACTACCAAGGCTCAGACCTTCATACCATTCCCTTGCTTTTCCTTCTAATGTTAGCATGAATTTCTTCATGAGAAAATACTCATGCCATTCAATATTAAACCTCCATGAGTGTATATGAAATTTAATGTGATGTAACAAGCGGTCATTAACCTTTCCATCCTGAAAAATAGGCAGATTTATGTCCCAATTTACCTGAGGCATTTTGTATGGGAATATAGGAATTTGATCTATGTTCATTGGAGCATACCTACATTGTATCCTTCAATAGATATTGTCAATTTGTTAGAGAAAAGGGTCACTATATCTTCAAAACCAATTAGGATTATTCTACCAGTGGTGTCTTTCGACCAACTGAAAACTGTGGAGTCGCCAGGTGGATGATTTCAACTTTCTTGAGGCTGGTTGTTGTCCACCATCACCAACCAGATATCAATCTTGGCAACACTTGAATCATCTAAGTTTGAGTGGGATTTTTGAGTTCCGAAGAAATATTAAGCTTTTTCTATAACTCAGCTCCCTAGTATGGTCTCCTTTATGTTAGATCCCTATAATTTGTAATATTACCAAGAACAAGTAGCAAAGAACAACATCAAACCACTTTCAACTCTAGGACCTAGCCTTCTTGGGCTCAGAGAGGGCTCTCTCTGTATTTATGATTAACTGAATTAGCTTTATGATTATATTTTCTGATTTTAGGCTAGTTATACAAATTTGGGTTGTTTGTTTGATTGTTTGTTTGTTTGGTTGGTTAGATAGAATTTTGGAAGCTTAATCCATTAGGCTATGGAGTCATAAAACGGTTGAGTTGTACATCAAATTTTCAAGGGTTTTCACATGGAAAATTAACTATGTCAATTAGATCTTTGTGGCAAGATGAATATGAGATGGCAGAAAAGATGTGTGTTCATTAAAGCAAAAGGGAAATTAAAAATCCTTTAACTATACTTCAACATAAATTTAGAGCAGACAGTCTATGAATTCTTCATTCAGGTCATTAGAGAAAAACATTCAAGATAAGAATTTAGTGAAATTAAAGAGCAATTAAGAATTCTTTAACTAAACTTCAGAGAAAGCCTTAAGGTAACAGTTTGGTAAAACTAAGGATCACTTAAGAATTACTTAGTTATACTTCACAAAGAAACACTCATGACAACAATCCAGTAACACTAAAGAGCAGTTAAGAATTCTTTAGTTATACTTTCAGAGGAAAACATCAAGATAAAAATAAAAGACAGAGTTAAGGTGCTCATGCAACATGTGTTAATCTAAAATTTATGTTTTTCTATCAGAGAAATTGATGCAAAGTATGGAAAAACAAATGGAAAACATTAAAAAATAGAAACAACATCACCATTAACATAGGTGCTCATGCAACATGTCTTAATCTAAAATTTATGTTTTTCTATCAGAGAAATTGATGTACAGTATGGAAAAAAAAAGGGAAAACATTAAAAAATAGAAATAACATCACCATTAGCATAGGCCAAGGATCCTGTGAAAATACTTGTATTACTGATGTCCATCTCAAAAACAGTTATAGTGCTCCAATGCAATAGTCTTAACAACTCAGAGTCTAAAAAAAGTCCAACTAACCAACCAACAACACTAATAATGAAAATACATGCAGTATTTAACTGCAACTAAGGTGGTTGCCCTAATCTAGGGTGACATAGTTCATTTAATACAGAGTAAATGAAGTTTTGACAATTGAGACCATGCAAGGCCCAAGCCAAAAATATCCCTGAAAAACCTACTGTAGTAATAACTTTCAAATTAAATTCTGAGCTAACTTTTTTAAATATCTTTCAATAACTAACTGAAAAATTAAATTTTACAGTAACTTTTGAATTAATGCTAAAATATCTCTGACTGTAATATTAACTGTGGTAGCTTTCATTAAATCAAAATTTAGCTGGAGGTGGCCAACATGGTTGTGAAGAGTCAAATGTTGAGTGGCCTTGACATCTATCCTTGTCTTTCTCGTTGACTTGTTTTCTGATTTTCCCTTCAACTTTAACCTATATTTATCTGTATATCTCTTTAATACCTTTTATCTTTACCCTTGACTGCTTTGTTTACTTCTTTTACCTGTCACTGTCACAGTGAATCTTTTACCTTTCAATGTCTTTTCCTTAACTCTATTCTTTAACTGCATATTTTATCCCTTTTTATCTTTCCCCTGACTGTTTCTTTCCTACTTTGTCTATTCTTCTGCTCATAATCCTCTATTGTGGAAAAAAATTCAAACCATACCTTGTGAGTTTTGACAGGAGGCACATAGGCGGGGAGTGGGAAAAGGCATGTAGGTCGTTGGATCATGTGGGGGAGATTGGACGATTGTTGGAGTTTCGGATGGATGGTAAGAGGTGGGACCAGGTAATCTAATGGGAAGGTGGTTTACGGTTTATCACATGGTGCAACAGTGGTTAGGTGTTTTTAGTTGAACGGTATACGATGAAGCATAGGGGTGATGCATGGTGGACGAGAGGGTTTCAAAACCACCCATTTCATAACCCCCCTAATGTTTTAAATAGTGGACAGTTGAAGGTGTGAAAAGGACTGGGAGTCGTTGGATCGAGTGGTGAAGATCGGACGATGGTCAGGTGGTAGATTGATATTGGGTTAGTTTGGTAGGTGGGGTCGGGTGATTTGAACGAAAATCAGAGGGTTTAAATATTAACGTGGGGTTTTAATATTTTTAACGGGAAGCAATGTAATCATGGGGCCCAGAGATATATCAAAGTGGGGGTAAGGTTTTTAAAGTAGAGGCTTTAATATAAAGAGGATTTGAGGTTTTAATATAACAGGGTCGAGGAAACAAACAAAGTTTACTTAAAGTGGGACGTGATAGATGAAAATTATTTTTAAAACAATGTAAAAGTGTATTTTACATTACTTTTTAATGAAAGAAGGGGAATGAGTGAAGGGGAAGGGATATTAGCAATGGGAATGGGGTTTTAGCTGGGAAAATGGGTTTAAGAAGGGGAAAAGGTCATATATACGAGGGTTTAGGGTTTGAAATTGGATTTCAGAGCATGAGGTGTCAGAAAAAAGGTAAAATGAAAGGTAACGGAGAGGGTAAAGGAAAATAAATGAAGGCAGTGAGATTTTCCTTTTCATCACACTTAATCAAAAAAATTTCCCTCTTTTAACTGAATCAAAGGGTAGATGGACTTATTTGGCCCCTTTCACACCTATAATATCATTTCCTTTCTGAAAATAAATGATATTCAAGGAATATTATTCTTAGCATGAAAAATATAAGGAATAGGCGGTCATCTGGTGATACTATAAAAATACAGGAGTCTAACATCATGAACCCTTTGGAGAGTTCAAATAAGCATAAGGAGATGTTGAAAATGGAATCAAATGAGGTTGAAGATCCTAATGTTTCTAAATATGACATTTTGTGTATGGTTACAGGCTATTTTGGAGGTGGTGATGGATGATCATCTAAAACTGTCCTGAAGTGAAGGAAGAAGAATAAATTTCTTCTGAAGGCAGAAAAAACATGCAAAATTAGAATTTAATTATGATAGAGGATAAGGAAATGTATAAATTATATAACTTATGTGTTATATATCCAAGATTCTCCTGATCTCACTGTTGTGGAGGTAAATACCCTCTGCGGACAGAGGCGATCCGTACTAGCCCAGATCGGGTCTAGCAACAATCGTATCACGCTAAGGCATAGGTTCCTAATTACAATAAACCAACTTGCGAAGAAGGCCTACCTCAATTCCAACGTTGTTGTTTGTAGAGAAGATGGATCTCCCATTTCCTTGCTTCAGCAGATCACAATCCTCTTGCTCGTCGCGATCGAACACCTACAAACATAAGAAACACGACAAACACAAGCATAAAACTCGATATATATGCAATTATGTATTAGTTAGAGAATACACAACTCATGACCATAATGAACAATACGAGTGGAACCATAACCAATATTCGCTTATCATTAATTCATACAAAGGAAAATACAACCAGGCTCTGACGTTGAACCTTCCTTCGGCGGGTCGTCAGCAGAATACGTCTGAGTAAAGCTTGTCGGGAATGGGGACAAGCCTCTCTCTTCAATCATCAATCTCCTTTCTATTTATTTTGTACTATGAGGACTATCAAAGCTCTTGCAACATTCTTTAGGCTATGAAGGCTCTTAGAGATTCAACCATTCAACTATTCAGCCCCTTCATCAATGGATGAAGGCTATATTTATGGAGGAGAGGAGGAGGTTGGGATCCCTACAATAGTGGAAGGGCGTCCTTATCCCTTGGGATGTTCCCCATAAGGTGGAAACAAGAGGCCAAAGGAGGAAGGTCGTGGTTATTCTGTCGAAACCACTCCTGATGACTCATCCACGAAGTTGTTGTAATCGAAGCTTCACCTCCTTTTTTAAAAAAATTTCCGTAAGTAGATTGGCGCGGGTGCTTAACTGGGACAGAGTTCTAATGAGCATAGGCTCAGTGTTAATTTTCCCCATTGGCGCAAGGACATAACGGGCTACCAGCGCCAAGGCAAAAATAGGTGTTTTTAGGGGTCTGCTCAGGAAATGATCAACAGAAGGAATGTTGTCCTCATGGAAAAGGATGCAATGATGGTATTTGCAAGGCATGACACTACTTATTGGTCATAGAAACAACCCTCCAATGGGAGATATGGGGATTGCAGGGACGGTGACAAATTACTGTGTAACAGATGCCCCCTAAAGCATGAGGCTCAAAAGAGAGAGAAGGGTGAAATGCTTTACAAGAACGCGTCCAACTGAAAACACTGTCATCGGAAAACCTGCGTAGAGAAGTACAACTGATATCTCAAATACATGATATATACGTGGTATGGGCGAAACCATCCGTAATAGAGTATACAAGAATCCAGATCCAAGGTATGGACGCAGCTATCCAGTAAGGATCAATAAATATACTCAGGTATGGTCGCAACCATCCAATTAGTGAGTCATGTAACCAATGATAATAATCCACAAAATCAAAGCCTAGACTCTAATAGAAAAAATCCAGGGTCTTGCGCTCCATCTCGACCCGAACAAAGTACAAGTTCAAGCATGCGAATAAGTGAGCTAAAGTCGAACATGCAAGAACATCGCCTGATTACCAGCCAATGATGAAAGTTGTTAACAGACGCGAGAGGTACCACCAATAATGACAATGTCCCTCAAGGTACTATAGGTACAATCTACGGCATGCGAATCAGTGAGTTGGCGTCGAACACCCATAGAATCACTTGATCGGAGGTCAATGATGAAAACCTCACGTCGAATGTGAAGAACCCGCCATTGAGGCATGTAGGCTCCAAGGTACCAGAAGGGAGTCTCTGGATCAGCTTCCTGGATATTGAGCTGAAGTCGACAGGAAGTGACCTTGATCGAAGGTGGGCCATAGTGTTTCTCACATCATCGACACGAGACAGAGGAGTATAATGTTTTTTTAAATCAGGATCAGATGAGAATCAGAGGAAGGTTAAAATTCTGCAGAGGTCAACATCTCTTGAACATATCGACAGCAAGACAGTGGATTTGGTAGTATGTGACATCAAAAGATCAAAGGTCATGATGACAAGGCAAAGAGCAGATGAGAGGTCAAAATGGATTACCCAAACCCACGGAGGCAAGTGGAAAAACGAGATGAGATGTCCCCAACCCGACACGAATGCAGACAAGTGCCATGTTCAAGAGCGACATACTGCCGACACGATGATGATACTGGTTCCATTTTTCCCCACCATTTCTGGTGAGTACCTCCTTATTTTTACACAAGATTGAAGAGGATACCATATTCTTGTCATATAGGTTCGTCCTTCAGACGAATCCATCCTAATACATTTAACGAGCCCTAGGAAGGAGAAACTCAAATAACGTCATGATTGACAATTTCCAGTGTCATTTAGGTTTAACGATTCTGACAAAGGAAGAACTCAGCATCTTTTCATGTTTACGGAGTTTGAAAAGATAGCGGAAAAGTAAAATCCAATGGTCCCTTTTCGTAGATAGTTCCTCAAACCCGAAAAGGTAGAAAACTATGTCAAAGAAAACCTCCTAGTCATGATAGGCTAGGGTATTCCTTTTTCATAAATAATCTATCCTAGCCCGAAAAAGGGGTAAACCTATACTGGGTAGATTTCGTTTCGTAGCCACTTTAACGAGATCAAAACGACAAGAGACTCGGAAATCTTTTCGTGTTTAGAGAGTCAGAAAAGAGCTGAAAGATGACTCCTCTTGGAGGAATGAGTGGTATAAAGGGTAGCAACTAGTTCCAGTAATGGTGGAACTCCTCAGAACAAGTAAAGGTTAAGAGGCTGGCTAAAAATGCCACTCATCACAGCGGTTCCTCAAGAACAGGGTAAAACAACCAAGTGAAGGCATATAATCGGCCAAGCAGATAATGACGATGGAGTGAAAAAACCAAGGCTCATCTGGCAAAAACAGGCTGATAAAATGACGATCACAAGAGGTAAAATGGGAATGGTTTCATTTTTACACAAGCCTGAAACTAAGATAAACTATGCTTGAAACCGGTTTCATTTTTACACAAGATTGAAATGGAAACAAAATATGCTGGAAAACGTAAGCATGCCCCCAGCATGGTGACTCAATTAGAGGTACATGCTCCCCAAGCTTCAGTCTATGCACCTGAGTAAACAGATGGAAGGAGTGAAGGTTCAAGTTATGAGATCTAAGAAAGACTCGACTGGGATTTTATGAGATCTGATCAAAGACTCGAATTAAACAAGAACGTGTTTCATTATTTCAACGAGGTTGACACATTAAAAGAACTATCCTCAGGACACCTTGTTTCATGGTTTAAGGAGCTTGGCACAAGACAAGGAACTCTGCTCCAACAACCTTGTTTCATTTTTTAAGGAGCTTGACACAAGACAAGGAACTCTGCTCCAACAAACCTCATCATAATGAACAAGAAGTCATGGCTTCCAAGAGTTTCCCATCCGATGGAAGGAAAACATCTTGGAATTCAGGACCCAATGCCCCCAGCACCTGATGCACAATGGCACTATCACTGGGCATAGGCTCAGGGTAGGTAGCCACATAGTTGACCTGTGGTGGGGCAGATACAACGGGTGGATAAAAGCTAGGAAGGGATGATGGCGGGCCAGTTGCGATATCAAGACCCAAGAATGAAAGTTGATCAATGGTCACGATCTGTCATTCATGCAGAAAAAAGACAACACGAAAAAGGGAGGAGACAAGTTCTCCCATGGCATAGGTATAATCGCGCCCCAAGAGAAGATTAAAATCCAAGGGGCCTGGAACAACCATCACGTCCATATGGACGGTTTTACCTCCCACAGTAATAGGTAACCTTGGAAGGATCCCTAATGGTTGACTAGTTCTTCTGTTAAATGCCAACATATTCTGCATAATAGGCAAAAGCGGTGGTGAATCGAATGCTTTCCAAGTAGTTGAGGATAGAACACTAACAGAGGTACCTTCATCTATAATGGTGCTGGGTATGACCAAACCAAAGGCCTGTACTTTTATCTCAAAAGGCACATAAGACGGAAGGCAGTATCCTGTGAATCGATTCCAATCAAAGGAAGCGACCAAACTACTCAGAGGGGCTACCATTGAACCAAGATGGTCTTCCCCTGGTATTACGGAAGAAGAAGGAGCATCCTTCACAACCTCCATCTCGAAGGCGGGAGGAGTATCCTCCAGGACCTCCATCACGGGAGGCGGAGGAGCAACTTCTTGAGATATAGGGACAGGATAATCTTTCTCCAAGTTCAAGGAATCTGAAGAAACAAGAAGAACCTGAGGGGTGTGAGGTCTACTCTCAACGGAAAAGACCTGGTGCAACACAGACCAGGCCAGCTCAACTGATCCCATGACCAATGGTTGGTTAGGGATGGATTCCTGAATTTGCATTTTTGAGGGAGCGGGATCGACTAAGGATGACTCTTGACCAATCATAGGATCAGCTGGTGAAGGACTCAAAGAAATTTGTTTATAACCATCTGGGAGGCATGGTGTAAAAAAAGTTGAGTTTTCCAAAACTCATTTGGCTTCATCCATATACGGACAAAGGTGAATGGCATGATGCCCTTCACACAACTTACAGGGATTAGTAATATTGCCCTGTTTCTTAGGAGCTTTACCAGCACTAGCTGAAGAAGTGCCCCCAACCTGTTGGGTGTGTGTTATATTCTTTCCACGACTAGCCCCACACGCTGTACGTTGCACTGGGTACAGCAAGGGGGTCACAAGGGGGGCGGCAGCGCCCCGGCGAAATTTTTTTTGGTATGCGGTCCCACTCATATGCAGACCCACCCATGTTTTGTGCATGAGTTTGCACGTGGTTTTGGGGTACGATGGTTTTTGGCCCCTGGTATTTTGTAGATCCAGTCAAGGGAACTACAGTTATGTTCTAATCCAGGGTTAATGGATTGGGGTTTATGTATGCTTCGGCATGTATATAAATGTGTTGTAATACTAAAAGGAATATAATGAAAAATGAAGTTGGTCATCCCAATTTGGGATCCAGGGGAAAATATTTGTGTTTATCTGTTTTATTTTTTATGCTCTCTTTATTGTTTATTTTCTGTTATAAGATTCATGTGTAGATAATTTCTGTTCAGGGTTAAAACCTACATTTGGTATCAGAGTTATTTCAGCTTCAAGGGGATGCCTTTGCTGATGAGAGTTTTTTTCTTAGGCCTAAGGTAGACCCTATTCAGTGGGAGATCTGTGGAATCTATTCTTGTGGTGAAAGAAGATGGCGAGCGGCGGAAAGATAGAGATCGAGCAAAGAGGAAGCTCTGGTTAAACCAGAGGAATTATGTCGAGAATATATTGCAGAAGTTCAATATGCAGGATAGTAAACCAGTGAGTGTTCCTATTCCTGTAGGTGCAAAACTGCCTGCTGAACAGTGTCCCAAGACACAAGAAGAAGAGGATGATATGTCCCGTGTTCCATATGCAAGTGCAGTGGGTAGCCTAATGTATGAAATGGTCTGTACTAGACTAGACATTGCACATGCAGTGGGAGTATTGAGCAAGTTTATGTCAAACCCAGGGAAGGAGCATTGGACAACAATGAAGCGGGTTTTAAGATATTTACGTGGCACTAGTGATTATGGCTTGTGCTACGAGGGAAGACCAGGATTGGAAAGATTGTTGGACATTCATGGTTTTGTTCATGCAGACTGGGCTGGAGATCTGGACCAAAGAAGATCTACAACTGGGTATGTGTTTAGCCTGTTTGGAGGGGCAGTCAGTTGGATGAGTAAAAGACAGTCTGTAGTGGCGCTTTCAACTATAGAGGCAGAGTACATAGCAGCCACTCATGCAAGCAAGGAAGCAGTTTGGTTGCAGAGATTGTGTTCAAGTATGGGGTTGGTACAACAAGCTATAAGGATATACTGTGATAGCCAAAGTGCAATTTTCTTGGCTAAGAACCCTGCTTATCATTCAAAGACAAAGCACATTGATGTTAAATATCACTTTGTTAGAGATATGGTTGAGGCTAAAAGGGTGTTGCTAGTAAAGGTGGACACTTTGAAGAATGTTGCAGATGCATTGACGAAGTTTTTAAGCACTCAGAAGTTCTCTTGGTGTAGAGAAAAAATGGGTGTTGAAGAATTGGCCAAATGACTAAGCTCTCCTGTGGCCCCCTATGGAAAGAAAACAACAAGTGGGAGAATGTTGGGTGTGTGTTATATTCTTTCCACGACTAGCCCCACGCACTGTACGTTGCGCCGGGCACAGCAAGGGGGTCACAGGGGGGCGGCAACCCCCCTTGTCAAGTTGCCCTGGAAAAAAAAAATTTGGTATGTGGTCCCACTCATATGCGGGCCCAACCATGTTTTCTGCATGAGTTTGCACATGGTTTTGGGGTACGATGGTTTTCGGCCCCTGGTATTTTGTAGATCCGGTCAAGGGAACTACGGTTATGTTCTAATACAGGGTTAATGGATTGGGGTTTATGTATGCTTCGGCATGTATATAAAGGTGTTGTAACACTAAAAGGAATATAATGAAAAATCAAGTTGGTCATCCCAATTTCGAATCCAGGGGAAAATCTCTGTGTTTATCTGTTTTATGTTTTATGCTCTTGCTATTTTTTATTTTCTGTTATAAGATTCATGTGTAGATAATTTCTGTTCAGGGCTAAAACCTACCCAACTTGACTCCCATAAGCCAAATGAAATGGCAGGCCAACGTTGGACCATACTTCGAACACCTCGGGAATTCCAGGGCAGTCTCAAAGAAGATGGTCTCCCGTGCAAAACATGCAAGGGAACTTGACTTTCCGTGGAGGGTTGGGAGGTTTGTCAAGAAGAGATGTTTCAGAAGCAATAGTTGTAGCTTTAGCCTCTCTCTTATGAGACTTCTTCTTCTTTTTCTTTTTCTTCTTCTTCTTAGCCACCTGGTTACTCGAATCCAGACTTTCACCAGGCGAAGTAGAAGATGAAGACGCAAAAACAAGCGAAGAAGGGGAGAGGTCCACCTTGGAATCAACATGATGTTGTTCAGGTGGAGGAACTAATTGAACAATAGACGAGACATTCGGGACCACAGAGGTTGAAAACAACCAAACAGACAACCCAACAGTTAACCCAGGAAGGGACAATGTTGCCATATAAGGAGCACCAACATTCCCAAAAGGAGGAAAAAGACCCGGATTCCCATCGGAGGGGATTCCTTGGTTGGTGTCCTAAGGAAAATTTTCCGTTAGAAACAATATTCAGAACAACACCCTAAGGAAACTAAATTTAACCAGGAATATTTCATGGACAGTTAATTTTTAAAACATTGAAACAAAACTCTACCGTTTCATCTTTTAAGAGTCAAGAAATAGGCAAAAGGTGACTCTATCTCTTTCAGTTTTGAAACAAGCGTGAAAGGACAAGCACTTGATGATCCTTTCAAATTTAAAGAGTCAAAAAAGATCAAAATGACTACTCAGGAATGCTAGGCAAAGGGTGTACCAAATAACCGTGAACTGCAATATACGCCTTGGTTTCAAAATGAAAGATAAATCAACCAAGGACTTAACGTACGTGTAGGAAATCTCCCCGAATGCTGTGTCCGGTGTATCACGGGTATAGGTCGGTAGACTCAGCTTCCTACGGATAAAGGATATCAACCTAGTGGGGTCTCCCTTTATATATGCGATGGTACGGGGAGCACAAGTCCATACTAGTGTTGTCTAAAGCCAAGAGGTGAACGATACCTACTAGGTTTAACAACGCCAGAACACATCTCTAACCTAGACCTCTAAATTTTTCGTTAATGTTTCAATGCTGCCTGAAGGTAAATTGAATAAATTTTAAGGTTGATCTTCAATTATGTCTCAGTTTCAAGGCCCTACCGCATGTCATATGACAATCTCCTATATGAAGCTATATGACGAAAGAAATCTTTCAATTCGATGAATGCTATTTAGTTAAGGGAAGAGCTTCAAACAATGATGCGACATAAAAGAACACCGCAAACGAAATATTTTCCAAACTAGATGACTTTCACTATCCAAAAGTAATTTCAAACATTCAACGATGCGAATAATGCAATGTAATCTATGCAAAATCCTCTTTTTCAAAAACTATGCAATTGTAATCTATGCACAAATTCCTTTTCCTTTTAGAAATGATAAGAATGCACTCAATGTATTTTTCGATGAAATGAGAAACTACTTAATGCATGCTTTAATGAAAGAGAATGCACTCAATGCATTTTTCGATGAAATGAGAAACTACTTAATGCATGCTTTAATGAAAGAGAATGCACTCAATGCAATTTTTAGCTTTCAATCATTAAACAATGTGATCTAAGTTCAATGATAGATCTCAAAAAAAAAAATTAATGCAACGTGATCTAATGCATCTTAACAAAAGAAAACTTTGAGATGAAAACTAAACAAACGCAAATATTATTAATGAAGGATGAAGGAAAAAGGGATGCAAATAAACACTAAGAATGAAATCGTTGTTTCAAAACACTTTGTAACGAAATTCCTCAAAAGGTGACAAAACACAAAGAGGACTTCCAAAGCATGAGTTCAAAACAAGGTATTCATTCCCTTTTACATCAAACAATCATGGAGAGAAGATATTTCAAACAATGAGAAATGTAATCTATGCTCATATAGAGAAAAGACCGGAAGGGAAAGACACACTGGTGAAGGATTCAAGGAAAAAGTCTCAATTTTCACACACCCTGAAATTGGCATGACTTTGTCACTGACAACTAGCGCCAACTGGCATGACTTGCTCACTGACAACTAGCGCTAATGGAAAATTGGCACGGGTTGCTGACTAACAACAAGCGCCAACACCTGAAAATGAAAAAACAAAGAATTTCTACCAACCAAGACCAGACTCACCACTTCAAGTAAAATCTAAAACAAACCCAGAAGCAAAGTACTGACCAAAAGAAACTTCCGAACAAGGATAAACCCTATCACCTACAGGAAATGGTGCGACTGTCTAGCTATAATCCATGCCAGACAGGGGATGGCGTGAGTAATGAACTAACAACCTATGCCAATTGGCACGACTGTTAGGCTGGAAACCGCGCCAATCAAGCCAACCATGAAAAGATGAAAAATTCGGAAAAACAGAGGTCCGATCTGATCCTCTGGGGCTGAACAGAGGTTTTACACTCAGAAAAGAGCCAGCCAAAAGAGATGATCAAGAAAGCAAAGTCAAGAATCGACCGAAAAGACAAGACAATACTCCAAATCAACGCTCCCCAGTGGAGTCGCCAATTTGTTGTGGAGGTAAATCCCCTCTGCGGACAGAGGTGATCCCTACTAGCCCAGATCGGGTCTAGCAACAATCGTATCACGCTAAGGCGCAGGTTCCTAATTACAATATACCAACTTGTGAAGAAGGCCTACCTCAAGTCCAACGCTGTTGTTCGTAGAGAAGATGGCGCTCCCGTTTCCTTGCTTCAATAGATCACAATCCTCTCGCTCGCCACGATCGAACACCTGCACACACAAGAAACATGACAAACAAAACCATAAAACCCGATATATATGAAATTATGTATCAGTCAAATAAGACACAACTCATGATCATAATGAAAAATATGAGTGGAACCATAACCAATAGTCGCTTATCATTAATTCATATAAAGGAAAATACAACCCGGCTCTGACGCTGAACCTTCCTTCGGCGGGTCGTCAGCAGAATACGTCTCAGTAAAGCTTGTCGGGAATTGGGACAAGCCTCTCTCTTCGATTTTCAATCTCCTTGCTACTAATTTTGCACTATGATGACTATCAAAGCTCTTGCAACATTCTTTAGGCTATGAAGGCTCTTGGAGATTCAACCATTCAGCTATTCAGCCCCTTCATCAATGGATGAAGGCTATAATTATAGAGGAGAGGAGGAGGTTGGGATCCCTACAATAGTGGAAGGGAGGCTTTATCCCTTGGGAGGTTCCCGATAAGGTGGAAACAAGAGGCCAAAGGAGGAAGGCCATGGTTATTATGTCGAAACCACTCCTGATGACTCATCCAAGAAGTTGTTGTAATCGAAACTTCGCCTCCTTTTTTAAAAAAAATTCCTTAAGCAGATTGGTGCAGGTGCTTAACTGGGACAGAGCGCCAATTGGCAAGGGCTCAGTGTTAATTTTCCCCATTGGTGCGAGTACATAACAGGCTACCAGCACCAAGGAAAAAATAGGTATTTTTAGGGGTCTGCTCAGGAAATGATCAACAGAAGGAATGTTGTCCTCATGGAAAGGGATGCAATGATGGTATTTGCAAGGCATGACACTGCTTATTGGTCATAGAAATGACCCTCCAATGGGCGAGATGGGGATTTCAGCGACGGAGAAAAATTACTGTGTAACACTCACACTATTTTAACTTCATGTAAAATACATAATCTATTCCACCATTGATCATTTGCGGAAATAAAATTAAGATAGCAATGCACACATGAAACAATAAAAATTCACACATATGAACACAGTTGTTTAATAGGAAAGCCTGAAGCTGGAAACCCCAACTATATGTATATAATATATGTCATAGAGATCATGTAACAATCCTCATACAACTCTAATCATATCAAGCTCTCAGTACAATACAATCACTACACACTAATCAGGCCCGATCTTGCAAATCCATGCACCGATATTTTCCACCTGCTAGCCTTCCACTATTGTGAAATCCCTGCTAAAGAATGGCTCTGAATGAACTCAAATCCACCAAGCTTGCACTGCCCAATCCTCATTGGCATCTCCATTGAGTGTTGGATGAAATCAATGCATCACTATAGTCACAACTGATAGTCACACTTGCTCTTTCACCTATCTCTGCACTGGTCTCCACTGAAACTGCCATGCACTGTAGTTAACTGATGTATTATTCAGTTGATTAATGAGTTATTATTTATTGAATTAATTAACTAATTAATTCACACCACTCTCACTAGTGTATCAATCAGTTAGACTATATACAACTAGCTCAAATGAGTCTAACTGAGTTAAACTAAATACAACTCCACAAACTACTTCTATAACTCCACCAAACTTTGTCACATGAGTTCTAACTGAATTCCTCATGCATTAGCTCCAGTAAACCCTTAGGAATAACGTAATTCCTTCTGTCAGCTTTTGTGCCACATTTGTGCACTTAACTGAAGTCCTCCAAGAGAATAAGATAATTTTTAGAGTCCAAATATTATTAAGAGCTAATAATATTCAACATATCTATTTTTAAACTCGCAATCTAAAAATAGATTCTGCCCAATATTTCTAAAAATAGAAGTCCATCTATTTTTCCAACTTGACCAACCATCCACAGATAGCAACCTGCAACTCATAGAATATGATCGACATGTCTAAAAATAAACATCGTCTAAAAATAGACTTTGTGCCAAAAATAGCCTGCGGGCCCACTTGGTGAAGGTGACTCTTTTCACTAAGCTTATCATCTTGTTGAATCTCAACATTCCCTCTCAACAAGATAGGGATTATCTGCCACCCCGATCCTGTCTCTATGGTATTCAAATTTTCTCTCGGTGAGCACCTTCATCAAAATATTTGCATCCTGATCCTCCGTAGGAATGTAAGAAAGTAACATGATCTTCCGTTGCACACAATCTCTGATATGATGGTACCAGATGTCAATATGTTTAGATCTATCATGAAATAATGGATTAACTAAGAGTTTAATGCAACTCTAATTATCACAATAGATCATAGTAGGATCTAAGTGTGAACCAAACAACTCGACCAGGATCTTCCTCATCCATATAGCCTCGCATGCAGCCAAAATTGCTGCCATGTACTCGGCCTTCACTGAACTGAGTGCCACAGATCTTTGTTTCCTGCTGTACCAAGAAACTGCAGTAGATCCGATACTAAATATCCCTCTAGATGTGCTCTTTATGTCCGTTGGGCTCCCTACCCAATCTGCATCCGTGAATCCATGCAGCTTGAACTCATCTGACTGTCTATACCACAATCCATATCTCTATGTGCCCCTAAGATACCTCAGGACATGCTTTCTTGCCTTCCAAAAGAGCTTGTTAGGGTTCACCATCGCTTGTGAAAGCTAGTTCACAGCATAGCATATGTTCGGTCATGTATTGACTAGATACATGAGCGAACCAACCAACTATCGATAAACAATGGAATCCACTACCTCTGCCGATGTAGCATCCCCTTTCCTCCAACCACCAGGAAGAGGAGTGTCGATAGGCTTGCAGCCTTGCATGTGAAACTTCTCCAGTATCTCTTGGGCATACTTTTCTTGAGACACAAACAGTCCACCCTTTCGATGCAAAATTTCCGATCCCAGGAAATAATGAAGGAGGCCCAAGTCCTTCATCTCAAACTCCTTTGCAAGATCTGCCTTGCATGAGTGTATCAACAGTTCATCACCCATTAGTATTAAATCATCTACATAAAGTAAAACGATCAACAACTTACCCTCCACCAAAATCTGGTATAGGTTTGGATCTGCCTCACTCTTGGCGAAACCAAGTCTAGTGAAATAACTGTCTATCCATGTGTACCAAGCATGAGGTGCTTGTTTCAGCCCATACAACGCTCTTTTTGAGCCTGCACACATGCGACTCACTGTTGAGGATTTCGAATCCTTTAGGCTGGTCTATATACACCTCCTCCTCAATGACTCCATTGAGGAATGCAGTCTTCACATCCATCTTATGAATGTGCCAACCCATCTTCACTACGAAAGCAAGGATGGTCCATATGGAAGAATACCTTGTGAGAGGTGCAAAGGTTTCTTCATAGTCAATCCCCTCAATCTGTGAGAAGCCCTAGGCAACAAATATTGCCTTATAATTCTCGACGCTCCCGTTAGCAGCTTGCTTCAATTTGTAGATCCATCTTGAACCTACCACTGATTTCCCTTCCGTCCTTGGGACAATCTCCCATGCACTATTTCTGACAGTCGAATCATACTCTTCCACCATGGCATATACCCATGCGGGATCCTCCACATCTTCCTCGAAAGAAGATGGTTATGTCACGATACACTTGCTCATCAGAGCCATGTATCCAGTAAATCAGTTAGGTGACTGTCTCTGTCTGCGTTGTGATGTAGGAACTCCTACATTCTGTGCTGCATCAAGATTCAGTCACTCAGCTTCTGTAGTGCGCTTCTGCCCTTTGATTTTTGGCGCTGCATGAGTGGTTTCTTCCACTCCATGAACCTCCTCTTGTGGCTGATCCACATATTGAGGCTCATCTTTAGGAACAAGTAGCTCCTCATCTGCATGCAAGTGCAGCTCCCTCTCAAGTGACAACTTCATGGCTTTCTCCTCATGAAATTTGATATCCCGTCGCACAACAATCATCTGATTGTCTGTCAAATACACATGATAATTGTGGGGTGTTTCTATGTACCCCACAAATATCCCAACCTCTGCAGTTGGCTCCAGCTTCTTCCTAGCATCCTTCCTCACATGAATGTAAACATGTGAGCCAAAAATCTTCAAATGAGAAATATCAGGCTTCTTACCAGAGAACGCCTCTTCTGGTGTAGTCATGCCAAGTACTCTATGAGGACAATGGTTTTGCACATAAACTGTAGTTTTGCATGCTTCGGCCCACAAGTGTATGGGAAGGCCCTAATCATGCAACATCGCCCATGCAGCACCCACAATCATTTTGTTCTTTCTCTCCACAACCCCATTCTGCTGTGGGTTATGAGGCGCTATGAGTTCTCTTCGAATTCCTTCTGCATTGAAAAATTCTTTGAATTCACCAGAGATGTATTCACCACCATTATCACTCATTAGAGCTTTCACCTACTTCCCTGAATCATTCTCAACTAGCACCTTGAACTCACAGAACTTTGAGTACGTCTCACTCTTCTTCTGAATGAAGAAGATCCAACACTTATGAGAAAAGTCATCAACAAATATCACATAATACCTGTGATTTGTTGTTGAAGCTACTGAGAAAGGTCCACACACGTCTGTGTTAATTCTCTCAAGGATCGTCATGGCACAACTATCCTTCTCATGAAAAGTGGGCTTAAAAAAATTTCCCAAAGTACATCCCTTGCACTGATCTGGCTGCACAAGTGTACCCTTGGGAAGCCCAGAAGAAATCTGCTGCAAAATTTTCAAAGTGCCATGGTGAAGATGGCCCAATCTCCTATGCCACAATTTGCCCTCATCCTGGCTCACCACTCCTTCTGCTTTTCCTGCCATTGCTACGCAGCCATCTACCTACAATTGATAAATAGTATTAACTCGAATCCCTATCCTCTTGGTTTGACCCATTGTTTTATTGCACAGGAAGGATTTTTCCTCGCTAAAAACAACATCATAACCCTTTTCTTCCAACATCACCACAAATATCAAATTCTTATTCAATCCTGGAACATGCATGACATCCTTCAAGATGAAAGGTTTTCCAGACTCCCTCTCAAAGGAAATGGTTCCGATACTAGTCGCATTGTATCTACTATCATCGCCCATCTTGATGTGCACTCCAAGATCCTTTTCATCCAGATCACTAAACAAATCTTTGTCTCCGGTCATATGGAAAGACGCACCACTATCAAGAAACCAAACTGATCCCATCACACTTTAAACCAAGAATGTGATCAGCAAAAAATCCAGCTCAAACTGTGAGGCTAAAGCCTCTCCGGCTGCAGATCCAACAACCTGCTTATTTTTCTTCTTCTATGGACAATTAGTGGCGTAATGTCCATGTTGGTGACAGTGAAGGCACTTCACCTTGCACAAGTCCTGCTTCTTGCCTTTTGCACCAGATTGAGAAGGATTTTTCTTTCACTTCCCTTTCCTTTCTTTGGCAGCCAAAGTGGAATTTTCTTCATATTCATTCTTTGATGAAGATCCATCCCTGGTACCCCGCCTTATCTCCTCTTGCACAAGATCCGACCAAAGTCGCTCCCATCCTGGCAGTTTCTCCCAACCATTGATAGAGTCCTCGTAGGTATGCCAACTCTTCGAAAGCCCAAGGAGATCCAAGCTCAACAATTCCTCTTCATCTACAACAATCCCCACACTTCCCAGCTCATCCTTACAGTGCAAAAACTTCGTGAGGTATTTTGGTATACTATCTCCTTTCTCCATATTTATTTTTCTGAGCTTGCCTTTAAGCGCCAACTTCCTCGGGTTGCTTCTGCTTTGGAACAAGTCTATCAAATCTTTCCACATCAAGAATGGAGTGGCTTTACTCTGAAGGCTGGACACTATGTGATCCTTCACACCTTCCAATAGAATTTTTCAACACTTCGCTACCTTCTTTTTCCATGCGTCAAGTGCGGCTGCATTGCTAGAACCAGGCTTTGGAATATCAGTATCTATGAACTCATTTAACCCATTATCATCCAGCACCACCTCCATCCTATCCTTCCATGCAATATAATTCGATTTGTGATCAAGGGCATACTCCAATCGCAATCTGTTGAAAGACATTTCAATGAATGCTCAACTTTGACACCAAGAAAACACTGCAGCAAATTCTTATTCCACCAACACAAAACTCAACTGCTTCAATAATTGCAATCTCCTCCGATCAATACTCCTCTGATACCATGTAGAAATTATATAACTTATGTGTTATATATCCAATATTCTCCTAATCTCACACTATTTTAACTTCATGCAAAATACATAATCTATTCCACCATTGATCATTTGTGTAAATAAAATCAAGATAGCAATGCACACATGAAACAATAAAAATTCACACATATGAACACAGTTGTTTAATGGGAAAGCCTGAAGCTGGAAACCCCAAATATCTTTATATAATATATGTCATAGAGATCATGTAACAATCCTCATACAAAGCTAATCATATCAAGCTCTCAGTACAATACAATCGCTGCACACTAATCAGGCCCGATCTTGCAAATCCATGCACCGATCTTTGCCACCTGCTAGCCTGCCTCTATTGCACAATCCCTACTGAAGAATGTCTCTGAATGAACTCGAATCCACCAAGCTTGCACTGCGCAATCCTCATTGGCATCTCCACTGAGTGTTGGATGTAATCAATGCATCACTATAGTCACAACTGATAGTCACACTTGCTCTTTCACCTATCTCTCCACTGGTCTCCACTGAAACTACCATGCACTGTAGTTAACTAATGTATTCTTCAGTTGATTAATGATTTATTATTTAGTGAATTAATTAACTAATTAAGTCACACCACTCTCACTAGTGTATCAATCAGTTAGACTAGATACAACTAGCTCAACTGAGTCTAACTGAGTTAAACTAAATACAACTCCACCAATCTCTGTCACATAAGTTCTAACTAAATTCCTCATGCATTAGCTCTAGTAAACCCTCAAGAACAATCTAATTCGTTCTGCCAGCTTCTGTGCCACATTTATGCACTTAACTGAAGTGATCCAAGAGAATAAGATATTGTTTAGAGTCCAAATATTATTAAGAGCTAATAATATTCGACATATCTATTTTTAGACTCGTAATCTAAAAATAGATTTTTCCCAATATGTCTAAAAATAGAAGTCCATCTATTTTTCCAACTTGGCCAACCATCCACAAATAGCATCCTGCAACTCATAGAATATGATTGACATGTCTAAAAATAGACATAGTCTAAAAATAGACTTTGTGCCTAAAATAGCCTGCAGGCCCACTTAGTGAAGGTGACTCTTTTCACTAAGTTCATCATCTTGTTGAATCTCAACAGGAAACATGGTCTCATGAAGAAAACCATGATGAATACCGTACATCAATGAACAAAGGGATTGTTGATAGACAATTAAGGAAACTGGTTGTTACTGAGGAAAAAGAAGAATTGACTCATGGAAATAGTCAAAGGAAGCATAAAGAGGAAGAGAAACATTTAGACTTAAAAATGAAATTTTTTGAAGAAGAGATAAGGACGTTGGAAGAATAATTGATGAATCCTGATCATCCAATAATATATGGAGAGTACTACATGAATATTGTAGGCATAGAAGGAGTGTTTACGACATCAGATGAAGGAAAGAGTAAGAATCTTGAAGATATAAAGTGGTGAATTTTATTTGAATAAAATAATTAAGATGAAGTTAGAATTGATAATTCTGAAGAAGGAAATAGTCTATCAATTGTGGACAAGCAAGGGAGAATACATTCAAGTGTGTTAAACAACTTTCAAAGTATGCATGATGATAAAGAGTGTGAGAAGAGATTTTATGAAAACAATGAAATGACCACTAAGGTAATAAAATCTTTTAAAATAGAGGTTCAGTTACAAGTAAGTGGTGATAATAGCATGTCCCAACAAAAGGAAATTTTGGACCTTGAAATTGATATGATGATAATATTGATGATGAAAGTGCATGATAAATTGCATACTAATGTAAGAAGGATAGTCAACTGCAAAAGGAAATTGAATATACAAGAGTGTATCAACAAAGAGACTGGATGACTACAACATAAAATTTGCAAACCGAGAAGGTTGAAGAAGACAACAATAACAAAAATAGAGAAACAACATGAAAACAGAGGTGATCAGTTATAGTAAAATTTGTTGGATCCATGGGGATTGGAGAATTCATGACACATGACGAGGAGCTCATGAAAAATTTCTACGTTGGGAGTCTCATGAAAGAACATTAATGCCTCCTAAAGCCATCAGTATTTTTGAAGAAAAGCTCCAAATGGGCTTCAAAATTAAAAAGAAATTTTGAATTCCTTTTTTGTAAAGAATAATAGTTTCTTTTATTATTATGGGAAGTGTGATCCATAGATTTAGAAATGCTATGGATAGGAAAGATTTTATAAATAAGGAAAAAACAATTCTATAATTTTAATTCCTTATTTGTAAATAATAATAGTTTATTTAACTATTATAGGAAGTGTGAGCCATAGGTTTAGAATAGTGTTGCATACGAAAGATTTTATGAATAAGGAAATAGCAGATCTATCTTGAAAATCATGAGCAAATTTAAGGAAAAAATCACAGAGTTCATTAGGAATCTAGGAAAATATAATTTTCTTCTAAATTTTTATTTAATCATCATAAACTAAAGGCAAAGAGAATGGAAAAATGTATGTGTTAGAAAACTATGTATTACAGAGAAATGGAACACATAGAATACACGGAAACACAGACACATAAAATAACATATAAAACAAGATAGACACAGATATATGTAGTTCACCCAATTTGCACTACGTCCATGAAAATAGACAGTCCTTCCTTTATATTATCTAGCAACATGAAGAGACACAACCTATATAAAATCCGTTGTAAGATCCTCTACTCTCTCACACATTCCCCCTTTCTATTTCTCGCTCAGATTATCGACACAATACACAACCAAAATACAATCACCTCATACAATAGAGGGGGTTGCTTACTAGGGAAAAAAACCCTAAACTAAACATAACTTCAACCATTAGATTATCCGCCTAATGAACAATCCAATTTGACTATGAAATTATAGTATTTTACAAAGCAATTTTATGTATGTTTTCGGCTTTGGGGGCATTGCCTCAAAAACCCCTCTGACGACGATTAAACAATGGGTGGTGTTGCCGCACTGTTAAGGATAGGGATCCAATGCGACGATACATAAATAGGATAATTAGGCTCCAAAACAATAGTATGTGGAATGAAGCCAACAGAGAAATGCATGATTATGAGTTTATGAATGTACAATTTTCCTTTTTTGAATGGAAATGCATATTCTCAAAAGGCTATGTGTATGAATTTTTGTTTTATTGTGTGTTAGGTTAAATCTTTTGCATTGTGGTGAATAAAAATAAGTTGAGTGAATAAGAGAATATGTGAATGTAACCTAGATTCAAAGATGGTTCATATGCGTGAAAGACTTTAGAGAAACTAAATGAGATTAATAGATCTCATGTAAAGTAGAGCTCAGTAGAATTCCCATTTGGAATTCTAGCTAGATCAAGATGGAATTTTGAGCATAACCTATTGAGGTTCCAAAATCCTTAGAAGTTTCCATGAGTCAGAGTGAGTTGCATGATAAGTTGAATTGTCCTACATCAGTAGTTGTTCTTATTATAGAAATCCTTAAGAGATAGGTTGAATATATTCCTCAAAATAACACAAATATTGAAATAGGAGTTGTTTTATTTATTTAGTTAATTTTTGTTTGAATTTATAACCATTTTAATTTAAAATTATATAATTTTTTTACTATAATTTAATTTATATGTTAAAATTCATTTCCTTTTCATGCACTTAAACCAAATTTTGTGATGAGCAATACAAATCTAGGTAAAATAAATGAATCATTTTTAT
The DNA here is from genome assembly GCA_034641835.2 of Pinus albicaulis. Lineage (NCBI taxonomy): Eukaryota > Viridiplantae > Streptophyta > Pinopsida > Pinales > Pinaceae > Pinus > Pinus albicaulis. Next base: position 1,869,285,419 of record CM076578.1, read on the forward strand.
TTTTAAAGTAGTTACATCATAATTAATGAACACGTATGATTTTTTTTTATATACCTCATACACCCATTTGATGGTCACAACCAAGCCAGACACAAAAATTGGTGTAGGATGCATATAAATTTATGGCTTGAATCAATTTTTACTTAATTATTAATGAGTTATTCGATTGTATTTTTCTATGAATAAAGTTACTTGACTCAACTATTAAAATTATAACCTTTTAACTAATAATATTTATTAATTTTGAACATGTTAATTAATAATATTTATTGTAATAGTAATTTAAACATTATAAAATTACTAAGTTTCATTTTAATTAATTAATAGTTAATACAATTTTATTTTCGTATTATAAGTCATAAGTGGAAATTATGCTTTTAGAAAAATTTTAAATTGATATATGAAAATTAATTGCCTACTAAGGAGAAAAGACTTCATAAATTTTCGTGAGTACTAGCCACTGAAAATTAACAACTCTTGGTAAGTGTATTTATTTATATATTGTTTCTATCCATTTTTTATGCAAATGCTTGCTTAAATTATGGTGGGTAGAGATTGATAGTAAATCTATTATTTCTGTGAGTATGAAAGGTTACAATAATAATAATCACAAAATAAGACCTGAACCAATCATATTGTAGATCAATAATTTTAAATCTTAATACAAAATAATAAAATGCAATCTATAATGTTAAACTATGGAGAAGCTGCCAATTTTGTTGGTAAAAAAAAAAAAAAAAACTCGGTGAAAAGAAAAACGGAATGTGTAATACCATGTTTGTAGTAAGTATAAATATCATATAACATTATAATTTTGTACTATCCATTTTGTTTTAATCAAGAGTTTAAACAAATTGAAATTCTTTGTAATTATGGTTAATCCTTATATACTAAGAGTACTTGTATGACAATATGATTATCACTACTATAGATTCATTTTAACCATCTATTTAGTAAGTTGTAACAAGCACTTGGATTGTACAAAATGGATAGGTTTAATTTTAACCCCCAAAATACACACATATATAATTGATTTTAAAATATTATACTTAACTTAGGCATTGAAATATTTTATTTATAATCCACATTGAATTTTATTTATTATTACTGTTAATATTGTTACTATTATTATTATTTGTGAATTTAAATGATATTTCCCCAAAATTTTATCATACATTAAAAAAAAAAAGTTATTATTGATGTGAAGTCTGGTCTCAATATGCCTTTAGAGAAACCAAATTTGTTTGATCATTGACTAGAGTTTTTATAATTTGAAATAAAATAAAATATCACTCAGAAGCTACTAATATCTAAAATAAAAATAAATACCAAGTGATTGAGAATGACATCAAGTGTCAGATGAAGTGACTAGCAAAAGGTCGTAAGCACTTGTTTCAGCTAGAACAAAAGGTTTAAATTCACACTAAAGATTCCTTTCAAGGTGAGCAAGCCAAGCATCCAAACTAGAAATACAAGGGTGTTGATAATATTGCACCCACTTGATTTCATTCAGATAAGAGATTATATCATTTTAGTATTCATGTTTCTCCTTCCATACCATACCCAAAAGAGTTTTCATTTTCCAATGTACACTAATGGAGTTCAGGTAATGGTTTTTTATTTTCCTCAGGTGTGTGCAGGTACAAGAACTGAATTTTCTATCTCCCCTTGGAATTCTTAATTGGAATAATTTTATTGTTCATTAGAAGTCACATCTCCAAGTAAACAAATTTCCTGAGGAATTTCGAGGGGGTGGATGAGTGGAAAATAGTTGTGGCATCCTCGACTTGGGCTTGGGCACATGCCCTACCTTGAGGACCTCTACCCCCCAACACCTGACGATAGAGAATTCACTACCGAGGCATACTACAACAAATAATAAATAAATAAAAGAATACATTTTTACCCACAACAACCAAATACCCAATTTATTGATATTGAGAAAGCTAGAAATAGGAAAACAATCGAGGAGCTCTAGATTTCCAAAGAAATATGTGATAGAGAGAAGACAAATAGGAAGGAAAATAAAATGAATTCATGTTGGCAGGGTCTGATAACCACTAGGAAACACCAATGTTCAATTCACCGCACACTTTGGTTGAGCTTCAAGGTTGTTTTCAATGTCCCGAGAGATGTGTCCCTTGTTTTCTCAAGGCCTTCCCATTTTCCATTTCTCAGTGACTAGTGTATTAGACGAAGACCTTAACTCTCTAAATTCAAGTCACCTAAGATGAAGATGCATGCCAATTCATGTCTATGGAAAAATCCAATGCTTGAGCCTCAGAAACAGTTCCTCAATTGCAACCCCACTCAGTGAATTTGCTACCAGAAACAATCCTTCTTTTATCATCCACCCAAAGGAATCATACCACCTTTCACACACAAATGGAGCCCAAACATAATATAAAAAATAGAGAAAAAGGTCTCTCATCTCAAAGAAATCAAACATAGTAATTGTCTTGAATATGCATAGAGATTGGTAAATATAGTCGCATGTGCATTGCATTCGGTGGGTTGGCCATGCCACACTACCTATCACGCTCCTACGCTAGCGGTGTCTTCCAACCAACACATAGGTAAGAGGTAAGAGTGACACTGCCAAAAATTTTATTTTAACCAATAATTGAGTTCACGGACTATGCCTAACCAACACATAACCAATTTTCCTCTAAGTATTATCATTCAGTCAAAAATATTTCATTAATAATTCTCATTTAATCTTTCATATGCAACCCAAATAAACTTCAATCAACCATGTAAACACATTCATAAATGGTAGGGGAAACTCCCATAATATTTTTACCACTCGTTATATTCAATAATGCACAACAATTACAACTCTTACAAAAATTTCCAAACCTGTGAAGCCTCTAAATGACCTGCACTGCTATTCAACCACTCATCCACCAATAGTCAAATTCACTGAATTATCCTACAACCCATGCACACTTGATGTCGTGGTCAAGCATGCATTTCATGACGTGCTCAAACTTCAACTCCAACGTTCATCATTCAACATTTCCTTCGTAACACACTCTACCAGAAAGTTTACCTTGTGGCCTGGGCACATTCACCATGCCAATACAACATGCCCGTACCTGTTCAAAGTATTCCGGCACACCCGTTGCAGCCTGTGTTTATACCTGCCTCGCAGCACTGAAGTGCCAACCATTCAGAACTCTATTTGATGCCCTATAGTGGGATCCACACATTTTTCATGCACACTACTTTTCCCACTCATCATGCGACACATGTTCACAAAACCACCTGAAATGCACCTCAGCTCATCCTCACAAAAAAACCAAAAACATCCTCAGAAATACTCAGTCATCCAACCGTGCACCTCCGCTTGTATTCCTAGACCCTTCAATATTTTCTATGCCTATGAAGTTATGTGCTATGTTTGATGACCAAACTATCCATGCTAATCTCCCTCCACATGACTTTGTATATATACATGAACATGTGATGGTAATTCACCCAACTAATGCGTCTATTTACCATTACATGGGTCAGCTTGCCCAAATATAATGTGAAAAAATGATTTTTCCATTAACAAGCCTTCTCCAATATGTGTGTCACTCATTCGTGGGTCAGCCCACCTGTGCTGCCCACAACTACCCATGCTCGTGCAGGTCATCACAACTCACTTGTCATGAGTCAATGCAAGTCATCCACCATGCACCCATCACAATTTGTCACCACGACTTGCCCATGATGTGCCCATCACGACTCACCCAACACGACTCGCCCATTCATCGGATATGAATCACATGTTCATCCCACTTCAACTGATGCATGAGCAGCCTCCCAACTTGCCGCATGCACTACAACACAATATCCCATCGCGTTTAACCGATCGATATGCCCGCGCACATTTAACAGATGATGTGGTCGCACATAATACAACATCTCCACCCGAGTCGCCTTTAAGTGAACGATTCCACCCTTGTCATTGTAAACCTAACACATGCACCCGTTGCACATGTGGGTGCACCTATAGTACGAATTTGGTTTTTCAACACTCCCTGAGCGCCCCCGACTCATATTCTTGACATCCTCTCCCACTCTAAAAGGGGTGTCGTACTCAACATCCAACATCGTGACACAATCCATTGATAAGACTCATATCTCTATATAAGCATCTAGATAGCTCTCCGCATGACCTACTCCATGCCCAAATTTTTTCGTAACTCTACAAGAACATCATGTATTTGATCTCCCTATGATGGTGACTATTTAGGTAGCTAATCCAACCGTAACATTGCCTCCACAAGAACACATGCATCTCACATAATCATGACTATCATCGCATCTTGTTGTTATTCACATCTATCTCGCCCCAAAATCCTGCTCATTATCAAAGAGGACTCACTACTATGAGCAAAAGACAATGAGCCTCATCCCCGTGCTAGTCTAGAAAGATAGGGGGATGGGAAATTTGAACGCTTTCCATACTCATCTAACATCTCAATCCATCTATCAGGATCCTCCTCTTCTAACCTCTACATGTATTCTTCTCATCTCTCCTCCTGATGAGTCTCTAGTTCTACATCCCTATTTCCTTCCACTTCCATTAGTGTCCCTATCAAATCTAGAACACTATTAGACAATGCTCTCATAACGTGTGCCCGATCCACGAGTTTAGCTTCTGCAAGGCCAATATCTCATAGAGTTCTTCATATCAATTAATGTGCTATTGATCCATATGGGTATTGGTGGCCACCCACCTATTCCACTTGGACCCCCACCATAGTTTCTTTCAATTTTTCAGTTTCCTTAATTGTAGCACAATTTTCTATTTTTGGCAGTTTTTCTTGTCCTAAAATTCTGGAGCTATTTTGAGGGACTAAAATATTTTTTTAGGAAAAATGGAGAGACCATATTGGTCCTAAATCAATTCATAAGCATGTTCTATGCCTCCTCTTCAAGCTATATGATATGATCGTATGTAAAATTTATGACCCTGGGAAGTTGACGTTTCAACTTACCACAACGGGGCCCACAAGGTTTTGGCGCTTCATCTCCTAGGCTTAGGGTTTTGGATTTTCATGGTTTCTCATTGTTTCTAAATGATAAAAATTCCACCAAGCCTCATTGTAACACAATTAATAGGAATGTAGTCACCACATCTCTTCTCAAAGATAAGCTACCATCACCCAAGCTAGTTTATTTTGATTTTGTATGTAAGCATATCTCATTTCTTTTATATTAATGAAATGGAGTTTTGTTTATTTTTCACTTCTGTGTTTATTTTTATCTATGTATTCTATTGTGTTCCTCTATAAGTTTGGATCAGTGGTATCGGAGCCATCTTCTCTTTCTTGGTTTTTATTTGCATGTCCCCAACAAGGTCAGGGTATAAGGAGCTAGGGCTCAATCTGGTTGAACCTTTGCAAGATCAGCCTCACAAAACCTAATGACCTCCCATGGAAGATTAAAAGAAATATGATGGAGTAAGAGATCCTTTCAAAATATTTCTCGACGAGGCCCTCAAGAAACATAGGAACACAATGATGGATAAATTTTCCCAAATTCTACGACAGCTACGTACAGGCAACACATCTTCATCCAGCAGCCACTTTGGAGGCACTACACCTTTTAAGGTACAATTTAACTTTGACATTCGCTTATTTCAAGGCCAAACATATGTAGATGTTGTAGATAAATGGTTAAATCTATTAGAAGGATATTTTTCAATTCATGACTTTTCCAACCAGGAAAATATTACTTTTGCACTCTTGAAGGCCACCCCCGATGTCAAGTACTGGTAGGAAACCTACTATGAGAAAAAGGATGAGGGAGGACCCTCACTGTTCTCAAATGGACCTAATTGGAATTCTTTCTGATATGTTATCAAGAAACTATATTACCCTGCTGGTATCTGTGAGGACAATTACATAAAGTGGACCATGTTGTGACAAGGAAGGGACCAAGATGTACCAGAGTTCACAAATGGTTTTCATGGCCTTCGCAAAAAGCTTGGAATCAAGGATTCTAAGCAAAATTTGGTACTCAGGAACCTTGGTTCTTTGCGTAATTACATCCAGAATGAACTAGAGTTCCTAGACATCTCCTCGCTCGGTTTTTCCTATCGATATGTTGTCAAGATCGAGTAGTTTAAATAGAAGAAGCAGGAATTTGGAACTGCGAATACGAATCAAGGGATAGGCACCCAAAAACCATAAAACAAAGGGCAAAGCTAAAGCGGGGTGACCCAGGACAACCCATCTAAGCCGCAAGAAAAGAACAGCACCACGAAGTCAAAGAAGGACATGAGAAAGTGGTGTAAGTTCCATAAGATCTCCACTCACCACACGAGTGAGTGTTGAGCCAAGCAATGATTGGTTTCCAAGTTTAAGCCCTCTGAATCAGAATAATTCTTCGACTCTGAGTCATAAATCGATAAGGGGAATGTCAAAGGGAAGCATATTATTGATGTAGAGCCTAGTCCCATCATTTCCACCACCAAGATCTAGAAGGATGAGCCTGAAAATCCAAAAGAGGGTGAGCGCATCTTCCACTCATAGATGTGGGTGAAGGGTTCTATGTTTAATTTCATTATCGATAGAGGGAGACAAAATAACCTCATTTAAGTAAAGGTTGTGAACCAGCTTGGCCTATCTACCACACCACCCTCGCAGTCGTATGCCATTGGGTGGCTCCACCAAGGAAGAGATCTTTGTGTCAGCCAACATTTCCACCTTCCCTACAAAATAAAGCCCTTCACGGATGAGGTAATTTATGATGTTGCTCCTCTCAAATTTTATGATGTATTATTTGGCCAACCATACTTGTGGAAGAAACTTACTGTGTATAAATCTAGGCCTCACACTATTATTATTACTTTAGAAAATTAGTTGTACAGGATGCCATAGGTAGCACCACCTACGACCATCTCTCTAATAATTGCGAAGAAATGCAGTAAGATCATCTCTCGAACTGGGAAATTTATTTTCCATATGATTCTCCCTCAAGTCAAAAATATTATTGTGGCCATCATCACCTCCAAACAGTTCTCCTATGTATGGCAGAAACAAATGGACAATCTCGTGGAGGAGTACAAGGATATTTTCACCTCTCCCGTAAGGGTACCTCTACACTGTCAGATGAAGCACTCCATCAATATGACACTGGGTGCACCACTAACCAAAGGGTCAATCTATCGACATTATGTTCTAGAGAATGATGAGATCAAGAAGAAAATTTAGGAGTTGCTGTAGAAAGGTAACATTAGGACAAGTTCATCACCTCGTGGGAGCCAAATCATGTTGGTACAGAAGAAGGATTGGACTTGGAGACTCTATATTGACTATCAGGTGCTGAATAATATCACTATTCAAAATAGTTATCCGATTTCATGGATCAATGACCTACTTGACCAACTCGAGGGGGCCACATATTTTAGCAAGATTGACATGAAGTCCAATTATCACTAGGTACCATTCGAACCCTCTAATTCCTATAAGACTTCCTTCGAATATAAGGAGGGCCTTTTTGAATGGTTGGTCATGGCTTTTGGGTTAAATAATTCCCATGACACCCTCATGAGGCTGACAAAATACATTTAGTGACATTTCACCAACTAATTCGTGGTGTTGTATTTGGATGACATCTTTATCTTCAGCGGGAGTTGGGAAGAGCACCTACACCACATTCGACAGGTCCTCCAAACACTACAAGAACAAAGGTTTTGTGCTAATTTGGAGAAATGCACTTTCGGCATGATCCAGGTTCAATATTTGGGGTACATCATCTATGAGTGAGGTGTTCATGTGGAACTAACCAAGATATAGGTGATTCGGGGTTGGCCAACCCAAACCACTCCAACATAGGTCCGCAACTTTCTCAGTCTTTCCAACTTCTACCGCAGGTTCATGTTGGGCTTCTATCATATAAATTTTCCTTTGATTCAAGTCACAGAAGGAGTTCTCCTAGTTGAAGCATCAACTCTATTTTGCACTAGCGCTCACATTACCAGACTCGCGACAACAATTTCAAATCGAGACATATGCCTCTGATAATGCTATTGATCCAGTTCTTACACAACATGGGAATCTAGTGGCATATCACAACAATACACTTTCAGACACACTCTGAAATCATCCCACTTATGACAAAGAGATGTATTCCATTATTCAATCCTGCTGAAAATGGAAGCATTACATTCTAGAAATGGAAATGATCATTAACACAGACCAGGGACCCCTGCAGTTCATACAGATTTAAGGGAAGTTGCAGAATGATCTCCATGAGAAATGATCTACATACCTGAAATAGTTTCATCTGAACATTAAGTACAAGAAGGGAAACACCAACAATCTTGCAATATGCATTAGTTGACCTCCATTCATGGCATTGACCATTGAGATCGACACTTGCAAGCACAAGACTATGTGGTGGTCGGCTCTTTACAAGAGTGATCTAGAATTCGGCAACACATACCAGACACTTATGGAAGGAATGAAAGCTCAAAATTATCACCTCCAGGATGCACTACTATACCACCTGGGACACCTCTCTGTTCCTTCAAGCGAGTGTGCCAATATTTTGGGAAGCACACTAGAGTCAGTTCGTTGAACATTTCGAGGTAGAGAAAATAGTGGCAGCACTACGAAAATATTTTTATTGGCCGAACCTTTGACAACATATTGGGAAGTACATCAGATACTACACTTCCTGCACAATTTCCAAACTGACCATCAATAATAAAGTCCTATATGATCATCTTCATACTCCTATTCAACCTTGGGAATCCATCTCCATGGATTACATTTTAGGCATTTATTTTACTAAGCATGGCAATGACTTTGTTTTCGTGGTCATGAATAGATTTGCTAAGATGGTCATTCTAATGGCCCCCAAGAAGAGTATCACAGCAGAAGCCACTACTAAAATCTTCTTTCAAAGAGTGTAAGTGCACTTTGGGATCCGACAATCCATTGTATCAGATTGAATAGCAGGTTCTTAAGTATATTTTGGCCAAGTCTTTGGTCAATGTTGGATACCAATCTCGCTAAGTGCGTGATCTTGCACATTTTGCACATGTACAACTTGAAGCATCCTTGTACATGGGATGAAATCATTCCCTATGTCCAACATAACTACAAATGAGCTCAACATAGCTCAATTGGCCACAACCGCTTTTAGGTGGGATTGAGGTTCTAGCCACTATGCTCCATTGATGTGGCCATACCATTTGCAGCTACTCAGCAAGATCTGGGTCATGTCCAATCTGAAGGTGACAGGGAAAAAAAATTCATTGAGTGCATTCAACATGTCTGCCACCTGGTCCATGACATATTGGACAAATTTAATACTAAGTACAAGCAGTGACATGATCACCATCGGGTGCCACAAAATTTTGAGGTGGGCAACAAAGTTTGGCTACATTTGTTGAAGGAGATCCTCGCTGGACCCTAGTGCAAGCTTCACCCCCTCTAATATGGGAATACACCATCACCAAGGTTGTAGGAGACAATGCCTTCAATGTTAGAATTCCACCGTTCCTTGACCTACACCCAGTGTTCAATGTGGACCACCTTTAACCGTACTTTCCACCATTACTGGATGCATCTGACATTGCAGAACAATTCACACCAATAGAGATAAATATCGACTGCATGGAATAGGCCACAAATGATCATATCATGGACACACAAATCAAGAAATCTCACCAAAAAAATATCTAGTTGTATCAGGTTGTAAAATATGGCCAACTCCTACACCAAGGAAAGTGTCTCACTAGTGACCAAGTTCAACAGAAATTTCCACATCTCATTGAGGCAATCAACAGAATGGGGAACATTTCCTCCTAAGGGGATAGGACTGATCTAAGAGGATACTGGTGTCCATCCACCTATTCTATTTGGACCCCCATCTTTGTTTCTTTCATTTTTTTCAGTTTCCTTAATTGTAGCACAATTTACTATTTTTGGGATTTTTTCAGGTCTTAAACTTTCGAAGCCGTTTATAGGAACTAAAATAATTTTTTAGTGAAAATGTATATAACAGAAAAGACCCAAATTTCTCCACCAGTTTATTTTCAGCCTCCTCTTTTATATATTCGAAACGAGGTATTATGATAGCAAAATGAATATTGTATTGCAAAGTTACCACCCCGGGAAGTTGAGGTTCCAACTTACCCCAACGGGGCCCACAAGATTTTGAAGCCTCATCTCTTCGGGTTAGGTTTTTATATGTTTAGGGTTTCTCACTATTTCTCAATCATAAAAATTTTTCCGAGCCTCATTGTAACACAATTCAGAGGCGTGTGGGCGATGCATCTCTTCTCAAAGATAAGCTACCATTGTCTGAGCTAGTTTATTTCCATTCTTTATGGAAACATATTTCAGTTCTTTAATATTAATTAAATGAAGCTTTATTTAAGATACACTTATGTGTTTATATATATCTATGTATTCTATTATGTTCCTATAGAAGTTTAGATCACCTCCACAATAATCGTTGTCAATTTATACCCAACTGTCATAGTTTCCACAATAAGAATTCACAATTATTCATCCTCCCTTCCATCGTAAATGCACAACTTATTTATATGTGGTACCATCATAGCTTCATATTATTTCATAAATTCAATCCCCAACATTGCTTCATAATCATCTATTTGCAGAATTGTGAAGTCGACCTTCTGATGCCACTCACCAATGCGCACCTCCACATTCTCTCCATGCCAATAACTCGATTTGGTGGAGAGTTCATTGCTTCCAAGCAAGCTTGATTGGGTGAAAATTTAAAAAAAATCGTCCTCGCTACTTCTTCTCTAATGAAGTTATGGGTTGCACCTATGTCTACCATCTTGAGAAATGTACCCTGCACAATCTTCATGTATACATATTCCAACTTGTTCCTCTCAGGATCGCACCTTGGGAGAACCTCCACGACTGCTCCAACTCACAATGTCTGCATCATCCCAAGCATTGGTTCCTCTTTCTTCTTCACATCAGATTTTTTTGTTGCTTCCACTGTTGGTATTAAAGGAGAACTCTTCATCGTGTGGTCCTCTCCACACAACCAACGCTTTAGAGGTTTCTTCACCTTCGATTTTCCACCTACTTTCGAATGATGCTCCTTTTTAGTCTTATCTTTTGATTTATCAGAATTCTTCTTCTTATCAACCATACACTTTCTTCGTTCAGCTTTGGCCCTCTAAACATTCCCCTACCAAAATTCCTAATGTTGCACTGCGACCAACTACACAATGCCCAAGATTCAATACCAAATACAACCACTACATTGCATATTCCTTATTCTTATCAAATCCCCGTTTCTATGAAAAACGAGCTCTGGTACCAAATATCACACCCCTACAATAGAGGTGTCTTCCAACCAACACATAGGTAGGTGCAGTACCACAATTTTTTTTTTTTTCACTAATACCTGAGGTCACAGACTACGCCTAACCAACACATAACCAATTTTAATCTAAGTGTTATCATGTAACAAAAAAATAATCAATTATCATTAATATTTAATCTTTGATATGAAGCAGAAATAAAATTTTATCAACCATGTGCACACATTCATAAATGGGAAGGGAACTCCCAGAATAGTCTGCCCACTCGTTATATTCAATAATGTACAACAATTACAATTTGTACAAAAATTTCCAAAAACATGCAACCTCTGAACAACTTGCACTATTTTTCAACCACTCTTGCACTTCACCGAATTATTATGCAGCCCCTACACACTTGTTACCGTGGTCGCACACTCCTTTCAGGACCCACCCAAACTTCAACTCTATTGTCCAGCATTCGGCCTGTCCCTCATAATGCACTCCACCAAACAATTTACTAGGTGGCTCAGGAGCATTCACCGTGCCAAAACATCCTGCCCGCACCTATTCACTGCCTATCAGCCCACCCATAGCGACATGTGTTGACACCTACCCCATGGAATTGTAGCACCCACCGTTCAACACTCTTTTCTATAACCTATAAGGTATCTCATGCCCTCATCCCACAACACTATTGTGTCCACCCATCATGCGACACCTGTTCAGAAACCCATGCTTGAATTGTGCCTCAACGCGTCCTCACAGAAACCCTGAAATATCCTCGGCAATACTCGGTCCTGTAACACTACACCTCCACCTCTATGCCCTGACTTTTTTCTTATTTCTATGCCTCTGAATTTTTTTCTCATGTTTCATGACCAAACTGTCCATGCTCAATCTCCCTCCATTTGGGCTTGTAGATATACATGAATGTGTGATGGTTATTCACCCAACCAATGTGTCTATTTTCCATTACATGGGTTGGCCTGTAGTACTATAACATGTTCCAACCTATTTTCCATTACCACGCCTTCTCCAATATGTGTGTCGCTCGATCATGGGTCGACCCACTCATGCTGCCCACGAAATCCCACGCTCATGCATGACTTGTGTAGCCCGTCACTAATCGCCCATCGTGACTCAACATGAGTTGCCCACCTTGCGCCCATCACAACTCGTCATCACAACTTTCACATGGTGTGCCCATCACAACTCACCCATTCATTGCACATGACTCACGTGTTTGTCACACTTCAAATGATGGGAGGGTGACCGCTTAACAGAGCGCATCCGCTATGATGCGCTTTCCCATCGTGTTTAACAGACTGTTATTCCTGCATGCTTTTAACCGATCATGGGGTCGCACATAACCAAATATCTCCACCTGAGTCACCTTTAAATGAATGCTTCCACCCGTGTCACCTTTAACAGAACACGGGCGCCCGTTGCGCATGTGGGCGCACCCCTAGTACGACATCGATTTTTCAACACTCCCCAAGCGCTCCAAAATTTGAGTCCTGACACTCCCACACTTAAATGAGTAGGAGGTGGAAGGCTGTAATATTCCTACTTAGCCTGAGCTAAGAGGAATATACATTTTTGTTTTACTTTTTGTTGCACGAATAAATGAATAAAGGAGGTCATGTAAAACTCCTCAAAAGAATGAATAAATCAATTCCCATATGAACAAGGATAAATCTGGGCCATGTAGATGAATCACTTGCATGTGTGAAAGGGGTTTGAGCTATGAGACTGGGTCAACCATGACCAAATCTACAACACTGTCTAGATACAATTTACATCATGAAGGGATAGCGTAGTTTTAGAAGGAGGCCCCTCATGTGAAAGGAGCTAATTCATCAAGGTGGTTTAGGGTTTGCAAAGGATTTCATCTTATAAAAGGAAGGGGGAGGCAGCAAGAGAAGGTTGTTTATTTTCTATATTTCTGAGTATCTTGTCTTTTTAGACAAATACCATTCTCTATTGTTCAGCTGAGAATAGTGCTACTTAGCACTTGGGAGTTTCTATGCAGGGATTTCACCTCTTCCATTGAGGATTCAAGGAGGAGTCTTGTTGATTTCATCCACTATCAGGCACTTTTCTAAGCTCTACTTCCAACTGCAACGCGGATCTAGTGAGGGTTTGGTTGCTTTTGTAAGCTACAACAAGTTGAAACACTAGATCTGCTCAGATGTAGACTGTACTAGTGCTTCTTCACAGAGAGTGTGTCTTTTAACCTCCTGGAAGAATGCATTAGTTGGAGAGCTTCAAATTTGTATCTTGGAATCAAGCCAACTTATCTATTCAAGCTACAGCATAGTTTCCCTTGAGGGACTACGTTATTTTTAGTGGAGGTTTTCCAGGGTGTTTTGATCCCATTTTTTATGAGAGATCTCTGGTGTTGGGCTTTGCCCTTCACTTTGGTGATCCATGGATTAGCTTGCTAATCCATGTTCTGTATAGATCTGATTTTTTGTTAATTTAAAGTTATCTTTAGAAATTTCTGAATAGTATTACAGATCTGCTACTTAAAACTCAGATCTACTCTTTGTATTGCATGATTTGGTCAAAACCCCAAGGGGATCTTGTAATAGAGCCTTTCTAGTGTATATATCTGAAATGGATCTGATCTTTTGTACACAGTTCTACTCTAGATCTGAAGTGTGACATTTAGTTACTGCAGCTGCATAAAATAATGATGTTAAGCTATTTTGCAGTATATACATGTGTTGCACCCTCCTTTTTTGAAGATCTCCTTCTTTCTTGTCTTCTGTATTCTGTTGTATAATGTAAGAGCATGAATATAAATCTGATTTGCTGCTGTATATCAAAATTTTGATCTTATTTTTTGGCCTCCTGCTCATTGTTTCCAAGACTGTGTTATTTCTGAAGCAATTTGTGATACATAGCTACAACCCCTCTTGTACAGTGTTTTTCAGCTAGACTAGGTGGTGGGAGATCTGTTTACCACACCTATTTTGATTTGTCTTTTCTCCCCCTTTGGATCTAGACCCCAGATCTACTGATTTAAGGGATCCCAGGGCTGTAAACTCATTTCTGTGCACATATTTCCTAGAAGTGTGTTATTTCAGCAGGCTTGCTGTGCAATCCCTATTTTGGGATATTACAATGGTATCAGAGCTCCTTTCTTGGCACAGCCTGTGCTTTCATTAGAGAACCATAGCCATGTTGTAGTCAGAAGAAGATGAGCCTCTTACTGAGAGGGAGAAGAGGTATCATAATAGAAGCCACAAGGAGTTTTATTACACCACTAAGGATCAAGACAAGGGTAAAGCCCCTGAAACTGGAAGTGATAAAGAAGGAGAAGAGTTTGTAAGAACTCTTTTGGTGGCCATGAAATATCTTTCTAAAGAGATCAAAGAGATGGGAATGGATAGGATGAATGAATCTCTTGGGATATTTCATCTTGGGGAAAGCTCTGGCATGTCTCACAACTATAATGGTCAACCAGTGAACCAACCACAAGTTCCACAATGCTCTACTATGCCTACCTTCTTGGTTGTGGAGAATGTAGGGCCACAAGAGCAAGCATCCCGTGAAGACTAATTTGAGGAATATGAATCTCAGAATCAGACATTTAGGGACCAATTGATTTTTCAAGAGTTTTGTCACCTCAAGGAAAAAAGAAGACAAAGGCACCAATATAGAGATGGTGGATTCTTTCAGAATCATGATAGACATCACTCTATGGGTAGATTTTTTTTGCCCAAGTTTGATGGGTCATCCACCAGTTCTGCCAAGGCATGGTAGAAAAGCTGGATATCTATTTTCAGTTGAACAAAGTCCTTGAGATTGAAGCCATCAAGATTGCAACACTGCACTTTGAAGGTGAAGCACACAATTGGTGGTTCCATGGGTTGTCTACATTGGGCCATGCCAATGTGGCTGCCTATTCTGAATTCACTAGAAGACTAGTGGAGAGGTTCGACAAAAAGGATCCAGAAGCACCTTTCATGAGCCTTGCAAAGTTAAAACCGTTAGGATATGAAGAGACTTATATCTCTGAGTTTCTGAGATTATCTGTTATGGTTCCTGGTTTATAGCAAGGAGGGTGTACATGTTCATCGATGGCTTGGATGATCCTTTGCATGGGTTGGTTAAAAATATCAAGCCCACCAATCTGCATGATTCCATTGAGAGGGCTAGAGATCTCCAAGATGCCTTGCCAAAACCAAAGGCAACCTTTCAAAACAAGGTCCCTTACCTTTCTAAAGGGAAGGAAGAGAAAGCTGCTCTTTCCAAGGAGAGCTCATTTAAGAAGCCTCTTGATATTTAAGTCAAGAGGGAGCTGAGAAAGAAGAGACTATGTTTCACTGAGAAAGAAGAGACTATGGGCACCTAGACATAGATGTGCTTCTAGGAAAGCACACTACATAGAAGTCTTCTCAGATCTTGAGGAGGAAGAAGAATATTATGATCCAAGAAGAGGTCACAGCGTTGACAGTGTTGATGAATATCTAACACCATCTGGAGATGGGAATGGAGCCTTTGATCCAATAGGAGGAACTCTTGCATCTTTGACAGGAGTACCTAAGTAATTGACCTTAAGAGTACAAGGTTCAATCATGAATCAAAGGGTATCTGTACTGATTGACAGTGGGGCAACCCACAACTTTATTTATTCTCATCTTGTGCAGACGAGAGAAATCCCCACTGATACTTTTGAAGGATTCTTTGTTTTTGTCCTAGGAGATAGGACAATGCAAGGCATGCACTATGTCCCATCACTTTCAGTTACTATGGGGTCCTACACTTTTGTGGATCACTTTTTTGTAGTTGACATACCAAACACCAATATTATTTTGGGTGTCCAATGGTTGATTACATTGGGGAAAGTCACCACTGATTGGAAGGCTTTGCAAATGGAGTGGGTGGACATAAGGAGTGGTAAACTAAAAATGATCCAAGGCATGAATACTTACCCTTCACCTAGCACTTCTACACAAACAACAGATATGGATCTGTGCAGTGGAAGCAAGGATCTCAGAGTCCCTTCTCTTATGTTCATGATAATCATGCATGGGACATTCCTATCTAGTGTCAAACCACCTGGGAGGCCACCAGATTCAGATCTTGTGGGGGGGCCTCACAAAGTGCTGCTCCAAATTTAGATCCAAGAGGGATTGGAGTAATGGGAGACCAAGCTACAGTGCTAGAGGGCTTGGGACAACTCAAGAGTGAGGGGGATCTTCTCCCTGCATCGCTATCACCCTCTCTTTTTTCTAAATTTGTGCCATGGGAGGTGAAGAATGGGAGGATCGGCCTTCCAACACACATATTTGGCATGAGAGATGTCAAAGAAGAGATCAGCAACATGACAGGAACTTCCATGGATGTATCATCAGTGTTGTCATTGTTGAGCAGTGTGGATCTATACCGGAAATCTCAACTTCTTGTAGAGTATTCCAAGGATCTCCACACCTGTATGATACTAGATGACATGCAGCAAGAAGAGGGCTACTTAGTCCAAGGGGGATTCATCTATCATCATGGTAGGGTCTTCTTGGCTAGATCTTCCAAGCTTAAGCAGAAGATACTACAAGGGGCACACAAAGAATTCTTTCTCAGCCATATGCATTCAATGAAGATCTACACCCTGATCATGAGGAGCTTTGATTGGGAAGGCTTGAGAGAGGAACTACATCAAAAATTTGAAGAGTGCATGAGCTATGTGGAGTTGGGAAAGCCAATGGACTCTATGCAAGAGTCATTTTAGCCTTTTCTTCGTTATTTTGAGAGAAGGGGAATTCCCATGCACAACTCCATGTGTAGGAGAAACTTTGATGGTAAAGGATCTGATCATGTAGGGAAAGGTTTATTTTCTGATTTTTCATATTGTTTTACCATGTTTTTGTAGGATATGAATCCTAAACGGAGTGATAGATCATGTGGATCTCATGGCTTTTGTTGGGCCAATAAAAATTTTGAACTTGGCCACTCTCTTGTTGTGCAAAGGGAGATTCCTTTTCATGATGGGTTCTTTCCAAAGGCACCGAACATATCTGAAATCTTCAGCCATGTTAAGGTGACTCATGAAGCAAATGTGTGGTGGGAATGCCACTTGGCACACCTTGATCTAATGCAGGCAGGAGATTCATTGCGCTGGCATCACATGTGGGATTTTGACCCACCTCCTCAAGCTTAGATTTCTGTTTGCATATATGTATTTTTTCTTCCATACTTTGATGATATAGTTGTACTGTTTATGGGATTGTATGGAGGGAGGATGGGCAGTTTTTATGTACCACATGGGATGGAACTTCTCCCTGTACCTCATGCTACATGTTTTAGAGGGAACATTGCTCTAGCCATGCTTATTTCTGTTGAATTTTTCACTTCTTGTGGTATAGACTATGTACATCTTATGATGACCATGGAGGAACAATTCATGATGTATTGGCTTGATGAAAACTTGGCTTATGATGAGGACTTGATCCTTGATGGTGTCATCAATGGAGGAGGAGAAGTACTATAGCTCTCACCCTATCAGCTACTTGAGGACAAGCAACATTTTGGAGGGGAGGATTGTAATATTTCTACTTAGCCTGAGCTAAGAGGAATATAAATTTTTGTTTTACTTTTTGTTGCATGAATAAATGAATAAAGGAGGACATGTAAAAATCCTGAAAATAATGAATAAATCAATGCCCATATGAACAAGGATAAATCTAGGCCATGTAAACAAATCACTTGCAGGTGCAAAAGGGGTTTGAGTTATGAGACTGGGTCAACCTTGACCAAATTTACATTGTTGTCTAGATACAATGTACCTCATGAAGGGACAACACAGTTCTAGAAGGAGGCCCCTCATGTGAAAGGAGTTAATTCATCAAGGTGGTTTAGGGTTTTCAAAAGCTTTCATCTTATAAAAGGAAGGGGAGGTACCAAGATAAGGTTGTTGATTGTCTATATTTCTGAGTATCTTGTATGTTTAGACAAATGCCATTCTCTTTTGTTCAGTTGAGAATAGTATTTCTTAGCACTTAGGAGTTCCTATGCAGGGATTTCACCTCTTCCATTGAGGATTCAAGGAGGAGTCTTTCTGATTTCATCTACTATCAGGCACTTGGCCAAGCTCTACTTCCAACTGCAACGTAGATCTAGTGAGGGTTTGGCTGCTTTTGTAAGCTGCAGCAAATGGAAACACTAGATCTACTCAGATCTAGACTGTACTAGTGCTTCTTCTCAAGGAGTGTGTCTTTTAACCTCCTGGAAAAATGAATTAGCTGGAGAGCTTCATACTTTTATCTTGGCATCAGGCCAACTTAGATATTCAAGCTACAGTGCAGTTTCCCTTGAGGGATTGCGTTATTTTAAGTGGAGGTTTTGCAGGGTGTTCTGATCCCATTTTTGATGAGAGATCTCTAGTGTTGGGCTTTGCCCTTCATTTTGGTGATCCATGGATTATCTTGCTGATCCATGTTATGTATAGATCTTATCTGTTTTAATGTAAAGTCATCTTCATAAATTTCTGAATAATATTGCAGATTTTCTACTTAAAACTCAGATCTATGCTTTGTATTGCATGATTTGGTCAAAATCCCAAGGGGATCTTGTAATAGAGCCTTTCTAGTGTATAGATCTGAAATAGATCTGATATTTTTTACACAGATCTACTCTAGATATGAAGTGTAACATTCAGCTACTACAGCTCCATAAAATAACGTTGTTAATCTATTTTGTAGTATATACATGTGTTGCAGCCTCCTTTTCTGAAGATCTCCTTCTTTCTTGTCTTTTGTATTCTATTGTACAATGTAAGAGCATCAATATAAATCTGACTTGTTGTTGTATATTCAAAGTTTGATCTTATTTATTGGCCTCCTCCTCATTCTTTCGAAGACTACGTTATTTTTGAAGCAGTTTGTGATACATAGCTGCAGCCCCTCTTGTAGGGTGTTTTTAAGCTAGACTAGGTGGTGGGAGATTTGTTTACCACACGTAACTTGATTTTTTTTTGCTCCCCCTTTGGATCTAGACCCCAGATCTACTGATCTAAGGGATCCCAGGGCTGCAAACTCATTTTTGTGCACATATTTCCCAGAAGTGTGTTATTTCAGCAGGCTTGCTATGCAATCCCTATTTTGGGATATTAAGAGTGGTGACCTCCCCCTCCATCCTCTAATGTGCCTAGTTCCAACTCCTAGATCAGGGGTATTATTATCATTATTTTAAGTGCTAGACACTAATTTCATATTAAGAATTAATGAATTATACATCGTCTTATTATTTATATTAAGAACTAACTTTTCTTACTTTATAAATTATTTCATGCTTTTGGTCATTGAAATATTTCATCACCGTCACCATCACCATATTTATAATTAAGAATTAGACATCTTCTTCAAAAAAATTTCCTTTTCACCTTTGATATAGACAATGAAGTGACTTATCAGACATATTACAGAATTCTATGTTGTAAAGCGTTCTTATGAAAACAACTCCCCTCCATCACCCGTGTATCATAATAGACATGATATTTATGTTAGGCGACTCCAAGTAATTTGCTTACCTTCCCGATTAAATACCATTATTATTGATTCTGAGAAATTGATAACATTAGCACTTAAATACGATACTCAGAACAGTCCAATTAATCCATTATTTCGTGAATATGGAGAGATTTTCCTGCTGCGACAGGCTCTTACCAATAACAAAGGCGCCTGGGCATTGAAGCTCACGACGAGGGTTTGTGGCGTTCGCTTCCCAAGGCCACATGCCACAGGTTTCTTGCTTCACCTACGCTCTTGAATGGAATTAATATCTGCTTCTGAATTTGGAATTAGTCTGGTCGGCAGAGATGACAAGTACATCTGTTTTGTATGGTTTGGTGTAGGAAGCATCCACAGCCACTACTGTAAACTCGTGGCCTGTTATCTTGAAAAAATGCCTCCTATTGAGTGCAGCATTCACGATCCTCAAAAGGTACGTTTCTCCGCTTTTTACAGGGACGCGAAATGTTCCTGCATCTAATTGACGATTGTTGCATTTGTGATGGTAGCCAAATACGCAATCAAAGAGAATAGAAAAACAAGCCAGGCTGAAAATGGGCATAGCGATCACAATGATACTGTTGCAGGAAACTAGAGATATTCTAAATGTGTAATGAATATCGTTCACTATATAAATATTGAAGGAAATTCGAGTGTATATTTCTGCTAACGAGACCACATATATATAACCTTAAAATTTGGGAGAAGAATAAGGGGAAGAGTAAGACTTTCGACTTTCTAAATTCTACAGCCGATGCTGTGGAAATTGTGGCATCACAAAAGCTGGCACTTACACGCAGTGAGTACAACATTAACACGTTCTTTCTCACCATAGAGATGTTTCCCTCTCAAGATTTATTTCTAAATTCTACATGCTCGACGCGGCGGGAAATTGTGGCGTTATCAAAAGTTTGCATCGGCCCACACAAAGGATATTCCAACATTAACACATTCTTTCTCACCATAGAGATGTTTCCCTCTCAAGATTTATTATTTTTCTTCTTCTGGTTCAGTACCACATTGATATGTTGTGCCTATCGACCCGTTTGGAAGTGCAGATATCCTCTTTTTTCTTTTGAACGACTAAAATGTTTTTGTTATGGTATTCTAGTGATTGTTTTTTCCTTTTAAAATGTTTTTTCCCTTTAAAATGTTTTTATTTCATGTAAGCGCACTGCTCGTGTACATAAGGTACTTTCTACTAATTTTTTGTGTTTTTGCTTGCAGTTTTTCTAAAATAATTTTTGTTTAATTTTTTTTTTTTTTTTGATAATTTCCAATTTTAATTAGTTTTTACCAAAATTAAATTTGATAAAAAAAAGTCTAAAAATCCTCTAAAATGCCGAACAGTAATACTAATGAGGAAGGAACAGAAACTAATTATTATAAAGTCACGCCGAGTGCAATTCTGTACTTTTATTCGAATTGAATGGAACCCATACCTTACGGTCGAAGCTAGCCAAGAAATGGTAATAATTGAATCACTTTAAAACCTGTATTTTCTTTGCAGATTTTCCAAAATTTAGATTATTCATAAGGAGATGGGCCGAGCACCCTGCTTTGATAAAGCAAATGTCAAGAGAGGGCCATGGTCTCCTGAAGAAGACACAGAGGCAACTATATTGCTTTACCTCATAGAGCAGGTATAATATTATATCATACACCCAATATCTATTCAGATCTACCCCTTTCTAACATTTAGGTTCTGTTTTTTCATTTGTAATAAGCTTTTATGTTCAATTTTGGATTTATTTTAATCAACCATTTGATTCAATTACAATTTATTTGAATTAGAATATATTTGAATTATAATTGTAATTTTATATAAGTTTTAATTTTAGATATCAAAATCTTTTAATTTTGAAAATGTTTTAATTTTAAAAATATTAAATTTCAATATTATAATTTGATATTATAATTTAAAATTCATATTTTTTGTGTTCTTAACTCAATAATAACATTTCCAAAGAGAAATATTGTAATTTGAAATTCATACTTTTTGAGTTTAAATGTAACAAGTGGTCCAAGATTGTATGCTAGACTCTAAAGGATATGCATGACCTTTAACTTTTCTATTACTTTCTAATTATAATAAAAAGATTGATTTTCTTATTTATGCGATTTATTATTAAAATATTCTTTTAATACCACTTTATAATATTTTATTTTTATAATACAACGATTCTTCCTTCAATTTGGTTCTTGACCTTTAACTCTTCTCTATTACTTTCTAACCATAATAAAAAGATTGATTTTCTCTTATTTATGCTATTTATAAATTAAAACATTTTTAATACCACTTGTCTTATTTTCTCTTTTGCCCTCTACTTTTTCACTATACAACAATTCTTCCTTAAATTTGGTTGTGATAATTTTCTCTTTAGCATGAAAATTCTTTATAATTACTAATGATATTTTAGAAAATATTGTAACTTAAAATTCATATTTTTTGAGTTTAAATGTAACAGGTGGTCCAAGATTGAATGATAGACTCTAAAGGATATGCTTGACCTTTAACTCTTTCTCTATTACTTTCTAATCATAATAAAAAGATTGATTTTCTTATTTATGCTATTTATAATTAAAATATTCTTTTAATACCACTTTATAATATCTTATTTTTCTCTTTACTCTATTTTTACACTATACAACAATTCTTCCTTCAATTTGGTTCTTGACATTTAACTCTTTCTCTATTACTTTCTAACCATAATAAAAAGATTGATTTTCTTATTTATGCTATTTATAATTAAAATATTCTTTTAATACCACTTATCTTATTTTCTCTTTACTCTATTTTTACACTATACAACAATACTTTCTTAAATTTGGTTGTGATATTTTTTTTAGTGGTATCAATACTTAGCAAAGTGACAAACTTTTCTATTTTTCAATGATTTAGCCAAACTTTAGCATGAAAATTTTATAATTACTAATGATATTTTGGAAAATATGGTCCACAAATTTTATTGAATTTGGATTTATTTTAATCAGCCATTTGATCCAATTACAATTTATTTGAATTATAATTTTGGATTTATTTTAATCAACGATTTGATTCAATTACAATTTATTTGAATTATAATTGTAATTTTATATAAGTTTTAATTTTAGAGATCAAAATGTTTTAATTTTGAAAATGTTTTATTTTTGAAAATATTAAATTTCAATATTATAATTTGATATTGTAATTTAAAATTCATATTTTTTTGAGTTTAAACTTAACTTTTTATGGGGTTAATGTTACTTCTTGTTATTAGATAGTACATATTCCAAAATTGTTAAGGGATATGTCACAAACTTTCTTAATTCCTATATTACAATTAATTTCTATCAACCAATCTTTAGTGTTCTTGAACTCAACAATAACATTCCCAAAGAGGAATATTGTAATTTAAAATTCATATTTTTTGAGTTTAAATGTAACTTTTTATGGGGTTAATGTTACTTCTTGTTATTAGATAGTTCATATTCCAAAATTGTTAAGGGATAAGCCACAACCTTGCTTAATTCTTATATTACAATTAATTTCTATCAACCAACCTTTATTGTTCTTGAACTTAACAATGAAATTCTCAAAGAGGAATATTTAAATCTTCTAATATATTCCAAAGTTCATTTTTAGGCATTATATGTCAAAAGCCATCAAAAGTTAGGAATTTATTATTACAATATTTTTTATTGTTACAACATCATTTATTATTACAACATTTTTATTATTACAACATTATTTTTTATTACAACATTTTTTATTACTACAACATTTATCTACGATGATCATAAAATAAAGGATATGCTTGACCTTTAACTCTTTCTCTATTAATTTCTAACCATAATAAAAAGATTAATTTTCTTATTTATGCTATTTATAATTAAAATATTCTTTTAATACCACTTTATAATATTTAATTTTTCTCTTTATTCTATTTTTACACTATACAACAATTCTTCTTTAAATTTGGTTGTGATAATTTTTATAGTAATTACAATTTATTTGAATTATAATTAAAATTTTATATAGGTTTTTAATTTTAGAGATCAAAATGTTTTAATTTTGAAAAATACTAAATTTCAATATTATAATTTTGATATTGTAATTTAAAATTCATATTTTTTTTGAGTTTAAACTTAACTTTTTATGGGGTTAATGTTACTTATTGTTATTAGATAGTACATATTCTAAAATTGTTAAGGGATAAGTCACAACCTTGCTTAATTCCTAAATTACAATTAATTTCTATCAACCAATCTTTAGTGTTCTTGAACTCAACAATCACATTCCCAAAGAGGAATATTACAATAACTTAAAATTTATATTTTTTGAGTTTAAACGTAACTTTTTTATGGTGTTAATGTTACTTCTTGTTATTAGATAGTTCATATTCCAAAATTGTTAAGGGAGAAGCCACAACCTTGCTTAATTATTATATTACAATTATTTTAATCAATCGTTTGATTCAATTACAATTTATTTGAATTATAATTATAATTTTATATAAGTTTTAATTTCAATAACATTCCCAAAGAGGAATATTACAATAATTTAAAATTTATATTTTTTGAGTTTAAATGTAACTTTTTATGGTGTTAATGTTACTTCTTGTTATTAGATAGTTCATATTCCAAAATTGTTAAGGGATAAGCCACAACCTTGCTTAATTATTATATTACAATTATTTTAATCAATAATAACATTCCCAAAGAGGAATATTACAATAATTTAAAATTTATATTTTTTGAGTTTAAATGTAACTTTTTATGGTGTTAATGTTACTTCTTGTTATTAGATAGTTCATATTCCAAAATTGTTAAGGGATAAGCCACAACCTTGCTTAATTATTATATTACAATTATTTTAATCAATAATAACATTCCCAAAGAGGAATATTACAATAATTTAAAATTTATATTTTTTTGAGTTTAAATGTAACTTTTTTATGGTGTTAATGTTACTTCTTGTTATTAGATAGTTCATATTCCAAAATTGTTAAGGGAGAAGCCACAACCTTGCTTAATTATTATATTACAATTATTTTAATCAATCGCTTTGATTCAATTACAATTTATTTGAATTATAATTATAATTTTATATAAGTTTTAATTTCAATAACATTCCCAAAGAGGAATATTACAATAATTTAAAATTTATATTTTTTGAGTTTAAATGTAACTTTTTATGGTGTTAATGTTACTTCTTGTTATTCTTGTTATTAGATAGTTCATATTCCAAAATTGTTAAGGGATAAGCCACAACCTTGCTTAATTATTATATTACAATTATTTTAATCAATCGCTTGATTCAATTACAATTTATTTGAATTATAATTATAATTTTATATAAGTTTTAATTTTAGAGATCAAAACGCTTTTAATTTTGAAAATATTAAATTTCAATATTATAATTTTGATATTGTAATTAAAATTCATATTTTCTTGAGTTTAAACTTAAATTTTACATGGGGTTAATGTTACTTATTGTTATTAGATAGTACATATTCTAAAATTGTTAAGGGATAAGTCACAACCTTGCTTAATTCCTAAATTACAATTAATTTCTATCAACCAATCTTTAGTGTTCTTGAACTCAACAATAACATTCCCAAAGAGGAATATTGTATTTTAAAATTTATATTTTTTGGAGTTTAAATGTAACTTTTTATGCTGTTAATGTTACTTCTTGTTATTAGATAGTTCATATTCCAAAATTGTTAAATAGTTCATATTCCAAAATTGTTAAGGGATAAGTACAATTAATTTCTATCAACCAACCTTACTATTCTTGAACTTAACAATGACATTCTCAAAGAGGAATATTTAAATCTTCTAATATATTCCAAAGTTCATTTTTAGGCATTATATGTCAAAATCTGGTCCACAAATTATTTGAATTATAATTTTGGATTTATTTTAATCAATCGTTTGATTCAATTACAATTTATTTGAATTATAATTATAATTTTATATAAGTTTTAATTTTAGAGATCAAAACGTTTTAATTTTGAAAATATTAAAATTTTGATATTGTAATTTAAAATTCATATTTTCTTGAGTTTAAACTTAACTCTTTATGGGGTTAATATTACTTATTGTTATTAGATAGTACATATTCTAAAATTGTTAAGGGATAAGTCACAACCTTGCTTAATTCATAAATTACAATTAATTTCTATCAACCAATCTTTAGTGTTCTTGAACTAAACAATAACATTCCCAAAGAGGAATATTGTAATTTAAAAATTTATATTTTTTTTGAGTTTAAATGTAACTTTTTTATGGTGTTAATGTTACTTCTTGTTATTAGATAGTTAAGATTCCAAAATTGTTAAGGGATAAGCCACAACCTTGCTTAATTCTTATATTACAATTAATTTCTATCAACCAACCTTTAGCGTTCTTGAACTTAACAATGACATTCTCTAAAAGAGGAATATTCAAATCTTCTAATATATTCCAAAGTTCATTTTTTAGGCATTATATGTCAAAATCCATCGATTTGGGAATTTATTATTACAACATTTATCTATGATGATCATAAAAAGTGTAACTAGGTGGTCCAAGATTGAATGTTAGACTCTAAAGGATATGCTTGACCTTTAACTCTTTCTCTATTACTTTATAACCATAATAAAAAGATTGATTTTCTTATTTATGCTATTTATAATTAAAATATTCTTTTAATACCACTTTATAATATCTTATTTTTCTCTTCACTCTATTTTTACACTATACAACAATTCTTCCTTAAATTTGGTTGTGATAATTTTTTTTAGTGGAATCAATATTTAGCAAAGTGACAACCTTTTTCTATTTTTTCAATGATTTAGCCAAACTTTAGCATGAGCATTTTTATAATTACTCAAGAGGAAAAATGATCAAATTATTAATTCATGATTTTATGATAGTTAAATATTCAATTAAATCACATAAAACTAGATAGTTAAATATTCAATTAAATCACATAAAACTATTAGTCATTGCTTTACAGACATTTCCTTTGCAACATATGGTGCAATTGCTAGTTTTATTTTTATTTTAAAATGGTGATATGTTAAGCACCAAATGAGTCTATATGCTATATTAGAGTTATCAATTTATCATTACACATATTTTAAAGTAGGATTTATAAAAATTTAATTTAATTATCAACTAGCGCAACCATATAATTTAAATGACTAGTAGATACCGATATGCATTAGTCCAAAATAACCATCAAAACACATATATCATGATATATTTCATATTTCCAAAATTAAAAAATCCATCAAAGCTATCTAAATTATAACTTATTTTAAATTACTTTTATAAATTATAAAAATAAATAATATATAAGTTAAACAAACAATATAGATAAAAGTACTTTCGGATTAATCACATCATTAGGATTAGGTCGACGTTTTGAACCAGCTAATGTGGTTCATCCTTAGGGCAAGGTGGAGAGACTAGTTGATCTCAATGAATAAATAGTGGAGATGCATCATTGCCCAAAAATAGCCATTGAGAACTATTTGTTAAGAACTAGCCGTTAGAAAGTTAGTTAGTTAGTTAAAAATAAATAAATTTATTAAATAAAATTTAATTAATTAAATAAAATTTAATTAATTAAACAAATTTTTTATTAAAAATGGGTTTAGAAATTATTATGTAATAGGTAATAAGGAGGGGTAAAATTTTAATTTAATAAGTGAAATACAATAAAATTAATTAAGTAATCAATTATTTATTTAGATAAAAATAAAATAAATCAATAGATTAAGTAAATAATATATAACTCAAAATATAAAAATAATAAATAAACAAAGTTAACTAAGAAGGAACTAAGGAGGGGCAATTTTTTTTTCATAAATAAATAAATAAAATAAAGTAAATTAAAATAAATTAATTAATTAAATTAAATTTTATTAAAAATTATGTAAATAAAATAAATATAATAGGTTATAGGGGTAAAAATTATTAATTTAATAAATAAAATAAAATAAATAATCAATCAATTAATTAATTAGATAAAAATAAATCAATAAATTAATTAAATAGAAATAACTAAATAAAAAATATAAACAAAAATACCTAGGACGGTACTAGGGAGGGGAAAAATTTAACAAATAAATAAATAAAATAAAATAAAATAAAACAAAATTAACTAATTAATCAAAAATCAATAAATTGATTAAAAATAAAATAGAATAGAACATAAAAAATTTAAACAGAATTTAGCTAGCGAGAGTCGAGGTCCAATTCTTACTTCATTTCCAACCATTATCACAGTTGAGATTATTAGCATGTCGTTCGATTTCGATCGCCTCCGTTAATTTACTATGGTAGAATGTATCTACCCTGGAAATGACTTTAGAGTCTTCAATACAAACATGTTGGCTGGATTTTTTCACATGTTCAGCAACAGCTAAGGTATGGGATCGATTATGTATAATATCCGCAGCATGCTCCGAGATTCTCTGCCTAATGGATCGACATGTTTCTCCTATATAGGGAGTTCAATAGGAACAAGGAATCATGTAAGCTCCTTTCATGTCCTTAGGGTCGATAGGGTCTTTAACAAACCCAATAGAATTTCTAATAGTGCAGAGAGGTTTGAAAGAGGTAGATATATTGTTCCTCCTAAGGACATCAGCAATCTTGTCCGTTTTCCCCTGGATAAATGGGAGATGGACCTTGGAAATAGGATCCACCCAAGTAGATTTCCGCTCAATCCTTTATGTGCCTTTTGAAAGGCTTTAAGACCTTGAGATCTACTATAACCATTATTTTAAAAAGCGTCAAGAAGATGGGATTTCTTTGATTAGACATAAAGTACTTTTATCTACATTATGGATCACAAAAGTCTTAGATCTAAACATACAATATTAAACAAGATTGTTAACCATGAATATTTACATCCACTTTATCAAGGATAATCTTCTATATAAATATGCATTGTTAAAATACCATGGCTTATCAATACCACATGTCCATAAAATGATAACTCACTTCATATGACATTTGTTCCTATGATATGTTTTTTTGTGACATTTTATATTATTTTAGGCAATTTATTTTCCTTTTTGTAGGATTTAATCATTTTGCTCATTTTTTATTTACTTAAAGTTAATTGATTATTCAACATTTTGTTTTATCATGCTAAACTCTGTCATATTTCTCATCATTTTCTCGAGGATTAGCCAAACTTGTTGGATCAAAACACGGACCCCCGATTTCGCATCAGTGTCCTGAATATTAGTGGCATCTTTGCTGGCTCAAAACTTGGACCCAAATAACACAAGTGATGGATTCAGAAGACTCAAATCTAAACTATTCATATCACAAAAGTCTTCACTAAAGGAAAATGGGGTAACTACTTTGAAGATAAATCTCAAACATTGGTTTGATATACTACTATGAACGTATAGTAGGGTTTAACCTCCATAAAATGTTCTAGAATATTCATAGTAATATACACAAATCAAATATTGAGATTTATAAAATTATTATGTATTTTTCGCACCACTACTTAAATTGGTTAGTTAAATAATATTCTCTAATTAAGGAGTGTCATATGAGGCCATTTATGTTTTCTTGGCCATGTGATATTGATAAAATATGGACATATGATATTGATAAACCACGATATTAGCCCATGGTATTGCAAAAAAGTCTATTTAAATATTAACAGTCTTCATAGTAAAGTAGAATTGTTTCAATGCTTATTATGAATAAGTTGTGTTAGCTTAATGCATATTTATACTAAATTTGTATTTCATAATAATTTTAAAAAGTAATTTGAGTAAATGAAATTAATAATAATAATAATGTCATCCACCTTTCAAATTTAACTAATTTTATTTAAATTATTTAAATTCAATAAATTAATTATGAAAAAAAATGCTAAGATTCACAATTACAAGAATTGAAAACTGAAAAGAAGTGGATCAGAGGAATTTTCTTTTCAATATAACAAATCCGTTAAATAAGATTACATTGGGAACATAAAAAATAAATGACTGTAGTGAAACTTGACTAAACTGGACTAACTCAAAATGAACTGTGACACTGGGACGAATGGTTTCGACACCTAGCAGGTGATTGGAATTAGATTCTCGAACACTCCCCCTTAGTTACAACCACTTAAAAATTTAATTAAGATACATGTTGGTCTATGTCTCAGCGAGACTTACAATTTAAAAAGCTTCACTTCAACTACATTTAGTTTTCTTCTTCACTTATTGCAGATTCTATAGCCTCTAAATGGTTTCAACATTTTCTTCTTGTTGTATTCTTCAAACCTCTGTTTCTTCATTTGCTGGTGCAGGTCTTCTATTGTTCTAGTTTGTCTAAGCATGTCCAGGACTTCCTCAAGAAATGACTTGTATGTGGGTTGTTGCGAAATATTGTCTTCTATAGTGTGTTTTTCATCATCAATTTGTTGCAACATAAGATGTGAATAATATTTTATCTCTTCAAAACATGAATACCTGAAGATTTCATTGACATGTTCGTCATGCATGATGTCTTCAACATTCATATCTACAACTTTTGTGTAGACCTCATCTATACATGGTGTTGCAAGCCATGTTTCAATGAACTTTAACTCTTCTTCATAATTGATATGTATACCTCCACATTGGAAATCAATGGTAAGTCTAAAAACATCTTCAAAACCACATTGGTTTTGTGCCTTTTGCTCTGTAATTAGATTTGTATCATGTTGTGCTTCCTTCGCTTCCTCTTCCTTTATCTATGTTTCTGCTTTCCCTTTGCAGACTTCTTTCTTTGCATCTGCCTTTATCTATGTTTTTGTCTCTATATTTATCTTTGTCTCTTCTTCACTAATATGTGCTGCTGTAATTAGGTTGTCTTCCACTGATTCAAATGGGGTTATCTCACTAAATAGAATCATGCTAATATGATTTTTTTGTTGCATCATCTACAACCAATCATCACTCGCCAAAAATTCTCTATCAAAATTTACATCAACAATATTAGTCACTGGATTTACCATAGTATTTTTACTCTCAGCAACAAGCTCTGTTACTGGTATCACAAAATTGTCATCAGCATGCTCTGTTGTTGGATTTAGAAAATCATCATCAATAAGCTTTGTTGTTAGATTCACCAAATTTTCGTCAGCAAGCTCTGTTGCTGGATTCATCAAATCTTTGTCCACTTGTAGCTATGCATAGTAGGGTTCATGAGCATCTTCGTGCTCTCTCTCTGTTGCTTCTGCAATTTCTTCATAGAAATCATACACCTGTCATTGAGTCTTTTCATCTCGTTGTAGATCTACTACTATAGATCTACCTTCATCTTCAACTTCAATGCTCCCCCTTACACCAAAATAGCTCTGAAGGGTATTACATGCCTCTTTGGTTGTCTTGGCATCTGAAATCAAGGGAAGAATGCTATCTTCCACATATTCTTTTATGCATTTTAATGCAAAGGCGTCGTTTTACCTCATTACTTCCAGATCTAAAAATATCTCAAACATCTTCTATTTTTGCTTTAGCCTCTTGGCTCTTCCCATTTGTTGACTGTTTTCTCACTTCTACTCAACAAGTAACACAAATTGTAGACATGTCGTCATTGCATTTCTTCTGTAAAAAAAATTCTTGCAAACTCTTTTCTTTAAAATATTGCAATTCCCATAATCACTTTATAAGGGCTTTTAAAACTTTTTAAGCCATAACTTGAAGCAGCGCGGCTCTGTAACACTGCCTCCGCACTGGTCGCAATGAAAGAAAATCACCGTAAGTCTTTACCAGATCGATGCATGCATCTGGATGGAAAGTGTGCTGATGGACACTAGTATTGGGACCAAAGTAGCACTGATAGGCGCTGGTATTAGCCTCAAACCAACATTGATGGCTGATCACCACACTTTTTCCTTCAAAAAGAGCGCTGATAAAAAAAATTCAGTCGAATATGAGGGGATTCCTCTTCTGTTGGTTCTTGTTTTTCTTTTTCTTTGGATCTCGCGCTCACCACAGGCTCACTTTGTGCTCACCTCACGCTCACCTTACACGAGACTTGCACTCACGTTGTTGCTCTGGAGTCTTACACAACATAGCTTCATTCTTTGATCTCTAATTCTCTCAGCGAGTCTTACGCAAGCTAAGCTCAACCGCTTTTAGGCAAGAGGCATTTTCAAAATTATTCAAACTTCTGCTACTCTCTCAAAGAGTCTTGTGCAAGCTCGCCTCTTCTCTCTATTGCTCCAACTTTTCTCTCGTTGCTACTCTCTCCAGGGGTCTTATGCAAACTAGCTCTAATACCATGACAAGAATTGAAAAGTAAAAAGAAGTGGAGCAGATGATTTCTCTTCTCAATATTACGAATCAGTTAAAGAAGATTACATTGGCAACATTAACAATAAATGAATGTAGTGAAACTCGACTAAACTGGACTAACTCAAACTGTTAGACAGATAGTTTCCACACCTAACAAGTAATTGGAATTAAATTCTCCAACACACAAACTATAGATATTTGGTAGATGAAAGAAAAGACAAGAAAAAAAGGGATTCGATGAAGGAAAAAGACTAGAGAAAAAGAGATTTAAAGAACTAAGAATTCACCCCTCACACGTCGAGCTTCCATGCAAAAGATGTTCAACCAGAAAGCACCATAATTACGAAAATCCCCCGATCTGCGGACTAACAAGTGGATTAGATGACTCCAAATTCACGGTTCATTGTTTATCCATGCGGATGGTTCATTCATGGTCATAAAATGCTAATAACAGTATCCACACAAATAGATAGTGACACGGTGGCATGCATGAAGAGGGAAGGAAATGAAAAATAAGTGGAATTGGGATGTTGAACATTTTCCAATTTCATTATGGTTTTTAAAGACTTAAAAAGCAGAGAAAACCGGAAAAGATAGAATTTGTGGCAGAGTGTTAATTTTTATATATGCATAGGATAAATGTATTTTGAAAAAAGGACTTTAAGATTTAAGTTTTGACGAAAGGATTTTAAGATTTAAGTTTTGAAAAGAAGGAAGGTTTTGGAGAGAAATGGTGAGTGTATTTTTGGACTGGTATATGTAAAATTGTTATATTATTTAGTCTACTAAAATGTTTTTAAGAAAAAAAAAAACTATTAATAAAAACTAATACATAAATATATATAATATTAAAAATTATTTAAAATTTAAATAAATTTAAAAATAAAAATAAAAAACATTATTCTAAGATTTTCAATCCAAATATTTTTATTTAAATTTTTTCCATATTTTCAGTAGAAAGTTTTTTATTCAAACTTTTATGGTATCGAATTCAAATCCCAAAGCAAATTTAAAATTATGAAATAAATACGAAATGCACGATATCATGTGCAGCGACAATAGAATTGAATGTACGATATCGTGTTTAACGACTCTAAAATTGAATATGAAAAAAATTCCGTTCTACCTCTAATTTGGTAACAGGCAGCCAAAATAAAAAGTCAAAGCCTAAAATATTTGTTATAAAAAACCGGACACGCTACTGAAAAAAGTCAAAACAGTTGCTATTAACAACCCAACGGTGCAAATAGAGACGTAAAATCGAACTAACCATTCGAAGAAAGGTTTGGAGCGAAATCTCACGATGCTAAAAGTTGTTCCTCCGATTTGTTAGCTCAGTCAGCAATGGGATTTTATTGGTAATTTTGTGTTGTAGTTATTGAGTTGAATTTGGTTGATAAGAATGTTGGTTAGTGGTTGAGAAAATTCACTTATCAAATAGATTCATCAATATCAAAATATATTATATATTCATATCAAAGACAAAGAAGAGTATTACAGTAAACTAGAGAAAATTATTATTTATATGATGATAATTAAACATTTATTAGTGATATATTATTTTTTTAATTTAAAAAACATTTATTAGTGATATACTATTGTTTCAATTTAAAAAACAATGTATTTAATATAATATGTGATATATAGCTTGAGTGGGTCTATTAAGAGTATGTGTTTCCTCCTAAGAGGTCACAGATTCAAAAACAGAGAAAAGTAAGACTCTCATACTTCCATTTCGTGTCTGACTTGGCTTGGATGTAATCATTGTGACCTTAAAATTAGGTAATAATAATATTACTATCAATTGTTAGAAAGAAATATAACCATTCTATCCAAAGAGCTAAAGGACAAAAATTATCATTCTTATAGGCTTCCAATGGGAATGTGTAATTGAAAGGATGTATCCAACTTCTCTTCATTTTTTATTTTTCTAATATGCTTTTCATAATAGGCTTAGGGTATTCCACTGTGTATTGAAATGTGTATTGAAACACGTTTGCCTTATTACACGAGCAAAATAGCACCAGCATAGATCCATCTTAAGTACGGAACTAACATGAATAGAAAATGATCTAATTTCTTCACGTGCAAACTTCTTTAGAGCGCAAAATACAATGTGTAAGTTTTCATTGTTTAAATTGTACTTTTTAATGCTATATATAATATATATAGAACCAAATAAACATTTTAACCATAAAATATTAAATCTCTTATTCAAATATTTTAGAAAATAAGGTTCAGACATCTTACTCACGCATGTTCTTTTAACCTCCAATTAACTTATAGCATATTCATTTATTTATTAGAGCCAATATTTTTTTTTATTTAGAGCAGATGTCAAGTTACGGAGAAACTTACACATCCTCTCATTCTGGGTTGTAGAATGAGAAACTTACACATCGCCTCATACTAGGTCGTACAATGAGCCTCTAGGCTCATTAAAATTATGCCACTCTAGTTGTGCAATATCTTCTTAAAAAAGATATTGATATGATAAGTGTTATTTTATCAGCAAGGTAGATCCATCTTAGGTACTGATCTAACATTAGCCCAAAGGGATCAAATTTCTTCATGTGCAAACTTCTTTAGAGTGCAAAATACAATGTTTAATTTTTCATTGTTTAAATTGTATTTTTGAATGCTATTCTAGAATATATATATGACCAAATAAACATTTAACCATAAAATCTTGTTTTTTCATGATATATACCTAATTTTGTTTAAAATGATCTATAATATATACATAATTGACCTTAAAATATTTTACAAGACATTTTATCAACTCAAATTATTTAATATAGATCTTAAATATTTTATTTAATTTCCTATTCAAATATTTTCTAAAAGTAAAAGGTTCAAACTTACAAATCCCATCATACTAAGGTGTAAATTAAGACTCTCAACTCAACAAAAGGGATAGCAAATCTAAATAAAAAATCACAATGTTGTTAGTATTTTGTTGATAATAATTAGATAATAGAATTTGAAATATTTTGGAATCTAACAACTTCATATTTTTAAATCAAGGTACAGTTAAAATTTGAAAATATTCTAAAATCTGCAATTAAATTTGGGTAAAAAAGGCTATTAAATTTTAGAAATGTTAATTTAAACTACAAAATGGTGTGGGGCTTTGTTTAACTGAAGCCACAAATGATCCTCCGTAGATATTTTGTCAGAATCTGGTAAAAAACATCAAAAATTATCCAAAATCTTGAAATTTGACAGTTGTAACAACAGAGGTTTTCAAAAATTTCATTTTGTCATAATCTTACCAAAATTTCTATTATTTTCAAAACAAACTTGTGAGCTATTTAAACTAGGCTATTGGTATGGTCGACATGTTTCAACCTGGAGCAATATTTCACCTTCATCATGAATGCTTATCAGCAGAACTCAGATGCAATGCCATAACTTCTTATTGGCCACACAAATTCTTGCGCCGCAGGATAACTCGAAATCATTATTGTACACTGGACGTTGGTGGGACATCGTTTAATCGTAACCATCGCTGTCAATAAACACTCACGCCTACCGGCAAATAGCCAAGCGAAGTTGGTGAGCCATCCAGTGTTTCACATGTCCATCGACGTAAACACTACAAAATGCTATTTTCTACACCAAAAAAGTGAACTGATAACGATGTTTTCTTTCCTTGGAATGAAAGGTTTTACCTTTGAAATTTTCCAACGAACTCGATTAAGTATTTCGACTTTCAGATTCGTGAATGCGTGCCGAACACAGTATCTAAAACGAATCTTCGGCGCAACTAAAACAAATCTTGAAATACAACTTCGCATGATGGAAAATTTTCACAATCCCCACGAAAAATAGCTTCACCTAACTTCAGTCACTCTATTGCATCAGCAGTGATCTGGTATATGCCGTGAATGATATAAACCACTGCTGCAATTCAGTAAATATCTTCGAGTGTTCTGGCGTTATTTATGATCATTTTTTAAGAAGTAACCCATATATATATTGGTTTGGTATACAGTTTACATCTATGTCAATAAGTCCTTACCTCATACCCATTTATCACTTTGACCCTACCCACCCTGCCCATTCATGCCAACATCTCTTAGCGTCACATATCTCGTGGTGTCACTATGTCCCTACCCCATCCATTAATGATTTAGCTCTTATCACCTCCTCTCCCTTTACAAATTTCATAAAAGAAAATAGAAAGCTAAAAAAAAAGACTACTACCTCGGACCCTACCTTAAGACAATGACATGATAAGCTTCTAAAATGTGTGATGGTGTTAGGATACGCAGGGTGATGCCACAAATTTTCCATGATACTTGGGTGCTTACTATGCTTGGAATGATTGTGAAATTTCTGCTACTAGTATAAAAAATAAAAAGGAAATATATTTATATATTGTAAATTTTTTAAATGTGTTAACTTTTCTAAAAGCACATGAAGGAATAAGGGTTAATATTTTATTATCATCCATTCAATTTCTTAAGTCTTGAATGTGAAAATTTAAATATTGTTCTTGGAATATATTTATAAGCATCTCTAATGCAAATTGTATCTATACAATGTTGTTTTATTTCCTATATTATCAATGCTGGAGGGTTTTGAATGATTGTAAAGTACTTTTACATAGTTTTATGGTCACAAGTTTATACCATAGTGATCAATTGAAGGTAAAGTACGTACACTAGTTAATTCTCTCAAAATTTAACCAGAAGAAGAAGACTATTCAAAGAAATTCATTGTTCATAATCTATCACGTTCACTTAGGACCCCTCCTTTCTATGTTTCCATGAAACTTCATGACAAAATAAAACACTATTTCTTCGTTGATGGAGGCTCCAAACCCAACGCAATTCCTAAGGTCATAATGGAAGAATAGGTCAACAATGTTGTAAGACATCCCACAAAGTGATTATAAGTTAAGTGTAGCTCTCAAAATGCAGTGATTAGGAAGGCTTAAGGAGTTCCTAACTGTTTGTGAGTGCGAAACATGCTTATATGTTGTATACTAAGGATTCTTCTTCTTGTTCGATTTATGTGAATTAGAAGAAGGCCCCAAATAACATTGTTGTAGGCATCCCTTAAGAAAATCGGTTCACAATTCCATTGTGAGTCCAAGAATTTGCTAAACTACCAATAATGGCTATTTGACATGCGATGACATAATATATTTCAAGCTTAGGATGTGCCTCTGGCAGATAATAAGTCTTAACATGCTTAAGGTGTTCTTGCATTACATCTCGCAAATTAGGCTTCCAAAAATAGTTATAAGCATCTAGATTCGAAACTGCCACTTGAAAAGGAGAGGGTTCTTTGAATACTTTCATTAAACAATTATCAAGCCACCTCAATTAAATATCAAGGTTATGACCCCAAAACCCATGCCACTAACCAAAAATCATGTCAGAGTGAACTAACACTCGAAAGGGACATTCCAATTCTTTATTACACATTTGTAACAATTTCTCAAGTGTATTTTTTCATGCATTTTTCATACTAGCATTCTAAATAGTGCATCACAATTACTCAAATAGGTGATTTTTATCATTAGTATGAGAAAAAACAATGACCCCTTTGTAATACCTATTTATAATTTACAACAACAATGAATAGAATGTTCCAAGTTCCTTATTGACTAAGAACATAGTTACCAAATAAGGTTTTTAGGCCATGTTATGTCTTAACAAGGTGCATGTACCATCAATGTTTTTCTTTTCCATACCTCAGTTGAGTTGATTTTTGGGTGAAGATATAATTGAATTTAATTTCACAAAAGAAATCCAATATATCAGGATGAATTTCTAAATTTTGTTCTTTTTCCAAACTCTAGTATGGACCATGGAGTATTGTTAAGAACATTATAATTACTTCATTACCATGAGCATGCTATGGTGGAGGAATTCCTCTTGTAATCATCTTGTATGGTTTTCAATAGGCATATTTGCTTCTCAATGGCACACGAAGGAGTAGTTTTTCTTAAATCAATTGCAATTCAATGATCCATAAGTTATTATGGAGGTGCCATTATTTGTCAAATTACACACCAATTTAAGAATCTATGCATATCACGATATTTATTAACAATTGGAGAAATGTGTTGTAAAATAATTTTCATATAAAATGTTGTAATTGTGTGGATGTCCTTCAATACTTTTTATACTAATTCCTCTAAACTATGTAGTTCAAATTAGATATGAGAAAATTGTCATAGAAAAATTTCATACTTTGACTACACTTATTTAAATAGACGCAGGATTTCTATGTTTTATCAATCCATGTCAAAGTCTCCTCTTGAATGACAATTGAATTTCACATTCGCAATTATATTTAAGATCATGGATTAAGTCATATTTCATTATAAGAAATGGACTTGGGCTAATGTTGACACAATGGGGTCATTGCCAAAATCCCAACATTATTATGTAGAATTAAAACTTAGTTCTGGTTGTGTCCCTGGAAAGGAAATAATAAACATTAAACTTTCGTTTTAGATATTTCATTACCAAGGAAATCGTAAGTAGTACTCAATTATATTTAAACATGTGGAGACAAGTTTATTTCAATGTATACTTGAGCAGAGTTAAATGAATTGCACCATGAGTAGGTAATAAAATTACCTCTAACCTAATCATTAAACCACAATGTTCAATTGCAAGTTATGGTGGCAGTTATTCGAGAGTGGTTAATAATTTATTTACTATGCACAAGAACCAAACATGCATTCCTTACTACAGTTCGAATTTCACACACATACTGTAGAACATACAAGTCATACTATAAAAGAAATCCTTTTATGTATAGTAGTAAAGGAAGTATTAAATATATGAGACCTATATTTTTTCAGGTATTATTGTTCTTGTCATATTCCAAAGTGATTTCTAGGAGATGCGTATAGGGACAAAGTCTATATTTCTTTTCCCAACCATAGACAAATGCCCTGCACGCATCTTAGACAACTGTCACCCCAAAGGTTTAAAATGTTGTACCTCCATCCCTCTGTTATGAAGGTATTTTCATTACAGGATGGTCCAGGGACTCCAAAGGCTTACCACCTCAAACCACCAGCTAATGAGGAATCCCATAGGTAAGAACCCCTTTCCTCACTCAATTTAGGTATTCTAGAGGTGAAAAACCCCACCCTATGGTGTGTTGTTCTAGTAGATCCACCCAGTGAGGAATCCCAGAGGTAAGAACCCTTTCCTCAGTTAATTTATGTATTCTAGAGGTGAAAACCCCTACCCAATGGAGTGTTGTTCTAGTAGATCCACCCAATGCATGCGATCCTACTAAAACACTAGCTAGTGCAGGGAAATGAGGGGTCTACGACCTCTACCCACTAGCCAAACTAGTAAATTCAAGTCGATTCATAGCCACAAGAAGTATTCTATGTAACAAGTTGAAATAATTATAAAGCTTTTAAATAAATTAAGTAGAAAATCCCTTAAGCCACTTAGAAAAAGCTCTAGGATATCATCTAGCTCAAACAATTTTGAAGACAAAGGAGAAAGGAATCTAGCTAAGAAGAGTTTAGTCATATACTTTTTAGTCCAGGGGTACGAAGATCATACAGTTAAATTTAGGCAACCATCATTCGTGGAATGAGGTGCATACCTTAACTGAAGCAAGAAATATAGTTTCTGATCAAACGAAAAAATTACCCAGTACTCGTTTTTTTGAGGTAGCAAAAAAAGCACCCGATATTGAAAAGTGGTGATGCAGAATCACCCCCCATTTCTTTTAGCATAGTTTTGGCACTTTAAATTTGCTTATGATTTTTCTTTTTTAAATGTCATAATTTTCATGTCGATTTTGAAAAGTGGTGATGTAGAATAATTTGATTTTTTTTTATCATATTGTTGGAACTTTAAATTTTCGTTGATTTTTTTTAAATGTCATGTCCATTTAGAAAAATGATATTTTTTTCCCACATTAGATTTTTTTTATTTATTAAGTATGAATATTTGTTGCTTTAAAATGCTAAAGATTTTCATCCTAATTTTGAAAAGTGTTTATGCAACATCAATCATTTTTGTTTAGTTCTGTGATTTTCATCTTCTTAATAAGACGTAAAAATAAAATTAAAAAAACATGACAAAAATAATCAAATATAAAAATATATGAAAAAACCAATAAAAGTGTAAAAAAAACAAAAATAACTTTTATATATATATATATATATATAATTAAAAATTAAAAAATAAAAAAATAAAAAAAGTTGTAATTTAAAGAAAAAAAAATAACCAAAATAAAATTGAAATTAGAAACAAAAAAAAATAACATAATTAAAAAAAAATGATAAAAAAGAAGAAGTTAGAAATAATTAAAATTAAAAATAAAATAAAATTAAAATTTATATATATATATATATATATATATATATATATATATATATATATATAATAAAAAAAGAAATTAATTAAAAAATAAATTATATATGAAAAATAATAAATAAATAATAAATTAATAAATAAATAAATAAATGAAAATTCATTGTATATCGCACTGTCGCCTTGAGGGCCGTGGGGCTGGGCCGTTGGGCAGGGGAAGAGCAACCACATCGGTCGAGCCTCAGCACCCCTAGAGTGGCAGGGGTCGATTCCTGGAATCGACCCACACCGCCTTGGGGGCCGTGGGGCTCGACCGACTGGTGGTAGGAGACCTGGCAGCTCTCCTGCAACCGGTCAATTGAGCCCCATGACCCCCAAAGTGGCGGTGAAGTTGACAATGAATTTTAATTTATTTTTTGTTTTTTATTTTCTCTTATTGTTATTTTTTATTTTTTATTTATTTATTTTTAATTTTATTTTTTTAATTTTTTTTCAAATTAATTTTAATATTTTTTAATATTTTTAATTTATTTTTATTTTTTAATTTTAATTTTAATTTAAAAATGTTTTTTATTTTTATTTTTTATTTTTTATTTATTCTAAATTTTAATTTTTAATTTTTAATTTTTTAATTTAAAAAAATACATTTTTTAAATTTAAAATATATTTTTTTCATATGCTTATATGCAATTTTTTTTTTAATTTTAATTATTATTTACATTTTCTTTTTATTTTTTTGTTTTTTTGTTTTAAATTAAATTTTTTTATCATTTTAAAATCTTCACTTTTATTTGCTTTTTAAATTAAATTTTCTTTTTAATTTTAATATTTTATTTTATTATTATATTTTTATTATTAACTAATTTTAAATTTTTTCTTTTAATTATATTATTTTATCTTTTTTCAATTATGTGGTATATTTTTATTATTATTATTATTTTTTGTTATATATAACTTAAAAAAATGTTTTTTGTTTTTGTTAATTTTTAATTTTTTTTTTTTTAAATGTTATTTTCAAATTTTGTGTTTTATTTGTTTTTTTATTTTATTTTTTTATTTTTACAAGTGATATTTAATCTTTAATAACATGTCTAAAAATCATTGGAATTTTATTTTCATAAAGGTGATTATTTATCTTGAATGTCATCCTTGGATTTTCAAGGCTTTTCAAGACACGATAATAGATTATCTTTAATACCATGCATAAAAATTGTTGCAATTTTAAGACTTTTGATATTTTATCTTTAATGTCATTATTAAAAATTGTTGACAATTTACCCCGAAAAGAACAAGACGTGATTCCAACATTAACGCTTTTCCTTTTCAAAGTAGTTTTTGCACAAAAAATATTGGCAATGTTGTTCCAACAACAACACTTTTCGTTTTTAGGCTGTTTTTTGCACACAAAAAATTGGCAACCTTATTCCAGCATCAACAATTTTCGTTTTCAAGTTGTTTTTTGCACAAAAAAATTGGTGATGTTATTCCACCATCAACACTTTTTGTTTCAAGGGTGTTTTTTCAATCATTTTTTGAAGAAAAAAATTGCTTTTTAGCATAATTTTAAAGGATGTTGAAATTTCACTGTAAAAAAGGAGAGCGTTCTTGGAGACACACTTTTCATCTTTGGGTTTTTTTCTTGTTTTTTGAGTTTTTTTGGCTAGAGTTCTCATTTTGAGGTAATATTTCCCGTTTGATCGGTAACTATGTTAAGATTGAGGATTTTCATTCCTCTCTATTATACAATGTTTCTCCTTTGTTGTAGATATCTTTCCCCTTCACCATGTTCAACTCTTCCTCTCCCATTCATTCCTTGTCTTCCTCACTTGCACCTTCCCATTTTTTTTGTTGCTTAGTTTAGGCCTCCAGGTGGTTTAGGGATATGGAGGTGGTTAGGGTCTCGAACTGCAATTGGTTAGGGATCCAAATTAGTCATCCACTCTAGCCTAACCAAAAAACAATTCCCTGCCTACCTTTCCTTCC
This sequence comes from Pinus albicaulis, assembly GCA_034641835.2. NCBI lineage: Eukaryota > Viridiplantae > Streptophyta > Pinopsida > Pinales > Pinaceae > Pinus > Pinus albicaulis. The sequence goes on from CM076578.1 coordinate 1,869,327,801, forward strand.
ATCTGTCAAATGCATATATTTTAATGTGCCATACATACATACATACATACATACATATACATATACATATATATCTCATTTTATAGTGGTATTCATATATGCATGTATCATTTATATAATATTAATATTACTTCTATATGGTTTATACATGTGCTACCTTTACAATAATATTAAAGCCACTCACCAATGTAATTATGGATTTGATTATGTTTTCAATGTTCAAACAAAATTACATTTTTGAATTTGAGCATGTCTATATTCACACTATTGCAAAGAATCCATGAAAAGAACATCATTTATTCTAATATAACAAAACCATAAAACATTTTTAGTAATCACATGAGTGTAAAGTAACTGAAGCAACTAGCATCATAATTACATGTAAGCAAAATGACCATGGTCATTACAACCTTTCTCCTAAAAGGGATCATCGTCCTCAATGTTATATGACCATATACAGTAAGGAAAAATGAGCTAAGCTAGACATACTGAACATGGAGATTTGTATACAAATATCTACATAATATTTAGAACATTATTCATATTTACTTTATCCAACAAATAAGAATGGATATGTTTCGTGCATCTGATCAATCATTTCCTATGTGGCATTGTTGGGTCTAAAGTGTTTCCATTGCACTTTTATCCGCTCTATTGCTTAATTTTGGAGCATGATTCTCCTATAATTTAAGATGCATGATGGTTCGGGTTGGAACTATTACTACGATTGGACCTGTAAAACATGCCAATCAGTGACATTATTCGGATCTCGCACATATCTTTTAGGAAACGGTGCATGGAAAACATCATGATTTTTTACTAAAGGTTATAGGGCTAATCTGTAAGCCAAACATCCAATTCGTTCTAGTATTCCAAAAGGGTCCATAAAATTGTGGTCCTATCTTGGCATGTGACCCAATCCCCAAGGATATTTTCTTGGGTTTAATTGACAAATATACATGCTCCCCAAATTGGAACTCTTTATGCACTCTATGATGATCGTTATAAGTCTTTTGTCGGTATTGTGCTAAATTTAAATTTCTTTTGGTGGTTTGCACTTCCTGTTCTATTTCTCTCAACATTTCAGGCCCAATTAGGACCCTACTCACTATATCGTTCTAGCTAATAAGATTGTTGCAAATTCTCCCATATAGTTCCTTGAATGGGCTCATCCTAAAATATTCTTGCTACTCATTATTATGTGAAATCTACAAGGAGAAGGTATGATTCCCATTTATTTGGATGATGCATCACATAGATCATCAACATATCCTTGAGGACCTTGTTTGTTCTCTATATTTTTCCATTTTTTTACAGATGATAGGATTTACTAAAGTCCAATTCTGTCCCTAAGATGATGAATCTTTATTTCCAAATTATTGATGTGAAATTAGAACCCCTATTTGATATGATATTCTTGGGAACCCCGGGTAATCTCACAATATATTTCATCAAGGTTTGGGCTAATTCATTGGCTGAATTAGTGGATCCGACTACTACAAAATGAGCCACTTTGTTAAAATTTTCAAATACCACGATAATTGCATCATCTTTCTTGGATTCCATTGGTAACCTAGTAATAAAAGCCACAGATATCACTTCCCATTTCCATTTCGGAATGGAGATAGGTTATAACAATCCTCCAGGGTGTTTTCACTCTGCCTTGACCTGATGGCATTCTAAACACCTAGCAACAAACTTTGTTACTTATTTCTTCAAGTTAGGCCTGAAATAAAACTTCTTGATGGTCATAAGAGTCTTCTGATATCATGGATGGTTGGAATATGTATTGGCATGAGAATCCTTAAGTGTGAGTTTCTTCAATATATTGTTGTTTTGTACATAGATTTTATTTTTGAATCTGATTAAGCCATCTTTTTGGAGGTGATATCCCTCTCTCCTCTCTCCCTTTCCAACCTATTGTAACTGTTCCTTTACATGTTGAGACTATCCATCATACTGCCTAGCATTCTTAATTTGTTCTTCGAGATCAATTCCATAAGAGATTAAGTCTCTTAGGTGGTTTAATTGAAATTTTCTATTGAGTGCATCAACAACAATTTTTTCCTTTCCCTTTATATATTTGATGTCAAAGTCAAATTCACCAAGTATTTCCAACCACCTAGATTGTCTTGGATTCAATTTAGGTGTAACCTCCTATTGGATTCCGACCACACACAAAGGGGAGAGGGAGTAAAGAAAGCCAACCCTGACTATCAAAGAGCTTCAAAAGGAATCAATCTGCATCTCAGTTCTCTAGAAAAGGGGAAAATATAGCTCCTAAGGCTTAGATAGTGAGAAAACTTCATCTCCACCATCCCTCATCTCATCTACCCTCTTTATCTACATTTTCCCTCCCTTATCCTTCAATTTTCCTTTTATAAAACCCCTCGCTGCATTTCTTCATTATCAACACTGCCCCCCCCCCCCCAAATTTTAACCTTTACATCTTAAGAGAGTCACCGAAACCTATCTCGCTGCCGATGCGACTTACTGGGACCCATACAACCTTGATACAATACTCCCATCCACATTGCAACCTTCATATTCTAGATTTTTTGCCTTTTCGCACTAACTAGCTTTTAGCGTGTCGCATATTGCAGTTCGAGAAATTCACAACTTACCTATCACAGTGCCCACAAGTTAAATCTTTTAGCTTGTGATATGACTTGATCACCATTGCACTTTGCAACAAATACCACATCGCAAATCGGAAATTATAACTTTTTAATCTCCGCCAACCTCTAAATTTTGCGATCACCAATGTGTGATATCGCATTGCGCACAGTACAACTTTATGCTCCATCATGCCTCACATATCTTGAAGTTTAAATCATATTTCTTAAACAAATCCAGTCCCAATTGTGATTTTCCTATGCACTTTGGGCCCCACTTCCTCGCCATTTCATCAAAGAATTCCCCACATCCTTCATCTCACCCTTGGAATTAATTAAAACTATTATGCCGTGTCTTATGTGCTGCACATTTCATTCTAAAATCCAATTTCTGCTTCTCACCACTCAAAACACAACATTATTTCTTGATGGAACAATGCAGCTATTATTTTTCAGTTCGTCCATTAACCTCTGCTATATAGTGAAGCATGCGCAGTACAGACAACTTTCCCATTTTGGTTAATGCGAATCATGAGAACATGGAGTGGAGGCCTTTCGTCAGTAGTAGAAATCATACCGCTCATGGGTTTTCGCCCACTTCTCACCACTCTGCTAAATATTCTGGGTTTTGGCCTCCCAGGCCAACTTTTTTGTTCCTGGTTACTGTTAGATAGTGATGTTTTACTGGGTAAAATCTTGATTTTATGCATTATGTTTTGATTTTTTTGTTGCAGGAGCGATTGATGGAAGCACACTCTGATAATTTTTTAGGATATTTTTGGTTTCACCTATGTGGGTCGATCCTGACAGAATATCCAGTCAGAAACCCTGAGGGAGAATTCTATATGTAGTGAGTTCTAAGATGAAGAAAATATTTTGGAATTTTGGAAGAAATTTTCTGTAGTTTTGTATGACTATGCTCCCTGTGCTCTGAGATACATATTTGGGAGAGGTGTTTGAACTCAATATATTACAGAGCTGATATTTGGATTCCATATGGAGTGATGAGCCGTATGTATTTGTTTTCTTTGTTATCAATAATTTCCTCTTCATTTGTAATCATCTTTCATGATATTATGCCTTGATGGTTCCTGTAATGTAGCTATCAGCGATCAGCAATTTTATTCATGAATTCGTATATGTACAATGCTTAGGTGTTAGTGCTCATGTAGTTAAGCTTATTGTATTACCTTAATTCACGCTCCAATTTTTTTTTTTGTCATCCATATTTCATTTATATGTGTTTCCTCCAAGTTCATAGGGGACATATTCTTAAATCTCTTAAGAATGTCTCTTGTGGGTTCCTTCTCTGCTCTCCCTCAACACCTCTGCATATTTTCAAGATTTATGCTCATTTTTTTATACTTGTCCTATTTGAAAGCCACTAAGCCTCACAGACACTTGAGCTCTCTCACAGTATAAGGAATTCACAAGAGTCGACTCTAAGATATTCTCACTCCATGAACCACCAAAACCATTGTTTCCTCATTCCATATTTTCTCAGAGGCATTGTGTATTGTTGTCTACTTTTAACCTCTGATCTTAAGATGTCCTAAGCACTGGTCTTTTGCAACTCAAGGATGTCTCTAGGACAACAAATTTTTGGCGTCATTTCCGGAGACCGAATTTGAAAACCTTTCCCTGGGATATCACGTTATCTTCACCCTTCAATCAGGTGAGCACCAAGGGTTGAGAGTTGCATAGCCCTCACCTTCGTGACTCCACTATTATCCAAGTTCAAATCAATCGTAATCTTGGCTTACACTAGACCTCATACCCGATCAAATAATTCTCAGTAGATAACCCATGTTGTATTTGATCCTGAAAATATTATATTCAGGAGAATCTGGAGGGAGAAGCAACACATCTAGGCTGACCTACCCTCATTTTCCCTAGAGGATTCACCTTCCTCTTCTCATAAAGTTGATATCTATGGTCCTGGATCCATAGCCCGTGTACTTGAGTACCCTCCAGAGACCTCTATTTTAACCAGTTCAGACATAAAAGAAGAAGCCCACTCCGTTGATATTTCTTTACCTCCTTTGCATCGTACTCTAGAGGCTCAAGAAGTCAAAGAAGTTAGAACACTCCAGTACTCATTATAGATAAACATCCAAACCTCTGCTCAACATACACCTGTCATACCATAGCCAAATCATCCTCAGAACCCACCATTTCCCCTCATGGCTGTACCTGGCTTCCTCCTCAACAAATATGCTCCACTAGCTTTACCTCAGGTATTGAACAACATGCCTCAGGATTATCTAAATATTTTTCCTCAGTTTACTGGGGAAGACATTACTTCTGCGCAAAAACATATTGAATAATTCTGAGCCTTTTCCAAAATATGAATGTAGAACACCTAGATGTGGTGTTAAGAATTTTCGTCCAATCCTTGGATGGAGAGGCTCTAAAGTGGTTCAAATCTCTTGCTAATAATGAAGTCACCACATGGGAAGAAATGGATAATTTCTTCACACTAAAATGGGGAGAGAAAGGGGACTATGGATATGTCCTCACAGATTTCAATGATCTAAAAAATATACACAACAAGGATGTTATAGAATTTATAAAGAGGTTCAAGAATCTCTACAACAATCTCCATGCCGAGATCAAACCTCCCCAAGCAGCTGCTAAGGTGGTTTTCGCAGGAGCTTTCGAGCCTGAGTTTGGCTTCACCGTGAGGGAAAGAAAGTCTACATCCCTGGACCAAATCCAAACTGATGCACTGGAGGTAGAGGAAAATTTTTCTTCTACATAAAAATTCAAAGGCAAGATAGAGCATGATGACAGGAGAAGGGGTAGCGAGAATGCCTCTACCTCTAATCAAGGAAGGGAATCACCAGAGTATAAAATTGAAGAGATGAATAAGCTAATCAAGAACCTCTTGAATAAGTTGGTGAAGCTTGAATTGGAGGCTAATAATTTCTCTCCTCGTCCTAACCATATGATTCCAAACTGTGGGTTTAATCCCCAATACCGAAAGCCCCCTCTACAGTTGTTACAACGGGAAAGGAAGGAGCAACAAGATCACATCCAACCTCCTATATACCTAGAAGGGGGAATATAGGGGCAAGTTGAGGAAGTAAATGATAGCCAATAAGATCAATTCCTCGCTTATTCAGAAGATGAAGAAGGTGAACTCACCCTACAAGATGAAATAGAATAAAAGGAAGTTCCCCCTTAGGATCAAGATATTGATGATTACTGTAGGAAGTTTGAGGAATTCATGCAAGCTCAGCTCCATAAGAAGTATGACCTCAGGTCCTCTAGAAAGAGAACCAGGGTGCAGGAACAAAATGAAGAATCAATACCACGAGGACAAACATATTCTAGTTCTGCCAGTGAGGGGAAGAAGCCTTTAAAAGAGTTTGTACATCATAAGGCCACTACTTCCACCTCCAAAAATCTAGGTTCTTATCCCCCTGAAAATTAGAAGTCCTCTTCCATGTCTTCAAACCTTCCTGACCACCATAAAAATTAGTATAAAGAAGTCATTGCAGAAAAATATCCCACGACCTTTAACCTCCAGAAAGAGCTAGAGAAGGTCAAGATCTTGGTTCCCTTGATCGAGCTCTTAAAGCAACCTCATACAAAGCCCAAGTGTATCAATTCATGCTACCATATATCATAGGCCTTCTCCCTAATAGACTCAATCTCTAAGAGGAAATACCCATGGTAGTCTTTGGACCTCATGTAGAAGAGTTGGACTCAGCCACTCCCCCATTCTATGTGTCTCTAGTTATTCATGACCTATTACTGCACAACTACATGCTAGATTCCAGGGCTTCACATAATATATTTCCATTTTCTGTCATGGAGAATTTGGGGTTGCATATCGACAAACCTTAAAAATATCAGTATTATTTTGATTCCAAGAGGGTAAAGTGCTTGGGCATGATCATATATCTAGTAGTAAACTTGGCCCAGATTTCGACCAAAAGTGTGGTTATGGACATCGTTGTAGTTGATATCCCAGCTCGATTCGGAATGTTGCTATCCATATCCTTGGGATCCAAGATTGGAGGGTCAATAAAACTAGACCTCACTTATGCCACTATTCTAGTATTTTGTGGAGAGGAAAGAAGGTTATACCGTGAATCCAGATTCGTGAAGATCGTAACCAAAGAAAATGGTTCCATAAATTCTCTAGTATATGGTAAGGAGGGCGAATTCTATTGTCTCATGCTTGAGGAGGATGGATATTTCCTGCAACAAACATACATTTTCCCCATAATACAAAAGAATCCCATGAGCAGAGAGGAATAAAAGATATGGACATTGCAGCTTGATGGAGATAATTCACGAGAAGGTAATGGGGCCAGAGTACTCCTGATACCCCCAAAAGGATGCTTTTTTCCTCTCTCCTTTAAGCTGGAATTCGAAGCCACAAATAATGTGGCTGAATATGAGGAACTAATGCTGGGGTTGCAGGCAATGCATAATATGAACATACAAAACCTCAATTTGCTTGGAGATTCAGAGCCTATAGTGAGACAAGTCAGGAACCAATGCCAAACCAAACATCTACGGCTCAGAGCCTAAAGGAATGAGGTATGGGATTTAACCAAGAATTTATTTTTTGCATTTAATATTCAATTCATGCCAAGGGATAGAAACAGAATGGTGGATTCCCTAGTCGTGGCTGCTAGCAATTTCCATCGCCCGCAAAATCCTTTTCTTAGGTATGAAGTCGAAGTGTGGTACCACCCTTGTATTCTAGATAATGTAAAGCATTGGAAATTCTTCGAAGATGAAGATCAAGTGCAACGTTTCATGGAAACGATAGGTGAATTTTCAAATATGGTGATCAATTCAGTCCCTGAGGATGACATTGAAGAGCCAAAAACTAGGTGGGAAGAAACATTGGCCAGACACCGTGTTCTGCAATTAAAGGGAAATGTCATCCCCAAGGGGATTGTGCCATTGGAGAGGTTTTTTGACAAGAACGACATCCTAGAAAATCCCACCAAAATGACCCTCGACAAACCTATGAGGGATGTGAATATTGGGACAGAAGAAGATCCGAAGGTGATAAAGCTGTCAAAAGGAGTTCCTGAAGAATACCAATTTCAGAATCACAGTCTGTTCCAATCATACAATTATGTCTTCGCCTAGTCATACTAGGATCTGAATACTTTTGACATAGATATTATACAGCATAAAATACCTCCGAAAGAAGATGCAAAGCCTAATAAGCAGAAGTTGAGGCAGATCAACTCCCTTCTCCTCCCCACTATCAAGAAGAAAATAAAGAAGCTTTTGCAAGCCAAGATCATTATCCCTATTAGATATTCCAAGTCGGTGGAGAACCTGGTGCTAGTAAGGAAGAAGAATTGTGAAATTAGACTCTGTGTGGATTTTCACAATCTGAACAGAGCCTCCCTCAAGGATAACTACCCCCTCCCAAAGATGGACCACATCCTGCAAAAACTGGTGGGATCTTCCCACATGTCCATGATGAATGGCTTCTCAGGATATAATCAGGTGGTATTGCTCCATGAAGACCAGAAGAAGATGATATTCACCATGCCTCGAGGAACCTTCATGTACGCCGGAATGCCCTTTGGCCTGATAAATGTCGGCGCTACATTTCAACTCGCGATGGAAATTTCTTTCATAAGAGAGCAAGAAAAATTTGTGGTGATTTACCTGGATGAAATCACCATATTTTCAAAGAGTGACGTTGAACACATCGATCACCTTCGCAGAACCTTTGAAAAAATTTCGCAAGTATGGTTTTACCCTGAACCCTCAGAAATCCATGTTTTCTTTCGAAGAAGGAAAGTTACTGGGGCACATAGTAAAAAATGAGGGAGTTAAAATTGTTCCAAAGAGGGTAGAAGTGATAGATGGAATCCCCCTACGAAGAAAAAAGAAGGAGATCTAGGTGATCTTGGGAAGAATTAATTTCCTCAGAAGGTTCATTCCCAACTATGCAGAAATTTTCTGCAATATCACTAGGATGTTGAAGAAGAATAGTGAAGTTAGATGGACCCCTGAATCTAGGGACTCCATTAATAGTATCAAACAGGAATTCGCAGAAGCTCTAGTGCTAGCCAGTCCAGATTATGGGAAGCCGTTCATGATCTTCTCTTTCGCATCTCGTCACACGATAGCTATAGTACTTTTACAGAAAAATGCCGAAGGAAATGAACATCCCATTGCATTCTTCAGCCAATTCCTATGAGAAGTCGAGCTAAAATATGATATCTTGGAAAAGAAAGCTTATTCCCTGGTCAAATCTCTAAAGTAATTATGGTTATATGTATTATAGTCTGCTATAACTGCCTATGTTCCCACAGCAGCGGTAAAAGATGTTTTGGTACAGGGCGATATTGAGGGAATAAGGGGTAAGTGGGTAGTGAATATTCAGGAGTATGAAGTGGAGATAAAGCCCACCAAGCTCATTAAAGGCCAAGGGCTAGCCAAAATCTTGTTTGAATCCAACTGTCAAGCTCTGGGTATAAATTTTTCTATGACAGGAGGAGAGGCATAGGAGGGCATAGGTGCACATCAAGGAATAGATTCCTCCGCTCAAAAAAAACATGTGAAGAACCTTCTCTCCCAGTGATATAAAGATATAGTGGAATATCTTTTATCACTGAGATTTCCTCCTAACTATGATAAGGCCAAGTACTACGCCTCAAGGCTAAAATATCAAAATTATATCATAGCAAATGGGTGACTTTACTGGAAAGACCCAGCAGGCATCCTACTACTATTTTTAACAGTGCAAGAGGTGGAACAAGTGATGGCTGAGTTCCATGAAGGGATATGTGGCAAACACTATAGCTGTTGATCCACCACATACAATATCCCGAGCGAAGGTTTCTTCTAGCCTAAAATGTTCTGTGATCTACATGCTTGCGTTCGGACATGCGAGAAGTGTCAGATGTTTGCTAAAAAGAAAAGGTATGCACCTCTCCCATTGATCGATTACATGTTGAAGAACCTTTTAAGCAATGGGGAATTGATTTCATAGTATAGGTTCACCCAGCTTCTAGCGATCAACATCGATGGAACCTTACTGCTACAGATTACTTCAACAAGTGGGTAGAACCCGTGCTCACAAGGAATGCTAAAAATTCTTCGGTGATCAAGTTTTTGGAGGACAACATAATAGCAAAGTCTAGATGCCTAGCTAAAATCATTACAGATAATGCCGAGGCATTCAAGTCAGCTAAATTTGTAAATTTTTGTCAGCATAATAATATATTGCTAGGACACTCCACTACATACTACCCATAGGAAAATGGGTTGGCTGAATCATCTAATAAGATGTTGATGAGAATTCTAATGAAAGCCATCATTGAAAATCAAAAGAAATAGGATTCTTAGCTCACGTTCACACTCTAGGAAAACCACATCACAACTAAGTGATCTACAGGAAAATCCCCTTACGAGCTGGTGTATGTCAGGGTCATAGTTTTCCCCATTCAGCTTTCATTTCCTATGGCACAATTCTTACAGGAAAGTGAGGAGGATCCAGATGACCTCGTTCGGAGAATGAATCATTTGGTGTAGCTGAATGAAACCCAAGAACAAGTAAGCCTTAGGCTAGCAGAGTATCAAGAAAAAATGAAATGCTTATTTCACCAGAGAGCTAAAGAAAGAGAAATCCAAGTTGGGGATTTGGTGCTGCGATGGGATATCAAGCGATAAGACAAAGGGAAGCATGGGAAGTTTTACCCCCTCTGGTTCAGTCCATTCAGGGTGGAAGAGGACAAAGGCAACAATACTTTCGGGTTGGAGAACCTAGAAGGAGACATACTTGAGGCACCCGTAAATGGGAAGTTCCTTAAGTTTTAATTTCATCACTGATGAGGGCTAATATATCTCACAGTATATATATTTTTCACTCTATATGTCATTCCATTGTACTCCCATTTATTTACATCCCCCCCCCCCAATTTCATTTTCCATATTGTATTCCATTGTTTCCATTTTACTTCATCCATTGTTTGCATCCTCCATTTCATCTTCCATTTTCTGTTCACTTGACCATTGATATAAAACTTTGTCTAATCAGTATTCATTTGTGACTCCATATACCCAATAAAAACAAATGCATGTAGGTCTATAGGTTCTCAACGCACTGAAGAACATCACATTGTCTCCATATAGAACCAATGTTGGCCTATGACCACACACCAAGTGCAGAGGGAGAAATGAAAGCCAACCCTCACTATCAAAGAGCTTCAAAAGGAATCAATCTGCATCTCAGTTCAGTAGTAAAGGGGAAAGTGTAGCTGATAAGGCTTAAATAGTGATAAAAATTCATCTCGTCCATCCCTCATCTCATCTACCCTCTTTACCTACATTTTCCCTCCCTTGTCCTTTACTTTCCCTTTTATATAACCCCTCGTTTCATTCTTCATTAGCAACACCACCCCCCCACAAGTTTTAACCTTTACATCTTAAAATACTCATCGAAACCTATCTCTCCGCCGATCCGACTTACTGGGACCCATCCAACCTTGATACACTACTCGCATCTGCATGCAAACCTTCATATTCTGCATTTTCCACACCTTTTGCCTTTTCACACTCACCAGCTTTTAGTGCGTCGAATATCAGAGTTCGTGGAATTCACAACTTACTTATCACAGTGATCGCAAGTTAAATATTTTAACTTGTGATATGACCCGATCACCATCACACTTCAAAAAATATACCACATCGCAAATAGGAAATTATAATTTTTTAATCTCCACCAAACTCTATCTTTTGCGATTGTCGATGTGCAATATCCCATCGCACACATTACAATTTTATGCTCCAGTGCATCTTGCATATCTTGAATTTTAAATCATATTCTTGAACCATATCCCATCCCAATTGAAATTTTGCGATGCGCTTTGGGCACCACTTTCTCGCCACATCATCAAAGCCTTCCCCACATCCTTTGTCTCACCCTTGGCATTAATTAAAAACATTCTGTCATGTCTTATGTGCTGCACATTCCCTTCTAAAGTCCAATTTCTGCTTTTCACCAGTCAAAACACAACAGAGTTCTTGATGGAACAATGCGGCTATGATTATTCAATTCGTTGATTAACCCCTGTTGGAGAGTGGATCACGTGCAGTGCAGATGGATTTTCCATTTCGGTTAATGCGAATCATGAGAACATGGAGTGAAGGCCTTTCGTCAGTAGCTAAAATGATGTAGTAGAAATCATACCACTCACCGGTTTTTCAACCACTTCTCGCCACTCTACTGAAAATTCTAGGTTTTGGCCTCCCAGGAAAACTATTTTGTTCTTGGTTACTATTATATAGTGATGTTTTGCTGGGTAAAATCCCAATTTTACCCATTCTGTTTTGATTTTTCTGTTGCAGGACTGATTGCTAGAAGCACGCTCTGATAATTTGCTAGGATATTTTGGTTTCACCTGTGTGGGTCGATCCTAACATAATATTTGGTGAGAAATCCTCAGGGAGACCTCTATATGTAGTGAGTTCTAAGATGAAGAAAATGTTTTGGAATTTTGGAAGAATTTTGTTGTAGTTTTGTATGACTGTGCTCCCTGTGCTCTGAGATACATATTTGGGAGAGCTATTTGAACTCAATATAATACATAGTTGATATTTGGATTCTAGATGGAGTGATGATCATTATTTATTTGTTTTCTTTGTTATCATTATTTTCCTCTTCATGTGTAATCATCTTTCATGCTATTCTGCCTTGATGGTTCGTGTAATGTAGCTGTCCGTGATCAAAAAATTTATTCATGAATTCATATTTTTACAACGCATAGGTGTTAGTGCTCATGTAGTTAATCTTGTTGTATTACCTTAATTCGTGCTCCACAAACCTCTATTTTCTTCTATATTTCATTTATATGTGTTTCCTTTGAGTTCATAAGGGATAGATTCTTAAATCTCTTAAGCCTATCTCTCATGGGTTCCTTCTCCGTTCTCCCTCAACACCTCTGCAAATTTTCAAGATTTCTACTCATTGTTTTATAGTTGGCCCATTTGAAATCCACTAAGCCTCGAAGCCTCTTGAGCCCTCTCATAGTATAAGGAATTCACAAGAATCAACTCCAAGACCTTATCACTCCATGAACCATGAAAACCATTGTTTCCTCATTCCATATTTTGTTAGAGGCATTTTTTGTTGTTTCCTACTTTTAACCTCTAATTTTAAGATGTCGTAGGAACTAGTCTTTTTCAACTCAAGGTTGTCTCTAGGAGCTACAACACCACCTCTCCAATATATACCTAGTTTAACTGTCCTACCAGGGTACACATGAGAGGAAGAGATACTAATACATGACCCAACCTCCCATCTTCAATTATCAAATTGAAACAAACAACTAAACCTATCAACAACAAACTAACATCCTACAAGACTTATAGGACACTCAGAGGATAAGCACCACTCATAGTGCCCAAATATTGAGCTAAATAGTTAGTTCATTGACCTAGACTACTATTTGTAGCAATAACACTATATAAATGCGTGTGAAGGCCTCCAAGAGGATGAATAACCCTGAAAGGTAGCGACTGTAGTCCCAATTTCTTAGTTCGAAGCCTGAAACCCCATAATCAGTGCCACCTTTTCAGAGCTTGTCTCCATAATACTTCCTGACACTTAATGAGAGTTTCCAAAATGATAAATAACATTATGACGAGGTCATTCATACAAAAATTGATCAAAGGCTTGACCTAACCAAGCCTAACCATGAGATTCATTTCGTCAAACATATGGTGAACATGTAATGAATGCATATTTTAACATAGGCCTATGATACTTATCTGAGAATCATTAAGAAGGTCTAATTCCTTCTCATAATAGTTTGAGTAACATCTATTAGCTCATGCATTCATTAATCATTCATCAAAAAATCAAAACACATCAAGATACATGGCTAATATACATCATATAACCAACATATAACCAGAAAATGAACAACATATACACTATGATAAAACAACCATAAAAGCTGCATAATAACAAGTATAACTACTCATGGAAATACAAGAGGTAAATAAATCTTGTTAACATATGAAAAATCCAACCAAGTCATGGTCTTCCACGTACCATGCAGCCATAGATTGAGCTAAACCAAACTTTTATTTCAGCCAATCACCCCTGTGCCATATTCTAAGCATGAATGTGGGATTCAACACCAAATATACTAGGTCTTCATTGAGATCAAACCAGCTCCACCTTTAGGCTTTACCGCAATCCTGCTAAAACTGGTCAGTGGATTCCCAGGGCCTTGGGAAATTTCCTGATACCATCTCACCTTGTTCCAAAAACATCTAGCAATCTAAATCTTAATCAAATGAAATTACCCCATCACACCATGGCTATCTAGAAATGACAAGGAAAGGTTGAAACCATAGTCACATCTGGAAAAACCCATGCAAATGAAAGAAATAGAAGTAAATACATACATGCATCTAGCATGCATCCATAAGAAAGCTAGGAAATCACACATGCAACCTTTTACCTACCAGTATTCTCGTTGAAGCTACCAGATCCAAATTTTCCTTGCTTTTCCCTTAGTTTTCTTTTTCCTTTACTTGCTTGCTCCTCTTGGTGCCATTCTCTCTCTTAGATTAATTTCAAATTCAAAATGAAAAAAAGGTGGTGAAATGATACTTAGAAGCCTTTTATCATTGAGGCCTCTCTTTTCTTCAATGTCCTATATTTTAATTTGATTTTCCTCTCATGAAAATATGTGTCTCTTCACCTTTCTTTTCTCTTATTTTCCTTTTTTTTTCATAAGTAAATTCCAATTAATCCCTCTTTTCCTTTTAAGTTCATTTGTTAATTCCTTTTCCAATTTTCTTAGCCATAATAAATCGAAATGAACACCCACTAGGGTGCTTTTCCTGTTAGTCTCTTGTATTCTATTGTATCACTAGATGACAGCGTATTTTTTATAGTCTGCTAAAAATAATATTCCCTTGCTATCATTTATTTTCAGAAATCTCACTGCCTTCATAATTTGATTTTACCTGTCTATTATCTCTCATTTTACCTTTTCCAAACACCCTCATGCTCTGAAATCTCATGTTTGACCTTAATCCCTTCATTTTAGCCTTTTTCCCCATCATAACCCCATTTTCCCTATACCTAAAATCCCATTCCCATTTCTAAAATCCTTTCCTGTCTACTCATTCCCTTTCTTTCATATAAGACAATCTAAAAAACCCATTTTTTACATTATTCTAAAGTAATTTTAATCAGTCGGGTCCCACCTAAATAGACGTTGTTTGTTTAGACCCTGACCCGTATTGTGTTTAAAACCACCTGACTCACTTTATATTTAAGCACCTTCGATTTAATATACCTCGGCCCCACTCTGCATTTAAACCAATGACTTTATTTAAAACCCTGACCCCAGCAGAGTCACCATTATGTTGGGGTTCCCGTGTTTTGGCCAGATTGGCAAGACCAAAAGACGAGACAACATCAGAACCACTTTCAGACCTTAGGATCTAGCCCTCCCGGGTCCAGAGAGGGATCTCTCTATATGAGTCAAAGTGTATGTCTTTGAGGCTCTAAGTTATTATTTTAGGCTAGTTATATGCACATGATTTGTTTATTTGATTAAGAGTTTGGTTGTTGGGAATCAGGAAGGAAGAGTTCATCATGAGACAGGACTGGGTAAAGAATAATTTAGGCAAAGGAGAGATAATCCAGAGAAAACCAAGTCCATTGGGTAATGGAGTCAAGAAAGGATTTACTTGCTATCAATATGCAAGCTTTCAGTTGGGCTAGTCATCTAAAGCCTTGGATCCTAAAGTGATAGGGTGGTATGGGACATTAAGGACCGAGAGTGAAGGGAGGAGAACCAACTAATCCCATCTATAGATCAGGTCAGAGGTCATTTAACTCCAGACCTTCTTGGAAAAAATCAGAGGCAGCACAAGGGAACTTGGAAAGGCTTAATCAGAATGGAAAGATCCTAGTGAGGCAGATACAGGGTTCTAGACCTCCCAGTGTTCTCAACACGTTCCAGTAAATCCTAACAAGAACATCTAAAACTGATTCCGTTGATTCATACATCAGCTAGTAGGCAACAACATCCACTACACTGGTTAAATCAATTGAAATCAATCTTTAGATAAACACATTAAGAAGAAAACATAAAGGGCTGGGAGAGCAGCAACATAAGGCACCTAACGAGGGTGAATCTTATGCCAAATTTCTGATGCGAGCCAGATGAAATGAAATGAAATGGAAATAAACACAGAGATAGAAAAACATCACCGCAGCTTTAGATCAGGATCCAATGAAATGTGCTTATCATATTAAACATCAACACTAATCAGGTACAACATAGCCAATAGCTTAGTCATTCAGTCTGAATACATCTTCCTCAGCCTATCTTACAACTATACACATAGAACTTATCTCAAGAGAAACTGCTTGCCCCTCTCTGTTGTCTCATCAACAACCTTTACAATGTTTCTTTCTGAGTTTTATAGCTAAAGAGAAGTAGCGGAGGTAGGTGGAAAAATAATGCTGTAGTAATTTTTAGAAAAGAAGAGGGCCGAAGCCCATTCTGTTTGAACGCTGGGTATTTAATTCCTGTCAGCCCCTTTGTGAAAGAGTGATCTTCTCCGGATATGATTTTGACCTATTTCAGCTGCGGTGTTGTACTTGTGGTGAATAAACAAAAGGAAAATGAACCACTAAGAAGTCTGCTACATGAATGTTCTAATTTCTTTGAACTGCTGTTAGGGTGGAAATTCCTTCAGGGACACTGTGCATAGTAAACGCTGTATGGACGCTCTGTACTTTATGAAGAAAAGCATTCTGTCGGTAAACAAACCCTGATGTTACCTTTACTTGTGTTCAGGACCTTTGATCGGTCCTCGGGGTCTTCAAACTGGTGCTTTGCCTCTTTAAACTACAGATTTAAGGCTGTTTCGGGGAAAATCACCCTAGAGGTTTGTTGGGTCAAAACCTCCACAGAGCAGGGCATGCCATTCAGAAGGACTCACACACAACCATACTTGAATGCAAAAAACTAGATAAGAACGGTAGCAGAACTCACCCGTAGTCCTACGTTCGATGTAGATCCCGCGGGGTCCAAACCCCCAACAACCTTTCTTCTTCCTTCAACCTGGAAAACAAGAAAGAACGTGCACGGAAAACTAGTTGTAAAACATATATTTCTCCTAAATGTTAGTGTAATCCATGTGAAATATGATATAAATGATAATAACTGCTTAATAATCAATCTTTCCACATATAAAAATAGATACTAACACAGAAGTTCAGGAAGAAGATGGTTCTTCATTATTGTGAACAGCATGTACAGAAATAAAGAGTGGAGAGATCACCTGAATCCTTCCACGATCTTCGAGCAGACCGTCGTCCGGATTCGTCCCTCCCTTGCCTCACTAAGAAAATTTCAAGACTTGTGCACTCGAGATGGCATATAAATGGATGAACATCTCCAGGAAACAAGGGTTTCCTGTATAAATCTGGGAAAGTGCAGGAGGCAGGGGAATTCAGACTTGAATTGGGATTCCAACAGAGTATAATGTCTATAATATTTCTCTCTCCCTTAGGCCATGCACATGAGGGGCTTTTATACTCCCTCAAAGTAGTTTCAGTCAGTTGGAAACAGTTGGCCACGTACTGGGGTGGTTTAACTACTGGAGTAACCATCAACCCAGTCCGAAAATAGGGAATTTATATATATTTTTAATGGTTTTAATGGCATACGCGGAAAAGTACATGTGGACTCGCGTATACACGCGGAAAAGTCTGGGCATACCCGCGTATGGGAATTTTAACATTGTTTTTTAGTGAATTTGTTCAAGTCTGTAGGAATGGGTGCCCAAAGCCATAAAGACAATCATGAATCACCTGAGGGTAAAAAATGATGCTATAACAGATGCCCCCTAATATATGAGGTCAGAAGGGGTACATGATGGCCGAAATGTATTATGCACATAGAAAGAACTTCGCAAGGACAAGAGAGGACTTCACCAGATTTCAGCTTGCCAAAAACCAATGAAAGAAAACAGAGAGTCAACTCATGCTGAGGCGGGCATACCCATGCTCAGTCAAAAATACATCATATGGAAAGTACAGAATAGATCCAAAATGTATACAAGTATAGCTGAACTGAAAGTACACAATGAATCATCTGAGCATGGCCTGGAAGTACAAGTCTGAATCAATGTCCAAGTATCACATATATAGAAAGCTGATCAATGATGCTGAAACTGGATGTCTGATCATATAAGTAACTGAATCTCCAAGTACCAAATCATAAGAGGTGGAATAAACGGTACAATCACGCAACTCGGGAGCCAACATATAGGATGCTGCTGTACTGACACTGCAACATATAAGGGTGAACGAAATCACTGGCAGAAACTGAATGGACTGTCAAAAGTGAACCGAGAAATGCTGATGCAACCCAAGGTCTTCACCGATCACTATGGCACAATTCTACACAATGGGAATAAATGAGCTGAAGTCGACCATGTGAGAAATCGTTGGATTACCGGTCAATGATGTATACTGTTAACGAACGCGAGACAACCCACCAATAATGAAAATGAGTGTCAAGGTGCCCCAGTACAATCTAACAAGTGCGAATAAATGAGTTGAAGTCTAACACTTTAAAGAATCTACCAATCAGGAGGCAATGATGAATCCCCACTGTCGATAGCGAAGAGTCTGCCACTGATGACTGCAAACCCTAAGGTACTGACAAAAAGACTCTAGACCTTATTCCCAGAGCAATGAGTCGGAGTTGATGGGAAAAGATTTGCTGGAAGGAAGGCATTAAGGCATCCCACATCAGTCCAGCGCGAGTGTAACCTGCAGGCCAAAATTTGGAAGGAATCGGACGAAGTAGAGTGACGGAACCAAACCGAAGTACGTTTCTGACATGCACAAGATGAAGCTAGCGCACGGAAGAAACCCTCTGAACCAACCTATAATGAAAGCTGACACAGAGGCGAGATATCCACCAATAGGGTCAAATGGAAATCAAGGTACTGCACGAATCCCAAGTGTGATAATGTGTGTTGACGTCGAACACAAGGGAAACCACTCAATCAAAGACCCATAATGATGATCAAATGTTGAGCACAATGTCACCTATCAATGATGGAAATAGGGCCAGGGTGCGGCTCTAGGTTTTATCTCAGAGAAATATGTCGTAGTCGATAAGAGACAAACCCGCCAGCAAGAAGTCAATGGAGACCTTCTCAAACCAGCACGAGCAGAAGACCAAAACATCTGATGTGATAGAACAAGATCTCCCGACAAGGCCAGAGAGGCCAGGCGAGATAATGAGTCGAGACACCACGGAATGGCCAGACTCTGATTCAGACTTCCTTGTACAAATCACATTTCGTGATGATGATGGCAGTAGAAAGTGACACTGTATAAGTCTGTTATGCAGGAGGCAGAACAAACTCTCCATATGATTGGAAGAGATAACCAACCGGGGGAGGACTGGCAAGTGAAACAAGGTAAAGGTTGAACCTAGGTCAAAACTAAAACCATCCCAAATGTAGGAAATATATATAAGTATATGTGCTTTGTTCAAGGGTGACAAATTGACTCTGTATTGCCATCAAACAATGAAGTTACATCCCGTTACCGCTCTTTTTGTTATATTTGATTTTTTTGTCTTTTTCATATAATAAGCCTGAAAAAGAATAAAAGAATGCTATGGTACAATGGATAGAACGAGTATCAAGAAACAGATGCACTAGTTCTTAGGATTGGAACGATCCTATGCTCAATGCAAGGTGGCGGAAACTAGTAAGCGATACTCAGAGGAATGTTCCATCCATAGGTAAAAGGGTGTCAAGTCGCGATAGCTAATTGCATGCAATGGTTAACATGTACAGATAGACAAGGTCAAAAGTTGGCTTAAACATTGAGTCCAAATGAAGCCAGCTAAAGGCCAGGATAAATAAGTAGCCATTATGCAATGCAATAATATAACTCAACCACACCAGGGAGCCTCTAGGGTAATAGCCAGAAAAATGATAGTGAGGAAGAAGAAGAATGAAGCTTCAACACATAAGTCATGGCGGGACTAAAGAGGACTCCCGAGCCTACATAAAACACAGCATGGGCAACAAGTGATAGCGAGGAACTAACTAAGAAGCCCATGTAAAGGAAGGCTCTACCATCAAGTCATGATTAAATAATCAGCGAGTGAAATGGGTGTAATATTCATGACCTGATGGGATCGACCCTATGGAAAGTGATCAGTATGGAGGCTAGTATGCAAGATGCAACGGAAAGTGGATTCCCTAACCTATAAGCCAGTGAATATCATATAGCTGCCATGACGAGTCAGTAGTTATGGATCAAAAACCAGGAAAAATCTCAAATTCGTCAAAATGTACCTGAAAACATACCAATCTGGGCACTTCCAAGCATCCGGGTTATGCAGCATAAGATAGATTGAAAAAATAAGCATAACAAATTTTTGCGAAAATTTTCAACTTTTTGGACATAAATAGACAAATTACCTCATATTTGGTTCATTGTTACGTTGCTGATTTGGAAAAAAATGCTCTGGAGAAAAAAACTTCTTTCGTCAAAACAGGAGCAACCGACCGTCAAATCGCACCGAATTTGTCAGGTAAGCTCATAAACCATCCTTTCTATTCATTTTTTCCGTTCATAAATTAAAATTTAGGAATTTTCACCATAGAATCTCTTGCTAAAAATCACGGGTTTGCACATACGCGGGTTGGTAATGACCAAGTCGCATATATACGCGACTGTGCACAAAGAAAGTCGCGTATGCGCAGCACAAAATGAAAAATGCGTAGCTAATGAACGAATTATTGAAATTTTGCAGGATGAACATATCATGGAGAGAGCGTGAACATAGTGCTATTGATCAAGAAGTCATGCGGGATCGAGCATCACTAAATATTCTCCGAAATTGCGGATTGCTCAATTTTTTCAAAATGCCAAATATGAAGAGTAATGTCCGGTTGCTCAAAATTCTTGTGAACTATTGGGAACCGGAAGAAGACTGCTTCATCATAGATCAGATGCCCATACGCATTGAAGTGGAAGATATATATTTTATTACTGGACTCTCCCGAAGGGGGGAGCCAGTAGACTTGCACGGGAATCCTTTGGGAGGGCTAACCGTGGAAGATTACGTCCACGTGTACTGTGTAGAGGGTTCCAAGAAAGTGGGAACTCAAATTGCAATCAAAGATTTAAGAGACTTGCACATACAAATCCTCCTTTTTACCATTGGGAGAGTAGCAGGATCAACTTCTCTACACCAGGCATCCAGGACGCAAATGAGTATAGCAGTGGAATGCTTAACTCATGTATATGATTGGTGCACAGCTCTACTGATGAACATGAAGCAACAATTGACTTCAATCCGAAAGGAAAAGACAAAACATTTTGGATACGGTACAATTTTGATGACATTATTCTTCGAGAAGATACCAGCATTGAGACCCAAAGTGATCTCTACCATCAGCAGCCCGAGAGACCCAAGAATTGCTCGCTGGGTAGACATGATGAAGAGATTGGGGGGAAGTGAAGTTCCCCGAACCACTTGGGATGATGAGTTCTTCCTTTGGTGGGGAGAAAAAATCATCACTGTGGACGATTATCCCTATGCCGGGATGGACTTTCGTGGTGATCCAGATCTTGTCCTTCCACCAGGCGCAGCATGGGGTGCAGTCGGTAAGTTTGCAATTTTTTTACTTATATAATTTTTTGGATTTTTTTCAAATATGTATGAAAAAATGAAAACAAACATGTTTTTGATTGGATTCATAATGACTTACAAAAAATGATCATGATACAGATATTGGACCAGTTCGACCTGAGGGTTTCCCGCGACACAAGTGTCGCAGAGGCGAAGCGGATACAGTGGATTCAGACAGGACCCTCCAGGCTGTACAGAGGAACTTGGAGGGATTAACCTGCCAAGTACCTATGGCTGCAGTGGAAGATCTGTCGGAAGCCATCCAGAGACGGGTGGTAGGAGTGTCCCGAGACTGGGTACGGTTATTCTGCCGAGTTGCCACCGCGATCATGTTCTATAGGAACACAACTTCTGGGTAGGGACCTCAGGAGTAGATAGATATGATGTTTCAGATGACTGTATATTATTTTTTGAGACTGAACATGATCGGGCATAAGCCCAATTTTTGTATGACTTATGGATCCAAATTTTGTAAAGTTTTTTGAACACTCTGATGATATATATACAGCCATGTTTGATGTGATATGAAAAATGTATCAAAATGTATGATGTTTTTTATGATTAAATTTTATTGTATGGAATGATTAATATGCCAATCCAGTGCTTGATTAGCTAATGAGTCTGCCATCCAATTGTCAGCTCGAGGAATATGAATGAAAGTTAAAAATTGAAATGATCTTTGTAACAAACGTACCCTCAAGAACAACCGAAGTAAAAATGGATCTCGAACCCGATTAGTATTGTTCAACTGCGACACCACCAGCTGAGAGTCCAAGAAAACTACCAACGAATCAACACCCAAAGATATTGCGTCCGAGAGTAGATAAACAACTGCAGTGTATTCTGCTATATTACTGGAAGCAGGACCAATGCAGACCCCTCTTGATACTAACAGCTGACCAAATGGATAATGAAGTACCCAAGCCGCGGAAGCTAAGTTCCGGGTGTGTCTACTAGCACCATCGGCGAAACCAAAATGACTCATGACATCCAACACAACCTTCCAAAGCAGATCAAAAACATCACCAACCCATCAAGGATCGAAAATCAACCAGATATGTACAAAGAAAAACTATTATATACAAAAGCAACATGCTAGGCCGAAGCCTAGGCATAATACTTCTTCAAATAGAGCCCATTTCTGGGCTCCGGCAACTCGTTCCCTTCAAAATCAACCAAGGTATATGCTCCTTTCTTAAGGAATTTTTTAACGATGAAGGGGCCATACCACATAGACTTAAATTTTCCTGCTCCCAGGGCATCTTTTTCTTGGGCATAGACCAAAACAAGGTCACCTTCCGAAAAAACCCTAGGCTTGACCGCCTTATCGTACTGAACTTTAACTCGGTTTTTATACGCTTCATTCATCGTGGCGGCATCCCAACACTGCTCATCAAGATGTTCCAGATGAAGGAGACGTTCTTCAAGACTAGAAGTGTCAGGAAGAAGTTCAACAGCTAACTTAAGAGAAGGAATCTCACATTCAATGGGAAATACGGATTCCAACCCGTGCACTAGCTGAAATGGAGTAAAGCCAGTTGCAGTTTTCACTGACGTCCTGTATGCCCAAAGTGTAGGATATAGCATAATATGCCAGGTGGATCTAGCTTTATCAATTTTCCTTTGAAGAATTGTCTTCAAGGATTTATTCACGGCTTCCACTTGCCCATTGGCTTGAGGATAATACGAAGATGAATGCTCCTGCCGGAAACCCAATTTGAGAGCCAACTCAGCCATCATGCTATTCTAAAAATGACTGCCATGATCAGTGACAATCTCTCTATGAATACCAAAACGAGCAATAACCTGGTTGAAAAGAAAAAGAGCTGCAGTCTTACCATCATTCCCAAAAGTAGGCATAGCCTCGACCCACTTCGTAAAGTAGTCTACTGCTACAATAATGTACTTGTGACCTTTAGCCGAAGGCGGGTTACAAGTAGTATAATCAATACCCCACTTTGTAAAGGGACCGACAGTAATGACTGGAAAAAGCGGAGCTGGATGAGCGTGCATTTTTCGAGTATAGACTTGACACGGATGACACTTTTTGACTGATTCGATACAATCCTTGAAAATCGAGGGCCAAAAGTACCCAGCACGCAAGATTTTTTGGGCTGTAGCAAGCCCAGATAAATGACCCCCACAAGCTCCACTGTGGGAATCATTCAGCACAGCCTCAGCTTCTTCAAGAGTTAAGCAGCGTCTCAGGATTGAATCAACCCCTCGACGGTATAAAGCATCACCAATAATCAAATAATTCTTGGCCAAGTGACGCAGCTTACGACGCTCATCTTTCGAAAAAGTAGAGGGAAACTTCGCAGTCTGGAGATACACAATTATATCTCCATACCAAGGATCCTGTGAAGAGATAAGAAATAAATGTTCATCCGGGAAGGATTCATCATAGATCATCTCTTCCCCACAGGGCAACTCGGAGATCAATTCCGCAAAAACCAATGATTTCTTGGATTTGGCAGACATAAACTCAAGATCAAATTCCTGCAAAATCAAAATCCATCTATTGTATTTGCCCCCAATCACTCGCCTACTGAGGACAAACTGAAATGGATTGGTTGCTGCCAAAACATAAGTTTTTCGTAGAATAATGTAATTCCGGAGTCGCTGCACAGCATGAACTGCTGCTAAAGCTAACTTTTCTATCCGAGTGTATCGGAGTTCAGGTCCTACCAATCCTTGACTAAGATAGTAAATAACATGCTCTGTAAGAGCATCATCTTCCTGAACCAGAACCATACCAATAGTAGATTCTGTTGCTGCAAGATACAAAAGGAAATCCCTGCTATAATCAGGTGGACTCAGTAAAGGAGCAGAGGTCAATGCTTTTTTCAAAGCATCGAATGAGCATTGAGCGAAGTCAACCCAAAGAAATGGAACTCCATTCTTCAACAATCTCATAAATCCCTTGGTAACTTCAGCATAATTTATGATAAATCTCTGAAGAAAATTAGACTTTCCTTGTAGACTTTGAAGTTGACGGATAGAGGACGGGGGAGGCAACCGAAGTATTTCCTCAACCTTGAAGGGATCTACCCTAATCCCTTCCCTAGACACAATGAATCCCAATAACCGACCGGATGTAGCCGCGAAAACGGACTTGTTTGGATTCAACCTAATCTTATAGAAACGACATCGTTCAAATATTTGCCGGAGGTGAGCAGGATGATCCATCTTCTTTCAAGAATGAGCAGCTAAATCATCCAATTACGCCTCGATAATATTTTTGATGTCATGGAAGGCATATGACATGGCCCGCTGAAAGGTAGCCCCATTGTTTTTAAGACCAAAAGGCATCTTCTTTTATGCAAAAGTACCCCAGGGACAAATAAAGGCAGTCTTATGTTGATCTTCAGGACGGATAGTAATCTGATTATATCCGGAGAAACCGTCCATGAAGGAGAAAATCTCATTACCGGCACACTCGTCAATGATCTGATCGATAAATGGTGTGGGGTAATTATCTTTAGGACATGCTTTATTTAGGTCTCTGAAATCAATGCAAACTCGAATCGTTCCTTGTTTTTTATCTACAGGAACAGGGTTTGAAACCCATTCAGTCAAAGGAATAGGGAAAATGAATCCCGCCTTAAGTAGCTTCTCCACCTCAGCTTTGATAGCTGCTGCCTTCCTAGGATTGACCGGACGAAGTTTTTGCCTCACAGGCTTAGCGTTTTCATAAGTCTTGATCTCATGCTGGACAATAGATGGATCTATACCAGGCATTTCCTCATAAGACCAAGCGAATACATCCCTATACTCTTTAAAGAGCTCGGTGTAAATCTGAATCTCTTCACGGGAACATTCAGCTCTGATGAAGACATTCTCAATAATATTGGGATCCCTGGAAATGTTCACCGGGATAGTAGGATAAATCACAGCCATGTTCCCTTCAGCATAAACCTGTGTTGGTGCTAAAGGGTTCAGGACTGGGCGAACAGGACCAGGAGACGGAGGACTTGGAAAACTCGTTTCAACTTCGCTCAAATCAGGTAAAAAGTAAGACCGATGATGCAAATCATCCCACGGTCTATCTATACCAGTCATAGCTTCCAGGATGGCCTCTTCGGATGGAAGAGTGGTATCAAGGCAATCCTGGGTAGAAGAAGAACTAAGCGTCCAAGCCGGAGCCACATCTCCATCCAACTCTTCTGGTGAAAGAGGAGCTGGGATGGATTCTGCAGAGTCAACAATAGACTGATAAGAAATCTCAGCTGCAGACATTGGAAATGCCATTCCACCCACTTGACCTTCCGCTAATGTGGCGGTAGGGGAAGGCAAGGTCCAAGGGTCCGAAAAATAATGAGTTCTGAAGAACTCTCTTCGAAGAGGAGCCTTGGAGGATGAAATTGAATTTATATGCACCGTAGGAGGAGGAATATCAAAAGTACCCATCAAGGAAGAATACATTCCAACCCCTAAATTCTCAACAGGCATCTTGGTATTATCCAACTTTGGAACAGATGAGTCAGTAGACGCATTCGGGTCTACAGGAGGACAGTCCAGTTGGTCCACTGTAACAATCCTCCCTTCATGAGGGAAACAAATAATCTGAAATAATGAGGATGCAATGGCATCCATCTCATAAATCCAGTTTCTCCCCAACAGAAGGTTGTAGTCCAAGCTTGCATCAACTACCTCAACCTCTATATTCACAGTTTTGCCCCCAACACAGATAGGTAAAGCTGGGACAATACCATGCGGTCTCTGAGAATGACCATCAAACGCAGTCAGAAGAGTGGTAGATGGAACAGCTTTGGGAGATCCAATCGTCTTCCAACATGTGAGAGACATCATGCATGTGGAAGCACCGTCATCAATGACCGTCCGAAAGATGTTTCACTTCCGGTACGATGATTTAATATGAAAAGCCATATGATGGGGGAGTCTCTTCTTAAAATTAGACATATCAAAAGCAATCAGAAGATAATTTTTCGGATCAATAGCCCCAATGGCAGTGAGCAAAGCACTGCGCTGAGCCGGAAAGGACTGGAGCACCTCTAAAGACGACATAGCACAAGGACTCTACGCCAGATCTTCCACAATAGAGTAGTTCTGGGCAGCCCTAGCATTTGGATTAATCATCGAACGCTTAGTAGATGTTTTGGGCATACGAGGCATAGACTCAACAGTAGGCCTTGTAATGTGAAGCGGCTCAGTAGCATCAGGAGTATCCTTAGCTTTCGAAGACTCTTATCCGCCATAATCACGGGATCTCGTAGCGACATCCACGTGAGCACTCATCATGAATATGTTCGATGGAATTTCCCCTTCCTGGGTGCCCCCAGAGGAAGCCCCAAAATTTTGATTCGCGCCAACAACTAGTTGTTGCCCTTGGGGAAAAGGGTTTGTCAACACAGCCTAGGAACTAGAATAACCCTGCTGAGCTAACAAGCGCTGCGCATCTTGAATTTTAGGGCAAAGGTGTGTAAGGTGGTCTCCAGTACATAACTTGCATGGAAAGTTTCACTTTCTTTTTATCCTTTGGACCCTCACCAACATGCTTGTTGGTTTTATTCACATTACCCTTCCCATTCTTGCCATTTTTCTTATTATTTCGTCCCTTCTTCTTCCCTTCGGATTTTTGATTTCCTTTGGGATCAGAAGCTTGAACACCATTTATCGACAAAGATTGGGAAGGCGATGACTCAGCAGGCACAGCCTAACCAGAAGGAGCAGATTGTATAGACAACTGCTGTAACTGAGTAAGCAGGTTAGCTGCACCACTATTGATCGACCCGATAAGTCCATCACCATGAGGACCAGGCTTAGTTTTTGATAAATCTAATTTGGAGCGAGGAGCATTGGGAAAATATTTATGGAGGACCCCAGACTGAGAATAGATCAGTTCCAGCTTCTGGGCCCTAAAAATGGCCTGCTCCTCAGAAAATACCCCTGAGAGGGATACATCTTTAGAAATGTCTGACTGCAGAGATTTCAGAAACCATTCCAAAAGGAATTCTCCTGGAATATGAGCTTTAATAAGCCTCTTCCTTCTCCTCCATTCCTAAATATGGTCAGAAATGTGGGTTGCGTCGTCCTACTTAAAATTAGCTAGGAGTTCAGTCCCGGCGTCATATCGGGCATGAAACTGGAAATGGTTTAGAAATGTAACAGCCAGTTCTCCAAATGTAGCAAAACTTCCCCCAGTTAGCTCAATATACCATTTGGCAGCGTTTCTAGTTAGGGTGCGTTGAAACAATCTCAACCTAATCGAATCATCGATCAGGGAGTTAGAAGAGCACCATAAATGGAAAGTGGTGATGTGGTCAGCCAGATCCTCTCCATTCTTGCCTTCAAACTTTGGAATGTCTAAAGGTAGTTTGGTTGGGACCGGAGGCCACCCCGGACTGTACTGAATCGGATCATTCGTCAATTTCGACAGATCTGGCAAGCTTAATGTTGCCAGAAAAGGTAAACGAGGCGGAGCCTGAGGATTCCATCCTTGATAGGATGAATTCCCAACATTCTGAAAAGAATACCCTGGATTTGATGAGGCACCAGGTTGCCAAAAAGAACTCGTAGCAAAAGGAGAAGAACCTCCTCCCCATGCAGAGTTACCAAAGACCTGACCAGTTCCCCCACCTGAAGTATTAAATGAAGAGGAAAGCCCCTGATAGGGGTTCCAGGCATTAGAAAGAGGGGAAAAGGTCTGATAAGCACTCGACGAAGGGAAAGAAGCATTCCTTTGGTGACCAGCGTAAAACTGATTCCCTTCCCCTGCTGTAGTGAATACCGGGTTCCAACCTGTAAAAGTGGTTGAATTCTGACCTCCAGACCAAGGATTGAAACTCTGGGTCTGAGAAGTAAATGGAAAGGACCCTAAAGAAGGATTCGAACTAGGAATATGTCCAGTTCCGAAGGGGAACCCTTGAAAAGAAGTTGGTCCACTAGCCATGGAAGACATGGGTGTAGATCCAGCTGTAGCAGTGGAAAATGAAAAAGAAGGAATCCCGCTAGTGGGCATTCCAAAACAGAAGGGACCAGATTGAGAAGCATGTGCTTGGGTGAAACTAGAGCCAAACATAGCAACACTAGAAGCAATCGAAGATATATCAATAGTGCCCCCTCCTTCAACAGAAGCAGGAGTCTGAATGCCTGCAGCACTCACAGCAGAAGCCGCGTTCCCAGTCGTGGCCATCGAAAGGTATGTATAATAAGGAGGATCTTCCGGTCTCTCTGACTCGGGTCCGATGTATTCAACAACGAATGGATAATCAGGAGGAAGAGGAGATGGAAGTGACTCTGAGGGTTCAGACACTTCCTCTACCTGTACTTCTTCTTCCTGCGGAAATAATACTCGCGAGGTGAGCGGAGCGCTCCTCTCGGAACCAACACCAGAATCAGCTACGAAACCTTTAGACCCTTGTGGAGGATCTCTCTCCACTGCGTCAGATGCCACAGGGTGATACTCACCTGCTAAACTACTCCTACGCCTTCTTGAAGAAGGCTCTGAACTCTCGGGAGATAACCCCCAGATTCTCCTCGATCGACGAGGCGCTTGATCAGCCACTTTAACAAATTTTAATTAGACTCAAAAAGTATAAAGCTAGGCAAGCTAGGAGCAAAGAGCACTCACTACAAAAAATAATCCCCTGAGATACAATCAAGCAAACAGCCTTCAGGTATTTCCGCTCCGGGTGATTAGGTACGGACACCAAAATACAAGAAAGCGAAATATAGGACCTCCCGAAAGTAGTCTGGGATAATTGCGGCCCAGGTCTACTAGCGAAGGTAACATAAATAGTTACACCGACATCCTAACGACAGCCTTTGCCGGCACAAGTACCCAAGCTTCGCAAGGGCACCCCCCAGAAGTACTGCTGAAAGTGATGCGACGTCTGCCTCAGGTACCACGGGTATTCCCCCCCGCAGTCACCTATGTGGAACCTAGGAGTGGCAACTATGGGCACCAATCCATGTCAGAAGCCGGGCGGAATGGTCTTGAGGTCAGATTCAGCTAATCAGAGAGGGGGTATCCCTCTTCTCAGCCTTCACTTCCCCTCGCGATTGACTCTCTGGAGGAGAGCTTTCCCGGTCCACCTAACGGAGTTGGATTTCGCTCGATTAATCAACTTCTATGTTTTGTTTGAGTGGCCTTGGAGAGTTAACTCTCCACTCACCTAATCCAAGGCCCTACAACCTAGCTAGTTGGTGTATGACACTTAGAAAACTTGCTAGTTGATTTTAAATTATATCGCTTATTTTAATCGGCTGTTATGTTAAGTCAAAGGGATACGGAAATGAAACTCGTGGTGTTTTGACGCAGAAAAGAAATTAATAAAAACCAAACTACATGCAAATGCAGTAATTGTCTTTCGATGAAAAGAAACTTCTACACAGGTTCTACGAGATTAAAAAATTTTATTTTTCTTTTCAGATAACAAACTCACACTCGCAAAAACTATGAAAATGACTAAATGCTTAAGTGCACCTGATGCAAATCACTAAAAGCATGCAAATTCTAAGATGCAAAATCTCCTAAAGCAGAGAGAAATTTCCCAAAGATCCTTCAATTTTATCTCTTTTTGGTTGTCCAGAAAGCTAGTTCCCAAAATCAGAAACTCTTAATACAAAGACACCAAAAATACTTGAAAACAAGAGGAAGAAATCAATGACAATTCCTTTCCATAATCAAGTTGAAAACCAAAGGCAAGAAACCTCACCAAAGCTTAAAAAGATGTAACGAAACGAAAACAAAAATGCAAAAACAAAAGCAAATGACAAAACAAAATGTTTTTTGAGCTTTTGAATTTTATAAAAAGAAGAGCTCGAAAAATCCAAGAAAAACTATCAAATCCCAAGCCAAACAACACTGAATTTCAAGAAAAAAATTCAAAAACGCTCCAAATCTTATAGGGCTAACTAGTAGCAAGATTTATATGAGCAAAAGAACACAAGAAGCTCAGTCACTCAGCCTAGAAGAATAGTACAACCTTGCAGCAAACAAAAACTTCAAAGAACCAAGAAAGACTCTTCAAAAGTTGCAGCAAGACCTAATCGACTGAACTCAAGAAAACCAACCAAGAAATGGGAAAAAATCGGAGTGCAAAGCAAGACACAAAGGTAGGAAAGAGTAAATGAGCAGAGGCTCTATATTCTGATAAAGCAGAATAGCCAAGAATCCCCAGAAAGAGATCTTGGTACTCGAACTAGAAATGCAAGCACAAGAAACAAGATTTTCCAGATAAGCTAGTTTTCAACTAAACAAGAGAGAGAAAATACCAAAGACCACTTTCTACACAATATAGAGGATACAAAGACACTACAGGAACAGGTCTCCACAGACAGACAAGACTAAAAAGCCAAGAAATCCAAAATTTCAAAATCTACCCAGGTATATGCTACTTGACAGTTTGGAAACAAGTGTGCATACGCGACTGTGCTAAAGGAAACTCGCGTATACGCGACTCCCTTTAACAAAACATGCGTGTATATGCGTCTGTGTACAGACAAACTCGCGTATATAAAGGTAACTAATAAAAAACAAAAAAGATTAAGCTTGGATAAGGAACTAGGTCTTCAGTCTGACTGAGAAAGAGTTAACTGGACTGGAAATAAAAGTTAAAACTGTTGGAAACCTGTCAAACAGCTGAAACCACCCAACATGGGAATCACAAGAATGCGATCCCCAGTGGAGTCGCCAGTTCTATTTCGGGGAAAATCACCCTAGAGGTCTTTTGGGTCAAAACCTCCACAGAGCAGGGCATGCCATTTAGAAGGACTCACACACAACCATACTTGAATGCAAAAAACTAGATAACAACGGTAGCAGAACTCACCCGTAGTCCTACGTTCGATGTAGATCCCGCAGGGTCCAAACCCCCAGCAACCTTTCTTCCTCCTTCAACCTGGAAAATAAGAAAGAACGTGCACAGAAAACTAGTTGTACAGCATATATTTCTCCTAAACGTTAGTGTAATCCATGTGAAATATGATATAAACGATAATAACTGCTTAATAATCAATATTTCCACATATACAAATAGATACTAACATAGAAGTTCAGGAACAAGATGGTTCTTCATTATTGTGAACAACATGTACATAAATAAAGAGTGGAGAGATCACCTGAATCCTTCCACGATCTTCAAGTAGACCGTCGTCCGGATTCATCCCGCCCTTGCCTCGCTAAGAAACTTTCAAGACTTGTGCACTCGAGATGGCATATAAATGGATGAACATCTCCAGGGAACAAGGGTTTCCTGTATAAATCTGGGAAAGTGCAGGAGGCACGGGAATTCAGACTTGAATTGGGATTCCAACAGAGTATAATGTATATAAAATTTCTCTTTCCCTTAGGCCATGCACATGAGGGGCTTTTATACTCCCTCAAAGTAGTTTCAGTCAGTTGGAAACAGTTGGCCACGTATTGGGGTGGTTGAACTACTGGAGTAACCATCAACCCAGTCCGAAAATAGGGAATTTATATATATTTTTAATGGTTTGAATGGCATACGCGGAAAAGTACATGTGGACTCGCGTATACACGCGGAAAAGTCTGGGCATAACCGCGTATGGGAATTTTAACACTGTTTTTTAGTGAATTTGTTCAAGTCTCTAGGAATGGGTGCCCAAAGCCATAAAGACAATCATGAATCACCTGAGGGTGAAAAATGATGCTATAAAAAAGGCTCAAGGTTTCCTTTGGCGTGCCTTTATCTCTTTTCTTTGTACTGAAACACTTTGTCGCTCCATCTCTGCTTCTGTCAGGTTAGCTCGAGCTTTAATGGTGCCGGAAGGTTTTCCACAAAGTTTAAATCCTGTCCTTTTTAATGAACGTCATGTCTTCACCTTCTCGAGTCTTTTCTCATAAATTCAGCCACTGAAGATGATCTTCCTTGATTTCTCCATCACTGTAACAAAGGCTGCGCATTATGGCGGTCTTTTATCATTTACAACCCTGCAAAACAAGAAGACTGTGAAGAAAACAATGAATGGGGTGGCAGATGATGTGGATGATGAGCTTGATTGTGCAAATGGTTCCATGGTGGAATAACGATGGACTGTGGTGGAAGAACGCAGTGCAAAGCGGAAAATGGGAAAGATGGAGGACTGTAGCAGCAAACGTTTTAAATGAAATAACCTTAAAAAACCCGACTTTGAGTGTTACATGCAACAGAATGAATGGGTGTACGGTGGACACACGTGGCAGGAGTGACGTGGTGGGATGGACAAAGGGGATGGTCAACAGAGGGCAAACAGATCTAGACCATCGATCATGGTGGAGATCGACGACGGAGGACAACAAACGGTGGACTAGCAGGTGCAATGAACAGGGGTTAAGCAGTGCGCAACTCAGGCGAATGGCGACCGTTGGATGAGGCGCTCAAGATCTAACGGCTAATATGAATATCGCTGTGTGTTTGTGGTCGAAAGTTAATGAGCGATGGGCCGACGGTTTTGGGATCGTACAGAAGACACGCGTCAGCAGCTGTATGGGATCGCTGGGCATTGGAGAGAAACCACTTGCCGCGCATAAGCAGTGCGATGGAAACCGGCGGGTTTGGAATAGTGCACGGCGGGGTCCACTGGGCGGATAGAATGCGGACCGTTAGATCATCGTGTATTTGGACGACGATGGCCCAGCAAGGGAAAATGAATGCGGGAGACGTGGGCATTGGGGATTTAATGACAGCCGTCCGATCTGCCAAGATCTATGCCTGAGGCTGCGCCTGATGAATGAATGCAGAAGGTGCCTTTGGAGTTGGCGGACGATTCCAGGATCAGGTTATATGGGGGAAAAAGGAGAGGGGCTTAGTGGGGAAGGGGCTAGGACCCATATATGCGAAATTTATCATTTTAATTTAATTTTAATGCGTTTTCGGGCCCAAGGAAGGTAACGATAGGGAGGTGAAGTGGGGATCTAGGGAAAAAAAGGGTGATAGTGAAATTTTAAGGGGATTTCGAGGGGATTTTAGAGGATCAATAGGGGAGAAATGGGGGGAAACAAGGGGACTTTGAAAAAGGGGAGTGAAAGGGGAAAAATGTGGAATTGGCAGGGAACAAGGGGTAATAGTAGGCCTTTTGAGCGGTGAACCAGCAGAGAGAAATTATATTAGGAAAAGCACTAAGAGACATCAAGGATGATGAGTTTTCAAGGGAAAGGAGTTCCTTGAAGGCTCCAAAACAATCTAGCCCCCATCTTGCTTGTCAAGAATTTCATAGGGGGGCTAACAGTGGCTCCCCATGGGGATGGCTTCTTCTTGAAGGAGGCAAGAAACCAGAAATGATATTTGGAGTAGGCCAGTTGCCTGCTGCTTGGCACATCCCCTTCTTTAATCAGCCGCTACAATATGAATATGTTACAGCAGAAGAAACATTTTCCCTACCAGTCTACCTACCCAAACTACCGCCCTAGAATTTTTTCTTCTTTCAGGGTGCATTTGAGCTAGCAGACCCTTTACATCATTTATTTTTGAAGCAGAAAACAAACCTATTCTACTTCTACCCTTTTTGCTCCATGAGACCATATTAGACTGTTGGTCTCATATGATTCTCTACCTAATCTAATATCTGCTGGGATTAAACTGTCCAGCAGATTTCTTCTCTATATTCTACGACAGAAATTGAAAAATAGTCAAGCCAGGATTAAAATTTCTGACTTGCTGTGGATCCAAGGCATAAAAACAGTTGCACATGGATAGAATTTTGTAGAAAAAAAAACTGCGAAGGCTTAAAATATGAAACTTGCGGCATCCTTCTTCTTTTTGTGACTCAAGTTTTGAGCTTGTTAGAGTCACTTATTTTGCCTTTCAGCTCTGGTTTTAGGCATGTTAGAGTTGATTATTCTTTTTCCTTTGCTGGTCCAGGTTTTGAGCGTGTTAGGACCAGCTTCTTTACTTCCTGTATGGACTGATACTGAGGTGGGATATTTGCGTGAGCCCCATCTTGAGAATTTTTATGAGCAAGAGCAAACTACAGACCAAGTTCATCGTACATGGTTTGCTCGTCCAATTGGTCTCGAGTAGGCCCTTGCTCAGGAAAATGCATGGGCTTATCAGAACCAATATTTTGCGCCTCA
Source organism: Pinus albicaulis (assembly GCA_034641835.2). Lineage (NCBI taxonomy): Eukaryota > Viridiplantae > Streptophyta > Pinopsida > Pinales > Pinaceae > Pinus > Pinus albicaulis. Next base: position 1,869,362,159 of record CM076578.1, read on the forward strand.
GAGGTTCATGTTTTGAGCATGTCTGAACCTCTCCTTTCTCTCTATTTTTGAAACATTTTTCTCTGTTTTATTGAAAGTAAAACTGCAATGGTATGTACAATGGAAATGAAAACTAGAAATTGGAAATCAGCAGAAGTAGTGTTTGAGCATCCTGCCATTGACAGGACCCCCAAACAGCTCTGTACCATCTAGTTCTTGTAGAAAAAATGCATTTGGGCCCACAGTAGCTTGGATGATGTATGGACCCTACCATAAGCTGTCAAACTTGCCATGTTTACCTTTGTCCTGTCTTCTTGCGTCCCATTTCAGAACCTTGTCACCAATTTTGAAATCTACAGCTTTGGTTATTTTGTCAAATAGCTTTTTAATGTTTTCCTGAACTTTGACTGCTCTGTTGTAAACCTACTCCCTTGTTTGCTGAAGATGGATAGTTTCATTAATTCGTCTCACCATACTGTCTTCCTCTGTCTGAATCTCTTGAACAAGCTTAATCACTGGCACTCCAAGGCTGGTATGAAAAACCGCTTCGGTTCCATAAACAAGATGGAATGGTGACATGCCAATGGATTTCTTTATTGTGAGCCTGTCCGCCCACAAAGCATGCACCAACTTTTTGTGCCATGACTTTATGTTCTCTTCCAGCAGCTTCTTAATGATGTTCACTAGGATTTTGTTGGATGATTCAGCTAATCCATTACCCTGAGGGTAATAGGTAGTTGAATGACCAAGGGCTATTCCATACCTGTGACAGAAATCAACCATTCTCTTGGATCCGAAAGCAACAGCATTGTCAGTGATTATTTTTCTTGGACAGCCAAACCGAGAGAGGATGTAATCTTCTAGGAACCTAATGATGACATCATCGATGGCATTCCTAGTGGGTATGGCCTCTATCCATTTGTGTTGCCCAGAAGAAGAGGGGTGAATTTCTCCAATAAAATATAGGCCCCATTGCATGAAGGGACCTTCGGCAGTGATCGATTGTAAAGGGAGGGGGAGGAGCTTTCTTCTGCCTTCAAAGATTTGGCATTTGTGACAGGCAGTTACCATTTTATGGACATCATTGAAGAGAGTGGGCCAATAATAGCCAGCCTTGAGTATCTTATTTGCAGTGGCTTTCCAACTCAGGTGGCCTCCACACTCCCCAGCATGAAATTCTTGTTTGATTCTTTTAGCTTCAATTTCAGACAAACATTTCAGCAATAGGCCATTTGGATTTTTCCAATATAGGTTTTCATTCAGGATGCAGTAATTTCTGGCTTTTAGCTTTATGAATCTAGCCTTAGTTTTGGACAGTTCTGGAGGGGCATTGAGGTTGGTGAGCACATAAAGGATATCAAAGTACCAAGGAGAGTTTTGAAACTGCTCCTCAACAGTGGGGTCAGGAAATCCTTCCTGCTCATCAAAGGCATTTACCATGTTAATGTCAAGGGCTTGCAAGTTTGACTCGGCCATTAATCGTGCCAGGCCTTGACCTTTGATTAGCTTGGTGGGTCTTATTTCAAGGTCATATTCTAAAATTGTAGCAATCCACTTGCCCCTTTTCCCATCAGGGTCCTGGGACAAGATGTCTTTAACCACTATATTTGGAACATGGGCTATGGTGTGAGAATGCAGAATGTACACCCTAAATTCTTTTAAGGCCTTGACCAGGGCATAGGCATGTTTTTCCATGATGTTTTATTTCAAGGGTGCGTCTCTTAAAGCTTTTCTGAAAAAAGAAATTGGCTGTTCATTTCCTTCTGAATTTTTCTGCAGTAAAACCGCAGCCACTGTATGCTGGGAGGCAAATGAAAAAATCAAGAAATCCTTTGAGACGTCTGGGCTGATAAGGACAGGGGCTTGAGTGAGTGCAAGTTTTACTGACTCAAAAGATTTCTTGGCTTCCACAGTCCACTTAATTCCTGCACCTTTCTTCAACATGTCAGTCATTTTCCTAAGGTGCTCAGCAAGATTGGGAATGAATCTCCTAAGAAATTGATCTTCCCTATGAAGGACTGCAATTCTTTGATGTTTCTCGGGTGTGAGATTTTAAGTATTCCCTCAACTCGCTGTGGATATATCCTAATTCCTTTCTCGGATATAATGTGGCCAAGAATTTTGCCTTCTTGCAGCCCAAACACAGTTTTCTTAGGATTTAAGGACAAACCGTACCTTCTACATTTTTCAAAGACTTTCCTCAGATGTTTCAGGTGTTCTTCTTCAGTTTTAGAAAAGACAGTCAAGTCATCCAAGTAGATAACTATGAAGTGTCCTATCTCATCTGAGAAAGCTATATCCATCGCTCTCTGGAAGGTAGCCCCATCATTCATCAGTCCGAAAGGCATTTTCACATACATGAAGGTGCCCCATGGAGTGGTAAAAGCTGTTTTGAGTTGATCTTCTGGGAGTACAAGGACTTGATTGTATCCTGGAAAACCATCAAGCAGAGAGATTCTCTTAGAGCCCACTACCTTCTGTAGGATATGTTCCATTCTAGGCAGAGGGTAGTTGTCTTTCAGGGAGGCTCGGTTGAGGTTTCTGAAGTCTATGCATAGTCTGATCTCCCCTATTTTCTTTCTCACAACCACTAAGTTTGACACCCAATCAGAAAACCTTACAGGGACTATGATACCTGCCTCATACATCTTCTTAATTTCCTTTTCAACTGCAGGCAATTGTTTTGGATTGATTCTGCAGAGTTTTTGTCTAAAAGGCTTCTGATTTTCCTTCAAGGGTATCTTGTGTTGTATGATGTTGGTGTCATAGGCCTTTAAGTCTTCATAGCTCCATGCAAACACATCAATGAATTCCTTAAACAGGTTAATGTATTTCTTCTTCATGTCTGCAGGCACAGACTTAGCCAGTTTAATCATTCTGGGTTTATCTTCAGTGCCTATGTTGCATTCTTCTATATCTGAGTCTGCATGTTCTATAGTGGGCTTTTTTGCTACGTCATCAAAGTCAAAAAGGTCCTCTAGGGGTGCCAGGCCTCTGGGTATGTTCTTATCTTTGGCCTGCATCACCTCCATTTCCTCATTTTCCGGGTTTTCACATCCAATGGTTGAATTCCCAGTTTCTTCAGAAAAGGTGTTTATTTCTATGTTACAAGGTGGGAATTCTTCATCAGAGGATTCCTCACTAAGGCAGCCGTCTTCGTCTTTAGAGTCTGAACTAGAAAGTTCAAACTCATTTCTGCCTGTCAGGAAGTCCTCAATCTATTTATCACCTTCAAAGACCTGCCAGTATTTTTCGTTGTCTGGCACAACAGGTCTAAATTTGGTCTGAATGATGATCTGTGGGTCAGCCAGAGTCCTAGGATAAGAAATGGCTAGGCAAGCTAATCCATTTGCAATGATGTTTTGACTCCTAGGCACAAACACCAAATCGTATTCTAAAAAGGTTTTCAACAAATCCACTGCGTCATTTCTGTAGGCCCTTAGTCGGGGATGTTTCGCTATATATTCACCATTCACCTGTTTGATAACTAACTCTGAGTCTCCTCTCACAGCTATCCTATGGGCTCCTAATTTTTTCAATAGATTCAGACCTAGGATGAGAGCCTCATATTCTGCAATATTATTTGTGCATTTGAAGTGCAGATTGACAGCGTGGCTCTCTGCATAATCACTCTCTACGTTACGTAACCACACCCCTGCTCCAGCAGTTTTCCTAGTACAAGATCCATCGAAATTCATTTCCCACAGGGGTTCATTTTCCGTTTCGTCATTCTTTCCTTCCCTACAGCTGGGTTCGCCATTATGTTGCATTACAGGGTCTGTACTAGGCTGCGGGTTGTTTCGTTCTTCATGACATGTGTGGAGTTCATAGGGTTGGCTATCTTGCTGTTTACATTCTGTTTCTGGTTCAGGTTCACTCAGAGTTTTGTTTCCAGTACCCTGCCCATGGTCTTCTTCATCGTATTCTTCTAGGGTAGCCATTATGTTAAAGTCCATGGGCTCTATGTTATTGTTTGTATTTCTGTTTCTTGACACTGGCTCTCCTAAGGATGGGTCATTATAAATAATGAAAGAATCCAGGTCTGTTTGTACAGAGTATAATGGTGAATTTTCAGGTTTCTCGGGGCTACTGACTAGGAATTTCATCTGGGACTCTCTATACAGTCTTCTAAGTTGGCCAAATATAGGGATAGTGGCGTATGAGCCATCCATCTGCATCGTTCCTTACAGTTTGGCTCCCCATGATCTAGATAGCAGCATGCCATACTTAGGTGGCACATCTGCCACCACCACGTCCATGACCATACACTTAGCAGGAATCTGGGTGAGGCTTACACACAAGTCTTTGATTAGACCTAGGAATTTTACTCTGCTAGAGTCAAATGAATATAGATCTTTGTAAGGTCATGTTATCTCTAGGCCTAGCTTTTCCATCTTCCATAAGGCATTAAATTGTGTGACGCGAGAATCGTGCACGCATGGCAATGTGAAGTATTTTTTTTCATGAATGTTGAGGCTGGTAAAAAAAAGAGGTACTACCCCTTCACGAAACTTCCCGTTAGCTTTTTGGACCGAAGGAGGGCAGGTTGATCATCACTCAAATTCATAGTGTCGTTGTTTTCCCCCAGATTCAACGCTTTCAAAATTTGGCCTTTATATACATCCTGAGTGGCCAGCTCAGATAATGGTACAAAGATTTTTATTTTTGCGATCTCACTCTCTAAATTGAAAGTGGACTGAGTCTTTGGAGTGCTTAACTCTATTTTATTTGCTACTACCTTAGTAGCTGAATCAGTTTGTGATTTCTCACTATGTACAGGGTCAGGAATCGTTTTATCAGGAACACTAATTGTAGTGCTAGTGCTGCTGATTGGTTGGATTTTTTTTTCTGTGTCTTGGTTGTCTTTCTCTTTGTTTTTCCCAGAACTTTCAACCGCTGATTTGCTATTTACAACAAATGCTTTAGAAGTTTTCTCAAGTAGCCTGTGATGGTAACCTCAGAAAGGAAAATTTTAAGGATGCAAAATTAACTTGAAGTTTAAAAAATTAAAATTGGCGAATCTCACTAGTCCGTAATATGCAAACTATAAATTTTTTCTTGATGTATTTGTAAATTTATTCAAATTTAAAATGATATTATATATATTGTCTATATAATGTTGGTGATTTTTAACGTAAAATAATTTTATATTGTAAAATTTGGGCGAATCATTTTTATAAAAAACCGGAAATTGGCGAATCTTTTTTTGGAAAAACGATGGAAAATTAACCCACCTGCAAATCTTAGTCCCTAAAATTTTCCATGGTAACCTCGGGAGTCTCAGGTTTGGAATTTTCTTGGTTCTTTTTGCTCCTAAGTTCGTAGTGTTCTCTGACCTGCATGATAGCATTTTCAAACCCAATTCTGTATTCTTCAGTTTCTAACCGTTCCTCGTCCCAGTATGAGGGTGAGGGTTGATCTTCCCCTGAATCACAGTTGAGGACTGAGTCTTCTGTTTCAAACATGTTGATCGCATTCCCTTAAGAATCCTCTATGATTCCCTCATCTTCATCTAAATTTTTTTGGAAAGGGGGAATAACTTGCTGATCTGATTCTTTCTGTCTGTTGGGCGTGTTGTTGTTTCTTCTAAAGTTTTGGTTCTGATGTTGGTTCTGGTTTCTGTTCTGACTGCTAACTATGACAACCATTTTTTCCATCATTTGCTGTAGTCTTTCCACGTTTTTAGATAACCTATCATAATTTGGGTCTGAAGTGGAAGCTATAGTTTCATCCCTATATGTTACCCTCTTCTCAGATCTCAGTCTTGCTCTTTTCTCCATCAAGTTTGATTCTATAGTTATGGCTCCTTTCTGCATGTCTTCCAATGTGTTATACTCTTTATCTCTAAGCTCATAGGCCATGTCAGCATCAAATCCATCAGAATATTTGGCTAGGGCCATACCTTGAGGAGGTTTCATATGCGGAGGGAGAGCATTGTAAATGCTGTTAAATCTCGTTGTGTAATCATGGACGCTCTCTCCAACATTTCTTTTAAGGCTCATGTATTCTGCTAGGATTTGGCGAGGGTTTGCCCTAGTTTCCCATTTGTTTATGAAGGTCTGATATAATACAGGGAGATCTTGGATACTGCCAGGAGGTAAGCCTTTAAACCATTTCTTTACATCACCCCCTAAGCTTTGGGAAAAGATTCTCATTTTCATTGTTTCATCATCAATTTCCATGTAGTCAAAAGAATCCTCCATCTTATCTACATGTTGCTGAGCTGTGATTGATTCTTTAGCAGTGAAGTGTGGGATTTTTGATTGATAATCATTGGGTAAGGGTAAAAAGGGCTGAGGTAAAACCAGAGGGGCATACTAGCCTGCCATGATGATCTGTTGATGAGGTAAAGGGTTGAATTGGGCAGCTGGTATATGGATGAAAGGAATATTAGGACCAACAGAAGTTTGTTGAGCGGATCTAGGGTGACTGAGCCCCAAGTTTTGTATGAAATGTATATCAGGAGGTGTAGATGGAGGGGTTCCTCTGTCCCTAGTGTGTTGACCACTATGAGATGGTGGACTGTGAAACTCAAGGAATGGCTAGTCTAGATGATTGAGTGACCTATTTCTTGGTAGCCTATTAGGTAGGTCTAGGTCAAGGAGAAAATTTGATAGAGTTGCTAGGTCTTCTGGTGCAGAGTTAGCTCTATGAATGTGACTGGAAATAGTTGGTATTTTGGGTGTAGGAGCTCCCTTTAGGATACTTTCCGGATTGTCAGCTATTTCAGGTGGGTCAGGATTGGGATAAGCTCTTGTGTGAATGGTTCTAAAAGCCAGAATGCTATTTCCTAGCCAAGCAGCTTAACCCTACTTGTTACTTCTACTGTGTTTGATGTTGTCTTAGAGGTTGGTCTTCCAGTGGAGTCTACTGTGAAACCAAGTTAATCAGCAGGTCTACTGATCACCAGTGGAGTCTTTGAAATGTTTATGGAGCCTTGGAGTTTCCAGGTGGAAGGTTTGAGATGTTTTGGGAGGGTACACTGTTCACCACAGTGCTTGTGGGATGTCCTCTTTCAAGGATATCTTCACAACACAACAAACTCTAACCAGAGATTGACTGGGAGGGAATTTACCAGATGTGTCACCTCAGAGAGAGTGTGAGATCCGAAGGCTACCTGGCCGTTTACAGACTCTGTCCAAGAGTACGGGGAAGCACAAAAATGGTGTAGAGGTTGATGTGAGGATAGAATCTATTTAACTGCCAACCTAACCAGAGATTGTAGGTATTTTGAATGCTTAAGGATGCTTAAGGTGTAATGCACTCAGTGTTCCCCAGCGGAGTCGCCATTATGTTGGGGTTCCCGTGTTTTGGCCAGATTGGCAAGACCAAAAGAAAAGACAACATCAGAACCACTTTCAGACCTTAGGATCTAGCCCTCCTGGGTCCAGAGAGGGATCTCTCTATATGAGTCAAAGTGTATGTCTTTGAGGCTCTAAGTTATGATTTTAGGCTAGTTATATGCACAGGATTTTTTTATTTGATTAAGAGTTTGGTTTTTGGGAATTAGGAAGGAAGAGTTCATCATGAGATAGGACTGGGAAAAGAAGAATTTAGGCAAAGGAGAGATAATACAGAGAAAACCAAGTCCATTGGGTAATGGAGTCAAGAAAGGATTTACTTGCTATCAATATGCAAGCTTTCAGTTGGGCTAGTCATCTAAAGCCTTGGATCGTAAAGTGATAGGGTGGTATGGGACATTAAGGACTGAGAGTGAAGGGGGGAGAACCAACTAATCCCATCTATAGATCAAGTCAAAGGTCATTTAACTCGAGACCTGCTTGGAAAAAATCAGAGGAAGCACAAGGGAACTTGGAAAGGCTTAATCAGAATGGAAAGATCCTAGTGAGGCAGATACAGGGTTCTCGACCTCCCAGTGTTCTCAACACATTCCAGTAAATCCTAACAAGAACATCTAAAACTGATTTCGTTGATTCATACATCAGCTAGTAGGCAACAACATCCACTACACTGGTTAAATCAATTGAAATCAATATTTAGATAAACACATTAAGCAGAAAAAATAAAGGGCTGGGAGATCAGCAACATAAGGCACCTAACGAGGGTGAATCTTATGCCAAATTTCTGATGCGAGCCAGATGAAATGAAATGAAATGGAAATAAACACAGAGATAGAAAAACATCACCGCAGCTTTAGATCAGGAACCAATGAAATGTGATTATCATATTAAACATCAACACCGATCAGGTACAACATAGCCAATAGCTTGGTCATTTAGTCTGAATACATCTTCCTCAGCCTATCTCACAACTATACACATAGAACTTATCTCAAGAGAAACTGCTTGCCCCTCTCTGTTGTCTCATCAACAACCTTCACAATGTTTATTTCTGAGTTTTATAGCTAAAGAGAAGTAGCGGAGGTAGGTGGAAAACTAATGCTGTAGTAATTTTTAGAAAAGAAGAGGGCTGAAGCCCATTCTGTTTGAACGCTGGGTATTTAATTCCTGTCAGCCGCTTTGTGAAAGAGTGATCTTCTCCAAATATGATTTTGACCTATTTCAGCTGTGGTGTTGTACTTGTGGTGAATAAACAAAAGGCAAATGAACCACTGAGAAGTCTTCTACATGAATTTTCTAATTGCTTTGAACTGCTGTTAGGGTGGAAATTCCTTCAGGGACACGGTGCATAGTAAACGATGTATGGACGCCCTGTACTTTATGAAGAAAAACATTCTGCCGGTAAACAAACCCTGATGTTACCTTTACTTGTGTTCAGGACCTTTGATCGGTCCTCGGGGTCTTCAAACTAGTGCTTTGCTTCTTTAAACTGCAGATTTAAGGCTCAAGGTTTGCTTTGGAATGCCTTAATCTCTTTGATTTGTACTGAAACACTTTGCTACTCCATCTCTACTTCTGTCAGGTTAGCTCGAGCTTTAATGGTGCTAGAAGGTTTTCCATAGAGTTTAAATCCTGTCCTTTTTAATGAACGTCCTGTCTTCACCTTCCCGGGTCTTTGCTCATAAATTCAGCCGCTGAAGATGATCTTCCTTGATTTCTCCATCACTGTAACAAAGGCTGCGCATTATGGCAGTCTTTTATCATTTACAACCCTGCAAAACACGAAAAATGTGAAGAAAACAATGGATGGGGTGGCGGATGATGTGGATGATGAGCTTGATTGTGCAGATGGTGCCATGGTGGAATAAAGATGGACTGTGGTAGAAGAATGCAGAGTGAAGTGGAAAACAGGAAAGACGACAGACTGCAGCAGCAAACGTTTTAAATGAAATAACCTTAAAAACCCGACTTTGAGCGTTACATGCAACAGAATGAATGGGTGTATGGTGGACACACGTGGCGAGAGTGACGTGGTGGGACGGACCAAGGGGATGGTCAACGGAGGGCAAACAGATCTTGACTGTCGATCATGGTGCAGATCGACGACGGAGGGCGACAGATGGTGGACCAGCAGGTGCGATGAACTGGGGTTAAGAAGTGCGCAGCTCAGACGAATGACGACCGTTGGATGAGGCGCTCAAGATCTGACGGCTAATAAGAATATCGCTGCACGTTCATGGTCGAAAGTTAATGCGTGATGGGCCGAAGGTTTTGGGATCATACAGAAGACATGCGTCGGCAGCTGTATGGGATCACTGGGCATTGGAGAGAAACTGCCTGCCACGCATAAGCGGTGCGATGGAAAGCAAAGGGTTTGGAATAGTCCATGGCGGGGACCACTGGGCGGATAGAATGCAGACCGTTAGATCATCATGTATTTGGAAGACGATGGCCCAGCAAGGGAAAATGAACGTGGGAGACGTGGGCGCTGGGGATTTAATGACCGCCATCCGATCTGCCAAGATCTATGGCCGAGGCTACGCCCGATGAACGAATGCGGAAGGCGCCTTTGGATTTGGCGGATGGTTCCAGGATCGGGCTATATGGGGGAAATAGGAGAGGGGCTTAGCGGGGAAGGGGCTAGGACCCATATATGCGATATTTATCATTTTAATTTTAATGCATTTTCGGGCCCAAGGAAGGTAACGATAGGGAGGTGAGGTAGGGATCTAGGGAAACAAAGGGTGATAGTGAAATTTTAAGGGGATTTCGAGGGGATTTTAGAGGATCGATAGGGGAGAAATGGGGGGAAACAAGGGGACTTTGACAAAGGGGAGTGAAAGGGGAAAAATGTGGAATTGGCAGGGGACAAGGGGTAATAGTAGGCCTTTTGAGGGATGAACCAGTAGAGAGAAATTATATTAGGAAAAGCACTAAAAGACTTCAAGGACGATGAGTTTTCAAGGGAAAGGAGTTCCTTGAAGGCTCCAAAACAATCTAGCCCCCAGCTTGCTTGTCACGAATTTCATAGGTGGGCTAACATATTGTTCATTATCAGTGTTGGTTTCTAGGTTGTATTTTGATTAGAGTCTGAGTTGCAAAGATTATTGCATTGGAGCATTCTAACTTTTTTTGAGCTGGACATCAGTAATACAAGCATGTTCAGAGGATTCTTGAGCTATGTTAATGGTGATGTTATCCCTCTTTTGTTAATGTTTCTCCTTTGTTTTCCATATTGTACATCAAATTTTCTGATAATAGGACATTAATTTTAGATTGAGATATGTTGTTTGGGCACCTTAACTCTGTCTGTTATTATTATATTTATGTTTTCCTTTGAAATTATAACTAAATAATTCTTAACTTCTCTTCAGTATTACTAGATTTTCATAACTAAATAATTCTTAATTGCTCTTTAGTTTTACCAAATTGTTATCTTAAAGGCTTTCTTTGAAGTTTAATTAAATAATTCTTAACTGCTCTTTAATTTCACTGAACTGTTATCTTGATTTTTTTCTCTATCTGAAAGTATAACTAAATAATTCTTAACTGCTCTTTAGTATTACTGGATTGTTTTCTTGAGGTTTCCTTTGTGAAGTAAAACTAAATAATTATTAATTTCTTTTAGTTTTACCAAGCTATTATCTTAGAGGCTTGCATGTTGAGGTATAGTTAAAGGGTTCTTAATTTCCCTTTAGTTTTATTGAATTCACAACTTTCCGTCATCTCATATTCATCTTACATAAGAAGATGCATTTGATATAGTTAGCTTGCCCTGTGAAAACCCTAGAGAATTTGATGTACAATTTAACCCTTTTATGACTTCATAGCCCAATGGATTAAGCTTTCGGAAATCTATCTGTCCAAAAAAAAAAACAATCAAAACAAAAAACCCAAAACTTCATAACTAACCTAAAATCAAAAGAATATAATTATAAAGCTAAATAATTTCATCATAAATGCAGAGAGATCCCTCTCTGGGCCTAGGAAGGCTAGGTCCTGGACTCCAAAGTGGTTTGATGTGGTTCCCTGTTACTTATTCTTTCCAGTCTTGCAAATTACAGGGAGCCAACATAATGGCGACCATAATGCGGAGCCCGAGTTATTAAAAAAAGCTTATTATTTTGTCAAGAATTCAGAAACCCCACTAAAATATATTTGACTCAAGTATTAGCCAATACTAGTATCTGGTTTCTTATGGTGGACAACATCCAGCCTCAAGACAGTTGAAATCATCCACCCGGTGACTCCACAGTTTCAATAGGCCTAAAGACTCCACTGGGAAATTATTGAGAAATCCTTATATTGTCAAAACTCAGAAAGAAACCCAGAAAAACTAATTTGTGGATTACGTATTTCTTTCATAGATTGGTCTTATTTTCAGCTATTATAAAATTTTCAATCTCTCTGTGCATTAGGTCTAAGTTCTGGCTTCTAGAAGAATATGTACCTAATCCCATCCTGACCCAAACCCTCTTGAAATAGTTTAAAATCCATAAAACATCCTAAGTTAAACTCCTAGGTATAATAATTCAACTGTTAGCAGGCCGATTCACAAGGCAAGTTCCTTACCTGAAAACCTTAAAGACATGTAAGATATCCTATCTGAATCACATCTAGAACAAAGCTTGTTCAAGACTAAATCCCAAGGTTCGATAACCTAGATAGTTTTGGAATGCATCCATCTTACAACAAAATCCTATTGTCCAAACCTCAACCCCCACTCATACACCCACTGTTCACCTTCCTCCATTCAACCCTCCACCTCCTTTTTTGAACCCTCCACTTGTTAACCCCCCTTTGTTTCCCGAACCACCAACCATGGCAACATGGTATGCCCCATTAGTATTCCCATTTCCTTTAGTACCTCTACCACAAGACTATTAATCCAAAATCCCCTTATTTGATGTAAGTAGTTATACAACCACTCAACAACATGTGGATAGAATGGATGACTCTTTTGAGAGATAAGAGATATATGACAAAACTATTAAACTAAGAATATTTTCTCAAAGCTTAGGGGGATAATAAAGAAAGTGGTTTAAAGGCCTAACCCCTAATAGTATACATGACCTACCTGATTTTCATCAATTGCTTCTAAGTAAATCAGAAGTAAAGAAAAATCCTCTCGAAGTCTTGTCAGTATATGAAAACATCAAAATAAACGTTGGAGTGGGTGTCCAAGATTACTGCACTAGGTTCAATAGTGTATATAACACCCTCCCTCCTCACATGAAACCCCCACAAGGCCTAGCCCTAATGAAATTTCCATATGGTTTTAACCCAGAGATGACTTACCAACTAAGGGAAAGAGACCCCCTTACTTTAGAAGACATGCATAGGGGTGTAGTAAGTGTATAAGAAAATCTGATTACCAAGAGGGCTAGAATGAAAAATTAAAAGAGAGTCGCATATAGGGAAGAATATGTAGCCTCCACATCTGATACTAAGATTGATAACCTTGCTAGAATGATGGAGAGGATGATGGAGAGAATCAACCTAAATGAGAGAGCTTTCCTTAGAGAAAACCAGGTAGCTCCTCAAAATAGAAACCAAAACCAAAACCAAAAATTTAGTACAAACTCCCCTCAAATAAGACAAAGAGAAAAGAGAGGGCCTGGCTAGAAAATTAGGCCTTCTTTCTAAGAAAATTATGCTGTTGAGGATAAGGGGTTGATTGAAGAACCATATCAAAGTCAAATCAATATAATGGGACTTAATAATGAGGATATTGTTTTCCTCACTAAGGAATAACAAGGAATATTTGACCCAAATGAAGAAGAATGCCAAGAATCCGAGGATTATAAGCAAGGATTCGAAAATGCCATCATGGAAGTACATAGACAATATGATCTCAGAAGAAATAAAGCCCAAGATATTCCCAAGAGAAAGAACCCTGAAATTTCTGCTAGAAAGACCCCTGTAACTGATCCCAAAAACACAACAAAAAGTTCAAACAAAGTGGTTAAAAGTTTTGATAAAAATAGAAACAAAAATAGTCTAGAAAGCAACACTAGTGAATCAAATATCAACCCTAACAAAACTGATTTAACTAATATCTGTAGTGCAAATCAACAATTTGAAGTTTCTACAAAAACAATGTCTGATAAAACTAATTTAAATCTACCAAAAACACATACACCCTTCAATATTGAGAATGAAATTGCCAAGATAGAAATATCCATACCTCTTACTGAATTGGTAGGCCAAAATGTATATAGAGCCCAAGTGTTGAAAGCACTAAACATAGGAGAAAATGGTGATACTATAAACTTGAACGATGACAAACCTGAGCTTTTGTTTGGACCTGAAGTAGAAGGTAAATTCCAAAAGGGAGGTGTCCCACCATTTTATGTCAGTATGAATATTCACAATAAAATCCTTCACAATGCCATGTTGCATTCAAGAGCTTATCATAACCTCATGCCAAAGGTAGTTATGGAGAGAATTAGCCTTGAGATAACTAAAACATACAAACACTTATACTCTTTTGACTCCAGTAGAGTTAAATGTCTAGGCCTGATCAAAGATCTTTGTGTTACTTTAGCACAAATACCAGCCAAAAGCCGAGTAATGGATATTGTAGTGGCTAACATTCCTCCTAAATATGGCATGCTTCTATCACACTCATGGGGAGCTAAACTTCAAGGCACCCTCCAAATGGATATGACCTATGCTACCATACCAGTATTTAGTCAACCAAGGAGACTATATAGGGAAACTCATATGAAGTAAATGGTTAAGAGTTAAGAAAAGCCTGATAACTCCCCTATATACTGTGTCCACGTAGACCTTTATTCATTTATCCTTTACAATGATGAAAATATTAATGAACAAGTAGCAGTTGATGAAAAATTAGTGGAAAAAGAAGAAGAACAGGAAGAACAGTCAGACCAAATAGAAAATGAAAAACTTAGGTCTGAAACTGAATCTCTTTGGAGCATGAGCTTTGATGGTTATTGTGGAAAAACTGGATCTGGAGTAGGTGTTTGGGTACATAACACTAAGAACAATCATATAGAAGGTCACTCCTATAAACTCAACTTTCAATGTACAAATAATATAGCAGAATATGAGGCACTCCTTCTAGGGCTACAATTACTAAAGAAATTAGAAGCCAAAAGGATCTCTGTCCATGGGGATTCTGAGCTAGTCATTAGGCATGTTAAGGGAGAATATTCAACTAAACATCTTAGATTAAGAGCATACAGGAATGTTTCCCTTGACCTCCTAAAAACATTCAAATAATATGACCTTACCTTTGTCCCAAGAAATCAAAATATACTTGCCAATGGACTAGCATTTGGAGCCAGCACTTGTCAATTGCCTCATCCTAATGAACAATACATAGTAAAGGTTAAATACAGACTAGTTGTCCCTGATAATATAAGGTATTGGCAAGCTTTTGAAGCTGAAAAACAGATTGAAGAATTCCTCTTGTCCAAAGACGAGTTTGAAATGTCAAATTCAGACTTAGATCATGAAGAGGACTGCCCTACTGAGGAACAAACATGTAAGGAGGAGTTCACTCATAATGCTGATATAAATCTGTTAGAAAAGAAAGACCCACAGAGGATAGAAATGTTTGAAGATCTAGAAAAAGAAGAGGTTGAAGTATTGCAGTTCAGAGATAGTACCTTGCCAAGAGGACTTGTCCCTCTAAAAGAACTTTTTGATTTCAATGATGTTGCTAGAAATCCAAAGATGGAATCCACTGAAGAAAATGTAGAAGAGTGCAATATAGGAAGTGAAGAACCCAAAATGATAAAACTATCAAAGACACTACCAGCACAGAAAATCCAGAAATATATTGAGCTATTAAAATAATTTAGTGATGTGTTTGCCCAGAGTTATGAATATTTGAAGTCTTATGACACTGATATCATTCAGCACAAGGTTCCACTCAAATAAAGCCAGAAGCTCTTTAAATAGAAGCTACGCCAAATAAATCTTGTCCAAATGCCACTAGTTAAGAAAGAGATAAAGAAAATATATGATGCTGGGATAATAGTCCCACTCAGGTACTCAGAATGGGTTTCAAATCTTGTATCTATGAGGAAGAATACAGGAGAAATTAGGCTCTGCATAGACTTTAAAAATTTAAACAAAGCATCCCGGAAGCACAACTACCATTTACCAAAGATGGATCACATACTGCAAAGGGTAGTAGGCTCCAAAAGGACATCTCTGCTTGATGGCTTTTCATGGTACAATCAGCTGCTGGTACATCCACATGATCAACACAGGACAAAATCACTACACCTTGAGGCACCTTTATGTATGTAAAAATGACTTTTGGGTTAATGAATGTTGGAGCCACTTTTCGAAGAGCAATGGATATTTCTTTCCCAGAATAAATAGGTTATTTCATTGTGATATACCTTGATGACATCACCATCTACTCAAAAAATAATGAAGAACATCTAGCCCATTTGAGAAAGGTCTTTGAGAAATGTAGAGAGTATGGCCTCTCTTTGAATCCCAAGAAATCCTTATTTAGCCTTCAAGAAGGAATGCTTATAGGCCACATCATATCTAAATAAGGAATCAAGATTGATCCAAATAGGATTGATGAACTACTGCAAATTGGTTACCCAAGAAATATCGAAGAGCTACAATCTTTCATTGGAAAGATAATTTTTCTAAGAAGCTTCATACCAAACCTAGTAGAACTCCTGAGGAAGATCACCAGCATGCTCAAAAGAGAGTTAGGAGTCAAGTGGACCAAGGAAGCAAAGAAATATTTTGACTTAGTGAAGCAAGAACTTACACACGCACTAGTTCCGATCAACCCTGACTTCACAAAAAAATTCTTTATATTCTCCTTTACATTAGAACACACAGTTATTGTTGTATTACTGTATAAAAATACAAAAGAACAGGAGCAACCCATAGCATTCTTCAACAGAGCTTTAAGAGATGCACCTTTTAAATATAATATCATGGAAAAGCAAGCTTTTTCCTTAATGAAAGAACTAAAGTATTCCACGATTTATATTTTGCATTCACACATCATTGAATTTGTGTGTCACACAGTGATTAAAGACATACTTACACAAGATATTGATGTAAAAAGAGGCAAGTGGATTTTTTTCATATTGGAGTATGATCTAGAAATCAAGCCCACCAAGATAATAAAAGGACAGGGACTGGCTAAACTGATGGCTGAAACAAATTTTCCAACACTGGACATCATTAAGATTCACTCATTGGATGAACACGAGGAGCTGGTGACTCCACCTATTGAGCAAGCATGCTTAAACACTCCCTGGTATGCTAATATACTGTATGTGATTTTTAATTTAAATTTTCCTCCTGTTTTGTCCAAAAAAAAGGCGAGATTCTTCAAGTTAAAAGCTGTAAATTTTTGCATTCTGGAAAAGGCTTTATACTGGGAAAATTATAATGGTGTATTGCTTAAATGTTTTCCTGAAGAAGATGCAGACAGGATTATGCATGAATTTCATGAAGGGGAGTGAGGAGGCCACTTGTATTGGAAAACCAATGTTAATAAAATCCTTAGGGCGAGTTTCTATTGGCCTACCATTTTCCAAGACATCCACAAAATGGTATTTTCCTGTCATAAAAGCCAAATTTTTTAGGGAAAAAGAAATTTGTTGCCTTTTCCATTACAACCCATCTTTGTTGAAGCTCCTTTTCAAAAATGGGGACTAAGTTTCATCAGAGAAATCCACTCGTCCTCCTCTGCCCAACATAAATGGATTCTTACTGCAACTGACTATTTTACTAAGTGGATAGAAGCCATTCCTTCCAGAATTTCCACAGACTTAGTAATTATCAGGTTCCTTGAAAACAATATTCTATCTAGGTTTGGTTGTCCTAGGAAAATCATTACTTACAATGTTGTTGCCTTTAAATCCAAGAAAATGGTGGATTTTTGCCATAGATATCACATTACTTTGTGTAGTTCTACAACTTAATACCCTCAAGGTAATGGGTTTGTTGAATCTTGAAATAAAATCTTGGTGAACATCCTTAAAAAGTTGCTGGAGGAAATTAAGAAATCATGGCACAGCAAGTTGGTGCGTGCACTATGGGCAAACATGCTAACAAATAATAAATCAATTGATATGTCACCATATCATCTAGTCTATAGGAAAAATGCAGTCTTCCCAATGACCTTGGGAGTTCCAGTAACGAAGCTCATTCAAGGGGTGCAGTCTGAAGAGAATGATATACAAAGAAGGATAAACCAAACTATTCAGCTGCAACAAACCAGAGAAGGAGTATACAACAGAACACGACTATTACAAGAAAATATGAAGAAAATATTTGACAAGATGACCAAACCAAATGATTTCAACATTGGAGACAAAGTGCTAAAGTCAGATTCCAGAAGAGAGGACAGAGGAACACATGGAAAGTTTGAGAACTTGTGGAAAGGTCCATACATAATTTATTCTGCAAGAGGTAATAATGCATTTTTCTTAGAAGAAATGGATGGAATAAAGTTTTTTGGAGGTCTTGTCAATGGCAGGATGCTCAAACACTATTTGAGTTAGAAATCTCAGTTTGAATTTTCTTCATTGTTTATAAGATTGCTTAAATAAATCTTAAAATAAGTTGATATAAAAAAGACAAAAAAAGGAAGAAAAAGAATAAAAGAGGGTAGATGAAAAGAAAAAGGTAAGCCCCATACCAAAAAATAAATGTGTCTGAAAGTGTTGCACATTTAAATGCCACTATCTTTAGTTTAGTTTACTTTCTGCAAATAATATTGTGTGCAGCTTGTCCAAAAAAATTCCACAACTCATGATGATCAAACTGCTTAATCTTGATTCATCCATGTTTTTGAATTTTTGCGGATAATTTAGAAATGAAGATTTTCCAAACTGTTTAACCTGCGCTTATCGGTAGCTAGGTAGAAGATGACATTGGTTCAAAAGCTTAATCTGAACTAGTAGGAGAGATAAGGATAGGTGATAAGTTAGAGATTCAAAAGAGAAAGTGATGTCAAGGGTTGCAAGTCTAAATGCACCTCAAAAGGAAGAAAAATTAATTTGAATCATAGGTTGGGTAGGTAGGTATGTAGAAGAATTCATAACACTAGAGCATGTTCAAATTTTTCAATTTTAGGTCATTCATTCAAGCTCAAGAACAAGTGTGTTTCAGACCTTAGTTTGCTACAAACATGGATTTTAGTTTTACAAGTCAGTCATAAAAATTGTAGCAGATCACGATGACAATGGATAAGGAACTAATTTACAAAATCCAAATATCTGAGATTCTTGACACCTCCTAAAGGAGCTACCCTCCCCAACTGGAGCCATTGTTAGTATCTTGTATTCTACCGTATCACTAGATGACTGTGTAATTTTTACAGTCTGCTGAAAATAATATTCCCTGACTATCATTTTATTTTCAGAAATTTCACTGCCTTCATTATTTCCATTTAACCTGTCCATTATCTCTCATTTTACCTTTTCCAAACACTCTCATGCTCTAAAATCTCATGTTTTACCTTAATCCCTTCATTTTAGCCTTTTTCCCCGTCATAACCCCATTTTCCCTATACCTAAAACCCCATTAACATTTCTAAAAATATTTCCCCTCTACTCATTCCCTTTATTTCATATAATACAATGTAAAAACCCCATTTTTACATTATTCTAAAGTAATTTTAATCGGTCGAGTCCCACCTAAATAGACCCGGTTTGTTTAGACCTTAGCCTGTATTGTTTTTAAAACCCCTGAATCGCCTTTATATTTAAGCACCTCTGCTTTAATATACCCCGGCCCCACTCTGCATTTAAACCCACCACTTTATTTAAAACCCCAACCCCACCCTTTCAAACTAACCCACAGTCAATTAAAACCCAACCACTATTCGATCTCCTTCTCTTGATCTGATGGCACGCACGCCTTTTCGCAAAACCAAATGCCCAAGGTTTAAAACCTTCAGAGGGTTGCTCAATAGGCAGTTTCACAACCCCTTTTCCCTCCATATGTCACCTCTCCATTTTATCGCATCCCTCCGTCTAAAACCACATAACTGCTTATGCTACTTGAGATAAGCCATAAACTGCCTTCGCACCATAAGGCGAAACGACTGACCATTCCAAATTCTTTGAGATCTTTGATATTACAATAAGCCCCAAAACCTCTGTGTTAACCCCTGCAACGTTTCTTGAAGGACCTAAAAGACCACAGCTAAACGCAGAAACAAAAAAGCCTCCATTGTCTGGACTCTGTCCACAAACTTTCCAAATTATTTCAAAAGCCATATTTCTTCCATGCGAGCTCCCGTTTTTATTAAACAATTTTTTTATTTTACAGGTGATCGCCGTATCAGAAAACACAATAATAAAAATGTTTTTCTAAATTCCAAAAATTATTTAAATTAGGGTCTCTTGATGACGATTCAGAAGCCTTATTCATCAAAGGATTAGGAGCACAATAATAATCAGAAGTAGCAATGGATCATGATCAATAGGTATCATACAATTACTCCAAAGATAGCGAGGTTTCTTCAAATGACATGGTAAGTTAAAAGGAGAGTTTTATAGTGGCTTCACAGACAAAGATAAAGACAAGTAAAAAAAATAGTTAAAAATCAGTCAAAGGTTGAAAATGAAAGACATGATTAAAATACAAAGTTAAGACAAAGGACACATAAGAAGGTTAAAGAGGAGATTAAAGTGACAACAGAGGCAGTAAAGGAAAATATATAAAATATAGAGAATGAGATAGATTAAAGATTAAAGGATAAAATCAGAGAAACAAATCTATGAAGAAGACACAGCCAGATGCCCAGACCACTCAACATTTAACTCTTCCCAATCACATTGGCCATCTACAGTTTAGTTTTGATTTAATATAAGTCACCTCAGTTAATATTTCAGTCATAGATATTTTAGCAACTTAGAAGTTATTGTAAAAGTTAATGTTTGAAGGAAAATTAGTCAAATATACTTTAAAGTTAGCTCAACAGTTAATTTGAGAGTTATTATTGCAACACGTTTATCAGTGATATTTTGGCTTGGGCCTTACATTGTCTCAAATGTAAAAATTACATTTACTCTATAATAAATGTAGTCTGTAACCCTAGATTAGGGAAACCTCCTCAAAATGTAGTTAAATACTTCATGTATTGTTCATTATCAATGTTGGTTGCTAGGCTGGATTTTGATTAGACTCTTAGTTGCAAAGATTATTGCACTGGAGCATTGTAACTATTTTTTAGCTAGACATCAGTAATACAAGCACATTCACATTATTCTTGAGCTATGTTAATGGTGATATTATCCCTCTTTTGTTAATTTTTCTCCTTTTTTTTCCATATTGTACATCAATTCCTCTAATAATAGAACACAATTTTTATATTGAGGTATGTTGTTTGGGCACCTTAACTCTGTCTGTTATTATTATCTTTATGTTTTCCTCTGAAAGAATAACTAAAGAATTATTAACTGCTCTTTAGTATTACTAGATTGTTGTCTTGAGGTTTTCTTAGTGAAGTATAACTAAAGAATTATTAATTTCTCTTTAGTTTTACCAAATTGTTATCTTAAAGGCTTTCATTGAAGTTTAGTTAAAGAATTTGTAATTGCTCTTTAATTTCACTGAACTCCTACCTTGAATGTTTTCTCTATTTGAAAATATAACTAAAGAATTATTATCTGCTCTTTAGTATTATTGGATTGTTGTCTGGAAGTTTCCTCAGTGAAGTACAACTAAAGAATTCTTAATTTCTTTTTAGTTTTACCACGTTGTTATCTTAGAGGCTTTCATGTTTAAGTATAGTTAAAGGATTCTTAATTGCCCTTTAGTTTTACTGAATTCAAAACTTTCTGTCATCTCATATTCATATTACCTAAGAATATTCATTTGATATAGTTAGCTTTCCCTATGAAAGCCCTTGAAAATTTGATGTACAATTTAAACCTTTTATGAATCCATAGCACAATGGATTAAGCTTCCAAAACTCTATCTTTCCAACCAACACAATAAATCAAAACAAAAAACCCAAAACATCATAAATAGCCTAAAAACAGAAGAATATAATTATAAATCTAAATCATTTCATCATAAACATAGAGAGACCCCTCTCTGGGCACAGGAAGGCTAGGTCCTGGACTCCAAAGTGGTTTGATGTGGGTCCCTGCTACTTGTTCTTGCCAATATTACAAATTATAGGGAGCCAAAATTTCCCAACATTCATGTTGGAACACGTGTCCCATGACCTTGGATTTTACAAATCCCTCCCCCTTAGGGTAACATTTTCCTCAGTGTTCTATGAAAACTATGACAAAAAAATAGCTAAAATCAAAACATACTTCCCATGGAGCTTTATAACCCAAATCATTGTAGTATTTACAATGACATCCTGTTGAAAATTTGACAATCATACTGTTAAATAGAACTTTATAACACAAATTATTATTGTATTTACAATCACAACCACATATAATAATGCACATTTTTTTCAACCAGAAAAAAATCATACTGTCTAGGGAGATTTATAAATCGAACTCATTAATATATCTATAATAATATACACATATATACATATGCACATGTGCTTTAACCGGAAAATAAAAGGATACGATGCACTCATCACTAACAAGGGAATCCAAAGGCTCAAGCCTTCATCCTCAAAGTAATACCGATGTTTACCTCCTTCCCACGAAGTCCAGAATCCACTACCAAAGTCAAAACTACATCCAATGTCTAGTGCTACAATCCTTTCACTATTTTTTCCGTCTATGAATAGTTATAGGCTCATTGTTCCATGGCACACTCTCAATATGCTTCTAATTCCATATGGAAATACTAATGACCAAAAAACATTCATTCCCCAACCTTCCCTTCTTTGTTGCACAGTCCCTCAAGAAATCTGATCACCCCCTCCCGTATAGTCACACACCTTCCAAGTTCTGCTAGCATCCCATCCTATGTTAAATATTTCCTTTGGAAATCCATCCCTTCGAAATTTTTCCTCGCATTGAAAGGTCCAAAAACCAAGCCATATCACTGCCCCAAAACCGTCATAGCAATCATAACATGCCCATGGAAATCAATGGAAATTATTGGGTACCAATGTCCACAATTTCCCTGATCCTGAATGCTTTACCAGCATACTTCTACCTATTCCAATTAGTTTGTTGTTACTACTAATCTTTGTAGTTAGTTTCAGGCACCCAAACCATGCCTTTCCCATGCTTTCCTATACCAAGCACATAATTTTCATTAGATTCAAAGCGGATTGAAATAAATTCAAATCATGCTTAATTGGTAGCTCATTAATAAGGTACACCTACAACCCTTTTTACTTCTTGTCTCAAAAAGTAAAACTATCTCTTCTATGAAATGATCATGTATTAACATATCACATTTGGTTAGCTCAAAACTCAATATTCATAAATTAGAATCATAAATTACATGGAACCATCATAAATTAGATTCATAGATCACATGCATAATAAAAATAAAATAACATGCTGATACTTATCTTTTAATCAGTTCTTCTCTTCTACCTTGGTCCTTTTTCCTTTCTGTACACACACTGGATCAGTTGCCACACCTAGAAATCACCCAATACTTTTCTTCTCTTCAATTACATAGACATACACACAATATACATCACAACATGTACATGCACACACAACTTACAAAATCACAAAATAAATGAACCTACACCTGACATACAACACATAAACCTATACTCGGAATACAACACAACACATACACCTACACCCAGTGTGCACCCAGTGTACAAAACAACACATGAACCTACACCTATTGTACATCAAAATATAATACATACACCTACACCATGTGTACAACACAATACACATACGTACACACAATACAACACATCAAACACATATGTCATGATAAAATTACTACACAACACACATAACAAAGTACCCCATGTACACAACACAACATGTATGACATGAACACAATACCACATGTACAACAACATAATGTGTACAACATGTACACAACACCACTTGCACAATGTGTACACAACACCACATGTACATAACATGACCTGGGGGACGTGTACACAACACCACATGTAGATAACACTATCTACATAATGCTTACACAATAACATATATACACAATACCACCTGCATAATCTGTGGCAACACCACATGTACACAACACCACTTGCACGATGTGTACACAACACCATATGTACATGGAACCACATCCACAATGTGTACACAACACCACATGCATGCAACACTACATGTACCACATGTAGATATCATCACATGCACACAAAACCACATGTAAAACATTCACACCGCACCATATGTACACAACATCACATATATAACATGTAAAAAACACCATATGTACACAAGACTGCACATACAAGATGCATAAAGCACTATATGTATGCAATACTGCACATGAAACATGCACACGACACCATATGTGCACAATACCACATATGCAACATGCAAAAAATCACTATATATTAAACATGCACAGAAAACCATATGTAGACAATACTGCATATGAAATGTGTTCACAACACCACCTGCGTAACATTAATTTAGTACCACATGTATGAAACAGCATAGGAACAAAATGTACAACATATACAAAATATGAGTACCTCACATACATAAATCACACTAACTCTACCGAGAAACCTATCTTATAGTGTCTTTCCACTATCCATGCTTATCCCCTCATGCCGCACATCACACTAATTTCATTCTACTAATGTATCCCTTAGCATTACCTATCCATAACATAAACATATGAATAGTATAATCATATAATATTAGATCATATCCACATGATACTAACCTCATAGATCTATTAGGGAAACTCTTCCCACTTGGTACCAGGAACCTCTTCATGCGATTCCCCTTCATAAACAATCGTTTCTCCACAAGAATAATCCTTCAAGGCCTTTTCAGAAAATGACATAAATACATACATGTATACATATATAGACATAAACATAATCACAATCACAAAAACGTTTCTATATATCAGAAGGTCAAGTTTAAGAGAAATTCCTTTATCTGTGCACTACATGCACAACATTGAGAAAAATAGTTCCCAACACATCCAAGGCATCTGACACCTCAAATCCATTCAACTCACATTTATTTTTACCTTTCTGATGATTATACTGCCACTTTCCATTTACACCAATGGATCCAACCAATCAACCTGGTTACCATACTCTTACCTTCAACTACCCTTATACATGCATCGAGCTTCATCTAGGTAATATTCCACCTTGTTGGGTTTCATTTAGCTCCCCCGGAGCTCAATTAACTTTCCTCTTTCCCCAACCAATCACCAACACCCAAAAAACATAGAAGTAAATAACAAGAAGGAAACAATAATAAAACCATGAAAACCAATAATAATAGGACACCACAAACAAAGTGACATGGCCATGTACCATACATAAACAAAACTGCAAATTAAGCACAAAAAAATCACAAGCATCGAAAGAAAAAAAATAGAGACAAACACCATGACTCATCCCCCATGGGTTTCCCAATGCTTCCAAGGTAAAGCTCAACCTAAGACCTCTTCACGATTTCATGGCAGTCTCTTTTTCCATGGAATTCCTTGCATCATACTTCCATACACACACAACTATTAGTGCATAAATAAACATAACAATATACCAACTATATTACCTTGTTGTGTCAAACATGTTTCGTTGTAACTAAACACATCCATTCCTTCTCTCAAGGGACTATAATTCTCTTGAAGAATCCACCTATAAATATAAACTATCTAATATACCTATCAAATACATGTTCATGAATATAGCACATATCCACATAATGTCAAACAAAAATAAAATTTAAGAGGACATCCTATATGCAAAGCACACATTCGTTTGGAATCATGGTTTTCAAAAATATGCAAAGGGATTATCACCTGATTCCTTTCTTTCACCTTTTACCTTGCTGTAATTAAGTCTTATTATCTACTATCATATCACCCAACTATTAGTTATATAAAAAAAATCAACTACTACCCCACAACGTTAATGCCAACCATGTTTCCTTGCAACTATTCACACATATCAGTCACAGGTTTCAAATATCAGTACATCATGTCTATTAGTTTGAAATAATCCTTCACCAAGACTAACAATCATGCCATAATAAAATCACATTCATGAGTCATAATACTACACAAGCCGCCCACTCTCACTCAAGAGCATATCAGTTGCCTTAACACATAATTTGTTAGTACAACCATATTAAAACGAGGTCATTTCTTCGTGCAACCTTATAGACACATACTTGTATCAAGCAATTAATCAATCATTCAAACAACCTGTAAACACACCCTGTTAGATAAACCAAATAGATTACATAATCAAACTCATAGCTCAATGTATCTCAGGGGAGGCTATCAGATCTGCACAATTAAATCCAGATTAGTATGACATGATATCACAAATATATCAAATCATGCCTGAATATCACAACCATATCCATTTACAGAGGATGATACATATTAGTACAACACATATAATATCAAGATATTAAATTTAATTCCCATAATCATCATGTGTAGTCATGCAATGCATAAAACAACGAGTTACTACCATTCATGAATATTTGACACATTTTCATATGACTACATTGAACAACTAGCATATACATGGATGTAACCATAAAAAAAATAGAATGAATATAGTTCATATAGCCATAATGCATATAACAACCATTAACCATCATACCTACATGCACAACATACAAAATTGTATGATGATATTGTCTTACCCTAAGTTCTAGTGTTGCAACGTCTCTTTTATAATATGCTTCTCATGCTCTATCTTAGCCAACATATCAATATCACGATGACACAAAAAAAAATTGACTATAACAATGCATGGATAAAAATCACATAGAAAAATAACATGCACGTATGACAAACACATTCCACCCATCTGGTACAAGTGTTTGAACCTAGGAGCTTTGATACCAATATGTAGCCACCCCTCCCATATCTACCTAGTTTCATTGTCCTCCTAGGGTAAACAGGAGAGGAAGATCTACTAAGTCATGGCCCACCCTCAAAGCTTCAATGATGGAAGTGGGGCCAACAAAAAAACCTATAAACCACAAACTAAAATCCTACGAGACTTATAGGACACTCAGAGATTAAAAATGACTGCCAATGCCAAAATCCTACGTTGAATGGTTATTTCACTGACCTAGACTACATGCTACAAGAATAACATTACATCCATGTGATTTTAGGAATCTAGTCACATGCATAAACCTCCATGGTAGCAATTGTAGTCCCAATTTCTTAGTTTCGATACTCCAGCCCAGGAATCAGTGCCACCTTTTCAGGGTTTGTCTCCAGACCACTATTCAGAACTTAATGATACTTTTTAGAATGATACATTATTACAAGTCCATTCAAACAAAACTTCATCAAATTCTTGACCTAACGAGGCCAAACCATGATAGTAATTTGGTCAAACATATGGAGAACATGTAATATAAAAGTCATGAATGTATATTTAAACATAGGGGTTTGATACTTATCTAAGACTCATCAAGAAGGTTTAATTCCTTCTCATATTAGCTCCAATAACAGCTATTAGCTCATGCATTCATTAACCATTCATCGACAATTAAAAACACATCAAGAGCCATAGACATCATACATCATATAACAAACATCTAACCAGAAAATGAAGATCATATACACCATGATAAAACAACCATCAAGAAACATAATAACAAGTACAATTACTCATGGAAATGCAAGAGGGAAAGAACCCTTATTGACATATGGAAAGTCCAACCAAGTTAGGGACTTCGACGTACCACCTAACCGTAGATGGAGATGAACCAAATATTTATTTTAGCCAATCACCCTAGGGTCATATTCCAAGCATGATTGTGGGGCACACGACCAAATTTACTAGGGATTCATAGAGATCAAAGCAACTCCACCCTCAGGATTTACTGCAATCCTGCCAAAACCGGTCAAGGTATTCGTAGGCCCAAACAAGGGTATAAACAACCAGGATTTACCACAATCATGCCAGTACTAGACAAGGTATCAATAGGCCCTAAAAATATTGGATTCCTCTAAATTTATTCACCAATACCTTGAGGAATTTTCCCATCCCCACCCTTAAGTTATCGTAATCCTCCCAAAACTAGTCAAGGGATTACTAGACCCAAATAATGGTATGAACCACCAAGATTTACCACAACCCTGCAAAAAAAAATTAAGGGATTGCTAGTCCCAAAACAAGAACATACATACCCCAATTTACTATAATATTTCCCAAACCGGTTAAGGGATATCTAGGCTAAAAACAAGCTTGGATTCCTCCAAATTTCTTCACAAATACCTTAAGTAATTTTCCCATATCCACCTTTTTTCCTTACTGTAATCCTGCAAAAACTAGCCAGTGGATTCCTAAGCCCTTGGGAATTTTCTCGAAACGACGTCACCTAGCTCCAAAACCATCTAGAAATCCAAAGCTAAAATGAATAAAAGAACCCCATCACACGATGGCTATCCGAAAATGGAAATACAAGTCTAAAACTAATGTCACACCTGCAAAAACACATGCCAATTATAGGAAGAGAACCAAATACATACATACATGAACCATGCATCCATAAACCAACTATAAAATTGTACATGCAACCTTTTACCTGCAAATATTCTTGTTGAAGATGCCTAATCTAACGTTTCCTTGCTTGTCCCTTGCTTTCTTTTCATTTCCTGTACATGCTTTCTCCTCTTGGTGCCCTTTTCTCTCTAAGAGTAATTCCAAATAAAAAATGACAAAAGGAGGTGAACTGATCTTGAAAATGCTTTTTATCATTGAGACCTCTATTTTCTTCAATTTCCTCTATTTTAGTTCAACTTCCCTCATGAAAATTTGTGTCTTTTCACCTTATTTTTCTCCTATTTTCCTTTATTTTCATAAATAAATGTCATTTATTGCCTATTTTCCTTTTCTATGTCTTTTACAATTCCCTTTACAATTTACTTAGCCAAAATAAACCAAAATGAACACTCACTAGGATGTTTTTCCCAACATTCAACTTGGAATACATGTCCCATGACCTTGGTCTTATTTTTCCTTTATTTGCTTTTATTACATGAAATTTTAACCTGGGGATTTTAAATTAGGTTGATTAAAAAAGTACTTCAATCCTCCATGATCAATCATTAATGTGAATTTCCTCCCTAGTGGGTTATACCTCCACATATTTAATGCATGAATAATGGCAGCTAGATCTAAATCATTGGTCACATAATATAACTCATGTTCATTCAAATTTTATGAATCATAGAAAACCACTTTCTCTTCTTCCATTAAAACCCCAATGAGCCCCTATTTGTAGGAATATAATTCATGAATTCCTTGTCTGGATCAACAATCCTTATGTTCGATGCATTGGTAAGGAATTGTTTCAATGTAATATTCCACAATTAGCATGCAGCTAATTGGAATAGTAATTTTTCTCTAAACATATAGTTATTTGAATAAATGGGTAGGGAGAGCCATAAATCTTTCTAGCAGCAATAAAAACCCTCTTAATGGAGAAAGGATCATATTCACAGCTGGATAAAAACACCTTCATGTGTGAACAAGGCTTAATGCATGTAGACAAAGTCAAGTTTGACCAAGTCAACTAAGCTAAGATGTAGGATGTGGAACATTAATGAAGATAACTCAATGGGAGTATAGATTTGTTTAGATAGATAGAATAAAGCCACATTGAGTGTGGAAGAATAATTTGCATGGAGATATAGTCAAGTTTGATCCAATTAAGATTGATCCAGTCAAGATTGACTAAATCAAACATCGTTGCAAAAAGATGAGTAAGACTAATGGAGACAACGTAATTTTGGAGGGAGATTCATTACATGAAGATGGAAACCCTAATGAGTGGGACCCAAGTTGAAAAGCCTCACATTGTTTATAAGGGGGAGGATGGAAGCCATCTGGGGTTAGCTTATGATTATGATTTTATTATTATATGGTTTGTTTACACATATTTTCTTTCTTTGGCTGTCTAGCTAAGATAGAGTGTTGTTTAGCACAAGGTCTTCCTGTTTAGGAATTCCTTCTCTTTCCTAGAGGAGCTCCTGGAAGATTCTTGCACCATATTGTCCACTATCTATCTTGATGCCAAGCATCATCTTCCTTTGAAAATGTAGATCCTATTGATGATTTTCATGTTTCAGTAAGCTGCAACAAGTGGAGGCTAGATCTTCAGATCTATGCCATTTCAGTGCTTCTTTTCAGTGGAGGAGTCTTCTAATCCATTGGGAGGACAATATTGAAGGTTTTGAGCTATATTTTCATAACTTGGCTGCAGGAAAACATTATTCTATCCCGTACAATGCAAAAGAAGTCCAGATCTGCGTAATTTCTAAAGGAGTTGCTGCAGGGTGGTTCAATGCACCATTTGGAGAGCTGATTTTCTGAGTGTTGGGGATCTTCCCTTCACTTTGGAGATCTGTTGGAGGAGATCATTTTTTTGTTTATATCAGGGCAGATCCACTTTCTAGATCTGAATATTCCATATATATGTAGTCTTAGAACTCAGATCTACACTTTTCACTTGGTGTATTGATGAAAACCCCAAGGGGGATTGAGAAAAGAGCTTGTATAGTGCATGGATATGCTATAGATCTAAATTTTCATCCAAATTATTGCTCTAGATCTATTGTACAACCTACTCCTATTGAAAACGTAATAAAATAATGTTTTCATGGTATTCCAGCTTTCACACATGGTTGCAGTCCCTATTTTTGCATGATTTTGAGCTATTTATGGCATGGGAGGCCTGTTTAGCTATACAATAGTGATTTGTTTCTAATTTCCTTTTAGATATAGTCATTATAATATCATATCTAAGGGATCCATAAGATGCATTTAAATTTCATTGCATACATTTCTAAAAAATAAATTATTTTAGCATGTATTGCTCAGTTTTCCCATTTGTGAATATTACAGTGGTATCAAACCATGATCTTTGGCTCAGCCTGTGAGTTTCAAGTGAAGATGATATAAGAAAAAGAAAGAGATCAGAATGATGGGAGGAATGAGTTTCATCTCATCTCTTTTCAGATCTAAGAAGGACCACACCCAAGAGGTTAGGCAAAGAAGAAGGAAGGAAAGAAGTGAAACCACATTAGGGTTTCAAGATGAGAAAGGTCCATGTACTTCCTATCAGCAAAAGGAAGATACGGTATTGCATAGAGCTGAAAAGAAACATTCTATGGACTTTTATTTTGAATATAAGAGACATAGAGATGGAGGAAACTTATATCATGAGATTGTAAGTGAATATCTTGCAGAATATAAGTCTCAACCTAGAGCTATCAAGGAGAATCTAACTCTCCCACAATTCATTCAGATCAAAGAATAAATGAAACCTTGCAACAATAGAAGAATGAATTTCAATAGATTTATATTGTCTACCTTTGATGGGTCATCCTCATGCACAGCAAGGGCTTGGGGAAAGAGGTTGGATGCATTTTTTATGCTACATCCAGTAGTAGAGAAAGAAGTTGTTGAGATTGCAGCCCTGCAACTTGAGGGTGAAGCAAGCATTTGGTTGTTCAGCCATTTGAGTCATGAAAAAGTGAATGCATATGCAGATTTTACTCAAAGGTTGATCAAGAAGTTTGATAGGAAAAAATTAGAGGGGAAGAAGCCTTCACAACCATTTACTGCAGGAGCACTTGTTTCAGGAGGAAGGCCACTTGCACCTTTGCAAGATGATCTTGATATCTTGATATCTAGAGTCCCATGCACCATTTTGGAGATGCATGAAGAATAAGGGAATTGTACCAGTGCTGATGAAGCTATAGAAGAGCAGCTATCATCATCATTAGTTGGGGAAGCCATCACACTGGAAGGAGGAACCCTTGTAGTAGTACAAGATGTTCCCAAGTTGTACGAAGGTATGAAAATGTTTCCATTTCCTGTTATTTCAATGCATCATGTGGAGAATGATGGGAATGTACTATTGCATGACTAAGGGTCAAATGATATTGCTGATTTGGAGAAGCAAAATTTCACTGCGTTGAGCAACCTTGATTCATTCAAGGAAGAGACAAATAGTCATCCTAGTGTCTCATTGATAAGCTGCACACAACCCTTGAGGTTGGAATGTAGTTTCTTGGAGGATGGGATGAGTATTGTCTTGAAAAATACATTGCAAAACTATGTGTTCAACATTGGATCTGATCTTGAGGCAACATCTGCACCATCATGGAGATCAACAATGCTATCATTTAGTAGCACTGATGAATTGGGGGCCCAACCATTGTTGGAACATTCCAATGATCTTCCCATATGTATAACAGAGGGGGAAGAAATAGATGATGGAGGACATCTTATGATGGATAACATCTCTCATGGTTGTGATGGATATTTCTTGATGGATCTTTCACATCATGATGGGAGGTTTTTGCCTACCACCTATTTGGATCCTTATAGGGTCAACTTGGTCATTGATGAGTGGTCTTCATTTGAAGATCTTCAGAAGATTGCATTTCAACATCCCATGAAATGCAACGGCAAAAATCTGATTTGGGAGGATGATATTATCCATTGGAGGAATTCCACTTATGGAAATGATGTTAGAAACTCACCATGGGTTGGATGGGTGATGTTGATGAGAAATAGGTTGAGAAAAAAGTTGCAGATTTATGACAATGGGAAACAGGATGCAAGACTGTGTTGGTTACTCTTGAAAGAGTTTGGTCATCCCATGACACATTATATATCAAAGGGTATGTGGATGGATGGATTTTGGCATGACACTTACATCATATGGCAACAAGGAGTTTTGATGTATTGGGGTGGTGTGATATCTTTCATATCAACTATTATGTTGTTTCTCCATGATTTATATGATGATGGTGTGGGATGGAAACTAGAGCTATTGTTGCTTTAGTTTTTATTGAGAGAGAATGTGCTGATCTTATCCCATACCTTGCATGATGTTGCAAGAGTAGGAGATGGCACTATCATGGTGAAAAGGGGCTACTCTTTAACCTTGGAAGATGAGGAGGTGCTTCCACTTTGGGAGGGATCTCTCACATATAGTAGCATTATGTTTGATGATGAATTTGACATGTGGGATGTCAAAGGATGGAGCTATGAGATGACAAGAGCCTTATTACAAAGGCCAATATCCCTGTCACTTAGGAGCTTGGGTTGTTTTATGGAGTGTTCCCAGGATCACTTCACATATGATGCACTAGGGAGGCATGTAGGAGATGAGAGTGATGGAGTGGTGGATGGAGACATATATTACCTTGATATGATCTTCTTAACTTGGATTTTCAAGAATAAGAAGAGAGATCTACATGCAGCACTTGTGGGATTTCTTTCCATGCACCTTGATGCACATCATTCCTTGATGGAAGAGTTCAGTTGGGAGGGCATCCAATAGGATGTATATCAGCATATGGAGAGATGCATAGCCTGGATGGTGATGGAGAGGTTGTCACAACCACTTCCCTACTCATTTGAAGTGAGGGAGAACTTTCAATTGAGCCATTTCATCTCAATGACCAAAGTACATGATAGAGGATGTATATTTATGCTTTATGATTTGTACTCCTTTATTTTTATGAGTAGAATATTGTACCAAGGAGGGTCTTTCCTTCTTGTATTTTGTATTGTGATGTACTTGAGGCCATTTGTAGCATTGATGTTGGCCATTCTATTTGTGGTTTGTGGAGGATGCCACATGATTTTTGGTGTGCAACATTGGCACCAAGTTTTACTTTCATGATTTCATCTTGTAGGATGATTGTGGCATCAAACAAGTGGCTGAAAAGACACTTGTTATACTTTGTATTGATGGAGGAAAAGGATGAATTGCGTCGGTTCCACATATGGAACTATGATCCACCTACTGGTTCTCACATGAAAACTTGTTTCTATTTGTTTATGCTTCCATATATTGATGATGTTCTTATGTTTATGGGAAGCTTTGTTGGGAAGATGTCACAAGAGTTGGAGGTTCCCATTGGCAGTATGATTCTCTATACTTCAGATTTTGCATGTTTCAGGAGAAACAATGGGCAAACCATGATTGCCATAATACACCTCTTGTCTTCATATGGGAGGAGCCATTTGGAGAACTTGAGTTCTTGGGAGAGGCACTTCATGGATGTTTTGATTAGTGGGGTGACTTGGTTAATTCTTGGGAACCGTAATATTTCAGCCCAATATTAGCAGTAGCCCCACACATATCATAAGTGGAGAGGGAAGCAGCGTGGGATGGAAATTTTAGTCCCACATATTCAGCTATGCAGCCCACCTTTTTTGCAGGAGCCTATGGTGGAGGAGATGTTTCATGAGTTACCATGTTGGAGGGTGACTCACTTTTTGTGGATGATAGCTTGGGGATGGAGGCTTCATATGGGGATGATGATTCCCAATATATTTCTGATTCCATGCCTTAAGAATTCCCCTAGACCATACATATTTGTTTCCATGGACATCCCACTTTTTCGTGATGAAAGCCATTTGGAATTTTCACCAAAGGCATACTTTTGCACATGGGAGGAACAACTTGAGGACATATTGTTGAGAAAGGATCTTGTTCTTTGGAGGAAATTATCACTTGAAGATGATAAAAGAGGAAGAGGGGAGGCTCTTCAGTTCTATCCTTGTAGTTTCTTGAGGACAAGCAACATTTGGGAGGGGAGGACTGTAATATTCCATAATTAGCATGCAGCTAATTGGAATATTAATTTTTCTCTAAACATATAGTTAGATGAATAAATGGGTAGGGAGAGCCATAAATCTTTCTATCAGAAATAAAAACACTCTCAATGGGGAAAGGATCATATTCACAACTAGATAAAAACACCTTCATGTGTGAACAAGGCTTAATGCATGTACACAAAGTCAAGTTTGACCAAGTCAACTAAGCTAAGATGGAGGATGTGGAACACTAATGAAGATAAATCAGTGGGAATATAGATCTGTTTAGATAGATATAATAAAGCCACATTGAGTGTGGAAGAATAATTTGCATGGAGATCCAGTGAAGGTTGATCCCGTCAAGAATGATCCAATCAAGAGTGACTAAGTCAAACAACGCTATAAAAACATGACTAAGACTAATTGTGATAACGTAATTTTGGACCCAAGGTGAGAAGGCTCACATTGTTTATAAGTAGGAGGATGACAAGCATATGGGGTTAGCTTATGATTATTATTTTATGATTATATGGTCTTTTTAGACATATTTTCTTTCTGTGGCTATTTAGCTGAGATAGAGTGTTGTTTAGCACAAGGTATTCCTGTTTAGGAATTCCTTCGCTTTCCTTGAGAAAATCTTGGAAGAGTCTTGCACAATATTTTCCACTATATAGCTTGAGTCCAAGCTTCATCTTCCTTTGACAGC
>CM076578.1:1869404339-1869671581 GCA_034641835.2 Pinus albicaulis
CCTATGCTAAACATCCATGTACCATTCATATATTGATAAAGGTTAAAAATATAAATGATGCACAAACATAAACACATATTAATAAGTTATAAATGATAACAAGCACATGAGAAAATAATATTCATGATATCAACACACATAATTTTCCATGAGATCCAATAGTGGACTCAAAAAACATTCGTTTGTATTCATTCTAGGAATCATACATTCAAAGATGTATAATTATCTCCTCTTCATTTGGAGTCTGAAAAAAGGTACTTACATTATCTCCCAAGGGAGTACATATAGAATTAAAATGACCTTTGGGCTACCCTGCCCTTTCATCTTCCCGACTGTTGGTATGGTCTGCGACCTGGGAGAATTTGCGAATTGCGACCTAAGTGAGGTTGCGACCTGTGACTGGGAAAAATTTGTGACCTGCAAATTGTTAACCCATTTTTTTCAAGGAATAAAATTTGTGACGGCAAGGACTAGGGTTTCTACCTATTGTTGTTCTTTAAGATAGGTTTTCCAGGCTAGGTAGTTGGCAGCCATTGGAATGATTTGGGGGATGTCTTCTCTCAATCAATGATAAAATTCAAGAGCATCTGGAAGTAATGTATGGCTCTTTGTGTTGATCTAGTTGGAAATATAGGCTAGCTTTTTGTATATCGAGACTGGTGTAATAATATAGTAGGCGATGTTTTTCTTGGAGTCCGAGAGATCATGTGGGGTGGATGCTTGTTTTATGGGTTCTAAGAATGATTGGATATTCTACATTACCTCTTCCCTCATCCTTTGCTTGGCGAGCGTACCTAAGGAAGGGATGTGGTGCACTTCTTCCATCAAATCTATGCCACTAATGAGGTGCTCATAGGTGGACATTACCTTCTCTACATCTTTTGTGAGCTTGTCTCTGGATTGTAGCTTCATCCATATCTGTACCTTATCATTCTGATTGTGAATGAAGTCCTTCTTTTGCAAGGGTGTGGCATGTGGGTACTTTTAAGACCATTTGAGCATGTTTTTAAGTATTACAGAGGCTTCCTTCAGTTGCACAACATTTTTCCTTATTTCTTCTTAGGGCCCTACCAAAGGAGAGACTGTTTGATTTATAGCTTTCATCTCTTCACATACCTGCACCATGGTGCTTCCCAAGATGTCCAATCACCCTTGAATGGTGGCTTGTAGTCCGCTAGCCTAAGTGAGTGAAAGTTGGAGCCTTTGATTTTTGGTTTCTAGGGCCTTCTTTTCTTTCTCTGCTTGAGCAACCCTCTACTTGGATGCAAGGAGTGTGTTATGAAAAAATAATATTTCTCTGCTCATCCTACTGACATTATATTTTGTGGCAACTAAAAAAGCAATTTCGGTCAACACTATCATTATGGGGTTAGTCCTAGTGTCCAGGACTATATCATTCTCTGCAGTCACTGTGAGAGGCTCGGCTGGATTCCATGCAAGGCATTTTCTCCTCTCTTGCATGATCTTATGAGTGTACTGATCGTAATATAATATTGTCAGATCTAGTACATCATCCTCATGTTCCTACGAGATGTCCAGTTCTGAGAGTGGGAGGTGTCCCCCTGTCATGGGAGTTGCTGGGGGTATGTCAATATGTTGCAGGTCTACTTGCTTCCGCGTTTTCGAGGGTTGTGAACCACTTCCATCTGCCTCATTAGATGTATCTGTCTATAGATTCTGATCTTATTCCTCCTTTCTCTTATTTTCTGCTTCTTCTCTATCTTATTCCTTTTTCAACTTGTTCTCAACTTCCCTTTTTAGCTGATCTCATTCTTCCTTCTTCTTGTGGGCCTCTTCTACTTACTTCTTTTTGTGTTCCTCTTTCTGTCATTTCTTCTCCTATTCTTCAGTTTTTTTCCTTTGTTTCTCTTCTTATTATTATTGTGACAAGGCCTCTTGGGGTTTCTTGAATTATTCCTCTCTTTGCTTCTTCTCGGTCTCTAATTATGCCTCGGCCCCTTTTCCCCCTCCTTCTTGTTGATTCTTAGAAGGACCACTGCTTGTAGTATTCTTCTTCTTCCTGCATTGGGAAGTCGATGCTCATCGTGAGGGTTATTTTCACTTCATAGAGTCTAATCTCTCTTGTAGAGATTGATTGTCCTGGTGCTGACCCTCTTGGTCTCCATCCATGTTTGCTTTTCCTTAAGGGGCTGCTTCACTATTTTCATTGTACTAGTTTTTCACTTTCTCTTCCATAGGGCACTCTGTGTGCTGGTAGGTCCAGTTAAATTTGGTCCTGTTGTAGTTTGCAGGAATGATCCTTTCAAGTTCATAAGACTTATGGGCTAAGTTTACAAAGTGGAAGCCCTTGATTTCTTTTTCTTCTGCTTCTACTTCTTTGAAATATTTGACTGTTTAGGAACCAATAATGAGGGGGAGGGTAGGCCATGGATTCCTCTTGTGCTTACTTAGCATCTTAGATAAACCGCTCGTTATTTTATTGCACACCTCTTGTAATAGCAGTTTGTCAGTGGCGAACTTGGGAAATCCGTGAGGTGCCTTGAATGATCCAAAAACTCTGACGAAGGTACCTTCTATAATGGGGAACTAATCGACTAACTTAATCACTATCTCCATGGCCCTTTTGGACATTCAGGGAGGATATTCATTGAAAAGGTGCCGGTAAAGAGTGGAGATAAACTTTTCCAAGATTGGATTGATGTCTTGACTGTACCTGGTAGCCCATAACAAATTCAGATATTTGTGGTTAGGCCCACCATGTTCTGTGTCCCAAATTTGTGGCCAACCATCAAAATTACATCTCAAGCACACTACATCTAAGAGGTAGGAAACCATGTAAAAATCAGATGCACATCCTTCCTCTGGTACCTAGGTTACCGATATGTTCACCTTTAGTGTTGACATTAATATATGTGCCTATTTCAAACGACTGTCATAGGTGGTGATCGCGTACATGAGTGGAACCCATCTTCGATTAAAGGTAATGGCATCCTTCCTGCCATACATCCTACACATCATAGCTATGACAAGCCTGTATACTTTTCTTAGGCCTCCAGTTTTGTACTCCCAATCCTTCTTCCCTTTAAATTTCGCAAGTTCCTCCCACCAACCCTTCAAGGTATCTTGTACTGGCACATCATGTGTGGTAATCCACATGGTGTTAAAATATTCTTCCCTAGCCAGGAGTGGGTAGTACACTTCTGTGTCCTTCCCAATAAGATTGGAAAAAGTCTTTCCGGTGTGATCACGGATGACCCAAAACTTTTATTCAACCTTTTGGAGGATCCACTTGATTACATCTGTGCATGGGAAGAATAATGGGTGGGTGCCCACATAATGAAGCTTAGACCTCTTGACCTGAATGTATACCTGTCGGTCTACGAGGTCCTCCAGGAATTCTTTCTTTGTGAATTTTTGGTTGAATTTATACCAAGACCTCTTGTCACCTATCCCGAAGACACAGGACGTATCGCCATATATGGGAGGTGGTGGAGGAGGCATGTATCCTTCTGATATCTCTATCTCTGGGCTTTTGTGTCTTCTTCAAACTGCTGGAGGTCCCATGTTGCTTGAGGCCGAAGAGATACAGGCACACTTGAGCTGAGATTTGATATTCCCTGGCATATTCAGAGAACAACCAAACAATAACATAAATGGTATAAAAGAAAAACAAAAGGAGCAACTGATTGTAGAAACTAAGGCGTTGGTTGCTCAGGCTGGGTCGCTGCGACCTCGGGTGGTCGAAAAAATATAAAATGGGAAGGGTTACTACTTGGTGACTTAGTAATGACGTCAGAATGTCACAAAGTCACGTCTGTGTGAATAATACTAACTTTCTGACTCTGCGACTTAGCGACTCGTGACCAGGTCGCAAGGCCTCAAGGTTGTAAAGTCGCGATTGCATGGACAATCAAGATTTTGCGAGTTTGCAACTTTTCGACTCAGCGACCATGTCACAAGGTCTTGGGGTTTCATTAGGGATTTTTAGAAGAAAAATAGGCGGTCATGACCTGTGGGGAAAAATGGGAAAAAGGGAGGAAATCTCTAAGGGAAGAAAATAAATCAGAGTTGAAAGCCTCACAACAAGGCGAGGGAGCGGTGCCCATAGTGGTAGGAGGAGAAAGGAGGGGTTAAAATGGGTTGAGCATGATAGGATTAGAAAGGGGAATTGAAACCATAGCTAGAGTGATAGTGAGGGTTAAGGATTTAAATTGATGGGTATGTAAGGAAATTAAAAGCGTAAGTTTGGGGTAGGTAGAGCCCTGGCCAATAAAAAAGGAACTGCAGGAGGTTCCAACAACTTACCTGGGACAAATTTCACACCAATTGCTTGTCAAGTGTCTTGCTTTCTCTGTCGTGAAAGTCAAATGTGACCTACATGACCCTTTTATTTATAAATGTGTCGCATGTGGAGTAATTAATGGAGATTGCAAGGTCACAAATTGAGCTCAGTCGGGTGCGTATGCGACCTTGCGACCTTGAGACCTGGCAACCTAGAGGTCCATGGGTCGCAATGTATCATAGTCGCAAAGATTATATTTCAACACAGTTTATGACCTAGAAACCTAGCGACCTTGGTCAGGTCACAAGGTCGTTAAGTCACAACTTGCTGAAGTTTGGAAGAAGAGCTAATTTAAGACTTTGCGACTTAGAAAAAAACTTGAAGTCATATTTTGGGTTGAGATTACCTGTCCAAGGTGCACTGTTTGAGGTTCATGGAAAAGGTTAGAGTAGGATCATCCTTATCAGAAGAAACAGGGGCTCTGAAATTTTAAACTGGTGCCAAATTTTGGAGGGTGCTGTAGCAGCTACAACAATTGGAAATTCACTGGTAGAACCCAGAATCTCTGCCTATGCTTAATCTCGAAGGGGGAATGGTGGGGAGGTGCTTAGCAGGCTCTTCCTTCCACTTTCGTGGGTCCCATTGACCTCATCTCTAGCCTTCGTGTGTTCACTTCATCTATTTGTACTCGGAAGAATGCGGTTCACTGTGCTTTTCATTCCTAGAGACCCGACGGGAGGGGTAAGAGTAACTTCATGGGCTTCAAGGGATTCGGTATAGTTATTTACTCCCTTGTGTTTCTCCTCTTCTAGTGAGCTTGATGGATCCCAAAAAATTCACTGCCTAGGAGTCACAAATGTTGCTCCACTACCAGCAAGCCTAGTCAGTACCCCGACAAAGTCGTCGCGTTACCTCCCTGCACAGGAATCCTTTCTCAAACCTTTACCCTTATTTCATGTGCGAATAGCACTTATTTGTATGTGCTCAAGGAAATTATTTGTATGTGGCGATTATTACCTAGGCCAATGAGGGATCCTGACTTATGTTACTTGCAGTATAGGTTGCTTCTAGTCTTCTATTTGGGGACCTTTGGGTTTTCCCAAATACCCCTTTTTCCATAT
Organism: Pinus albicaulis; assembly: GCA_034641835.2. Lineage (NCBI taxonomy): Eukaryota > Viridiplantae > Streptophyta > Pinopsida > Pinales > Pinaceae > Pinus > Pinus albicaulis. The sequence goes on from CM076578.1 coordinate 1,869,409,704, forward strand.
GAGATTGGCCCTTTTCCCCTTTCATCTAGTGACCTATTTCATCATTAATTTCCAACAATAGTTCCTGAGTTGGTGCATCAGGTGAGCTACTCGCACTTGGGTCCTGTGACTCGGTCAAGTTTCTCCCACGAGGTGGCTATCACAGACATAATTGGGCCACTTTATGTTTCAAGGCTGATTCTTCGCAGGCGGGGATTCAGGTACAACTTTCCTATTGAGTAAAATTTTCACTAGTTTTTCAACTTGAGGCATTGAGGGATGAAATTATGGGGATTTGTTTAAGGCCAACAATTTATTAAAACAAACAGAAGAAAACAAAAGAAACATGGCAAGAGAGATAAAATAAATAAAACAAGAGTATGGTACATAGTGTTGACAACCTAGGGGCCATACGGTGAAGTAATGTTTGAGGTCATGCCCATTCACTGGGAGGATCTTGATCCTCCCCTCTAAGGTCTAGAGTATATATGTGTACGAACCAACATTCTCTTTGACCTAGAATGGGCATGTCCATGAGGCTTGGAGTTTGGATTTTTTTCCCCTATCTTCATGAGCCTTGTCCCATTTGAGGATGAGGTCACCAAATTCGAAGAGCTTTTTCTTGAAGAATTTCTTATCAAACCATCATTTTATTCGGCTTTGGTGGATGGCCAATTTTTCCCTGGATTTTAGCCTTTCCTCCTCCAGTTTCAGTAGTGTGTCTATGTGGGTTTGCAAGGCAGGGCATGGGGTACCATGTGTTTCATAGGATAACTGAAGGGTAGGGAGAGAGAGGTTAGGGGGAAGGATGGCCTCTTTCCCGTAGATTAGGAAAAATTGAGAGGTTCCTAGAGAAGGTTTAGGTGTGACTCGATCAGCCCAGAGGGAATTGTTGAGGGCATTGTACCAGTTCCAATGTTGGGATAGCAAGGTCTTCTTGATGATCCGACTGAGGTTCTTGTTGGTTGAATTGACTAACCTGTTCCCTTGGGGGTAGTAGTTGGCATAATTTTTTAGAAAAATACCATTCTCTAAAGCGAATTCATATAATAAATATGACGAAAAATATGTAGCATTATGAAAGATGAGAGAGGTTGGAACGTCGAACCTGGTCATGATGTACTGAGTGATGAAATCTATTACCTCTTAGTCATTGATCTGGCATAATGGTATCGCTTCAACCCAACTTGTGAAATAATCAGTGGCCGTGAGGATATATTGATGTTTTTTGGAGGAGTGTGGTAGTATTTCCCCGATTACGTCCAAACCCCACTGCTAGATTGGTTCCTCCATTGCGACAGATTGTAACAGAGAAAAAGGTCGAGATTCTCTGCTGGAAAAAAATTGACACAAGGGGCACCTCCAAACATAGGTGTTGTCCTATGACCAAACAAAAAGGGGAGAATGAGAAAGAAAGGAAAGTCCCTAATGTTAAAGAGCTTCAAGGGAATCAATCTGCATCTCAGTTCTATAGAAAGGGGAAAATGTGGCTAATAAGGTTTAATGGTGAGAAAAATTCATTTCTGCCCTCCTTCATCTCATTTTTCCTCTTTACCCTCATTTACCCTCTCTTACCCTTCAATTCAATTTTCTAAAGTCCCTTGCTACATTTATTCATTTGCAACCCTGCTCCCTACAAGTCTTAAAGTTTTCATCTTAAAGACTTATCGAAACTTATCTTGCCATCGATGTGACTTGGTGGGACCCATCCACCCTTGCTACATGAACCAAATTCAGATGAAAAGCCTTGTATTCCGCATTTTTCTTACCATTCACTTTTTTTTCACTTTGCATAGTCTAGCGCGTTGCACGTCGCATATCGCATAGTTTATAACTTACCACTTAAATGGCCGTAAAGTTTTTTTTTTTTTTAAGTTGTGATGCGATTGGACCCACCATAATATTTACGCCACTCCTTCACACATCATCCTCCATTCAGTGCACACGGCACTTCAGAGTTTTAAGATTTTACCATATTCCCCAAATGCTAAAATCTGCGATGTGCAATGCGGGGGGGTCCCACCTTCCCTTCACATCACCTTCCCTGCCATCGCACATCGCTCCCCATAGCTTTTAACTTTTACAACCCACTTCTCCCAACTAAATATTGTGATATGCGCTTTGCGAGCGCAGGTCCCACCACTTTTCCACATCATCAATAACCCCTCGTGGCCTGTCTTTCAACCACTTCAATGTAAATGACTTCCGCCATCCCTCCACTTGTGCTCCACCCCAACGCATCCAACAGTCCTTAACACATTTTGGACCCCTTCCTCTCTTCAAAATTTAACTATGGGGGGGGGCGGGGGGGGTGGGGTGGTTCCAAAATAGATGGTTTCCATTACCACCCTCTCCTCCACGTGCCTTCCTCTTGTCATTTCGCACCCACCCTCTCCGATACTGCTTACCACTTGGGACCCTCTCCAGAATCAGGATCCTGGTTTTTAGATTTAGCACGAGTCTTTCATTGAAAAAACACTTGGTCATAGGTTACGCAATGCCTCCAAGAGCTCCCCACCCAAGAATTCAATCTGCTCAACACAACCATCGTTTCCCTATGGGAAATGGAAACCATGAGAGTCAAAGAGTGGAGGATGCCAAACAACAGATGGAATTACATAATGTAGTAAAAACCATCTGCCACTTCTCAAAACTTCTTTGAAGATTATGGAATTTTGCCTCCCTGGCTAACTTTTTTTCTTATTTTACTATTATATAATGATTTTTTGTTGGTAAAATCATGATTTTACCCATTTCTGTTTTTTTTTTTTTCTGTTGCAGGAGACATTTCTTGAAGCACACTCTGATAGTTTGTTAGGATATTTTGATTTCATCTGTGTGGGGCGATCATTGATAGAATATTTGATCATAAACCCTCAAGGAGAACTCTATATGTAGGGAGTTCTTATATGAAATAAAGGTTATGGAATTTTGGAATATTTTTTCTATAGTTTTGCATGACTGTGCTCCCTGTGCTCTAAGATACATATTTGGGAGAGTTGTTTGAAATCAATATTATAGATAACTAATATTTGGATTCAAGATGGAGTAATGAAAAGTATGTATTTTTTTTCTTTTGTCATCAGTAATACCCTCTTCATGTGTAATCATCTTTCATGCTATTCTTCTTTGATGGTTCATGTAATGTAGCTGCTGGTAATCTACAATTGTATTCATGAATTCGTATATGTATAATGCTTAGGTGTTAACGCTCATGCATTAATATTGCTACACTCCCTTAATTCACGCTCCATCAACCTCTATTGTTTTCCAGATCTCATTCTTATTTGTTTCCTTTGATTTCATTAGGGATAAATTCTTAAATATCTAAAGCCTGTCTCTCTGTAGGTTTTAACCCTGTACATAAATTATCTACAAATGAATCTTAAAAATAGAAAATAAAGAATAGCGAGAGCATAAAGAATAAAATATATATACACAGAGATTTTCCCCTGGATCCCAGATTGAGATGACGAACTTGATTTTTCATCGTATTCCTTTTAGTTTTACAACACATATATATACATGTTGAAGCATACATAAACCCCAATGCATTAACCCTGGATTAGAACATAACCACAGTTCCCTTGAATTGATCTACAAAATACTACAGGCCGAAAACCGTCATGCCCCAAAACCATGGTCGAGTCCACCCATCAAAAAATAGGGTCCAAAAAAATTTTCCAGGGGCACTGCCCTAGAGCCCAAATAGGGGTGGGCTACCTCCCCCCCTATGACCCCTCTGCTGTGTCCAATGCAATGTACAAGCATGACTCCCACCCCCCCTGTGACCACCTCACGTATCACTAGTCATGGAAAGAATATAACACGTACCCAACACTCTCGTGGGTTCCTCCTTCGTTCTCTCTCAACACCACTACACATTTTAAGATTTTTTTTTCATTATTTTATACTTGGCCCATTTAAAATCCACCAAGCCTCGCAGCCTGTTGAGCCCTCACACAATATAAGGAATTCACATGAATTGACTCCAAGGTCTTCTCAATCCATGACCCACCAAAACCACAGTTCCCTTATTAGAGATTTTTTCATAGGAATTTCATAAAATGTTCCACTTTTAACCTCTAATTTTAAGATGTCCTAGGCACTGGCCTTTTGCAACTCAAGGTTGTCTCTAGGATCTACACCATCTTTTTGGCGCCATTTCTAGGGAATGAATTTGAAAACCTTTCCCTAGGATACAAAATTATCTTCAACCTTCAAGAAGGTGAGCACGAAGGGTTGAGAGCTGCATAGCCCTCACATTGGCGACTCCACTATTATCAAAGTTCAAATCAAGAATAATACTGGCTTACAACGGAACTCATACCTGCTCAGATACTTCTAAGTAGATTACCCCTTCTGTATCTGATCCTGAAAATATTATATTCAGGAGAATCTAGAGGGAGAAGCAACCCATCCAAGTTGTCCTACCCTCATTTATGTAGAATATTCGCCTTCCTCTTCCCAGAAAGCTGATATATATGGTCCCAAATCCACAACTCGTGTACTTGATTACCCTCCAGAGACCTCCATTTTAACTAGTTCAGACATAAATTACAAAGCTGAATCAATTGATATTTCTTTGCCTCCTTTCCATCCTACTCTAGAGGTTCAAGAAGTCAAAGAAGTTACAACACTCCGGAACTCATTACAGATAAACATACAAACCTCTACTCAACAGATACCATAGAAAAATCACCCTTAGAACCCACCATCGCCCCTCATGGTTGTACCTGGTTTCCTCCTCAAGAAATATGCTCCATTGGATTTACCTCAAGTATTGAATGACATGCATCAAGATTATCTAAATATCTTTAAAAGAGACACAATGAGGATGTTACAAAATTTATAAGTAGGCTTAATAATCTCTACAACAATCTCTCAGCTGAGATAAAGCCCCCCCAAGCAACTGTTAAGGTGGTTTTCACAGGAGCTTTCGAACCTGAGTTTGGCTTCACCCTAAGGGAAAGAAATTCTACATCCTTAGACCAGATATAGACTGATGCACTGGAGGTAGAAGTAAAATTTTCTTCTACTGGTAAATTCAAAGGGAGGACCGAGAATGATGAGAGGAGAATGAGTAGGGAGGAGGCTTCTACCTCTAATCAAGAAAGGGAATCACCAAAGTATAAAATTGAAGAGATGAATAAGCTAATCAAGAATCTCTAGGATAAGCTGGTGAAGCTTGAATTTGAGGCTAAGAACTGCTATCCTTGTCCTAACCAATTGATTACAAATATTGGGTTTCATCCCCAATATCGGAAGCCCCCTCTATAGTTGTTACAGTGGGAAAGGAAGGAGAAACAAGATCACATCCAACCTGCTCCATACTTAGAAGGTGAAATAGAGGGAAAAGCCATGGAAGTAACTGACAGCCAAGAAGATCAATTCCTCACTTATTTAGAAGAGAAAGAAGATGAAATCACCCTGTAAGATGAACTAGAAGAAAAGGAAGTTCCCTCGGAGGATCAAGATATTGATAATTACTATTGGCAGTTTGTGGACGTCATGCAATCTCAACTCCATAAGAAGTATGACCTCAGGTCCTCCAGAAAGAGAACCCTAGTGTAGGAGCAAAATGAAGAATCGATACCAAGAGGAAATACCTCTTCTTGCTCTGTGAGTAAGGGGAATGAGCCTTTAGAAGAGTCTGCACATCATAAGGCCACCGTTTCCACCTCCACAAAGCTAGGTTCTAATCCTTTTTCAAACCAAAAGTCCTCTTCTCTAGCCTCGAACCTTCCTAACCACCATAAAGAGCAGCCTAAAGAATTCATTTCAGAAAAATCTCCCATGGCCTTTAACCTCCAGAAAGAGCTAGAGAAGGTCAAGATCCCAGTTCCCCTGATTGAAATCCTAAAGCAGCCTTCATACAAAGCGCAAGTGTCCCAATTCATGTTGCCGCATAGCGTAGGCCCTCTCTGTGATAGCCTCAATCTCCAAGAGGAAATGCCCATGGTAGTCTTTGGACCTCATGTAGAAGATTTGGACTCAACCACTCACCCATTCTATGTGTCTCTAGTTATTCATCACCTGTTACTACACAACTGCATGCTAGATTCATTGGCTTCACATAATCTATTTCCATTGTCTATCATGGAGTATTTGGGGTTGCAAATTACCAGGCCTTATAAACATTTGTATTCTTTTGATTCCAAGAGGGTAAATTTCTTGGGCATGATAACAGATTTGGTAGTAAACATGGCCTAGATTCCGGCCAAAAGTGTGGTGATGGACATCCTTATAGCTGATATCCCTTCTCAGTTTTGAATGTTTCTATCCAAATGCTGGGGATCCAAGATTGGAGGGTCTATAAAACTAGACCTCACTTATGCCTCTATTCTAGTATTCGGTGGGAGGAGGGTCTATAATACCGTGAATCATGATTCATGAAAATGGTAACCAAAGCCAATGGCTCCATGAAATATTTGGTATATGGTAAGGAGGGTGAATTATCTTGTCTCATGTAGGAGGAGGATGAATATTTACTGCAATATTTTTCCTAAAATACAAAATAATCCTATGAGCAGAGAGGAAAGCAAGATATGGACCCTGTAGTTTGATGGAGCTAATTCACAAGAAGGAAATGGGGCCGAGGTACTCTTTATATCACCAGAAGGATGCTTGTTTCCCCTTTCCTTTAAGCTGGAACTCGAAGCCACAAATAATGTCGCTAAATATGAAGCCCTGTTGTTGGGGTTGGAAAAAACACAGAATATGAACATACAAAACCTCAAGGTGTTTGGAGATTCAGAGCTAGAGGTGATACAAGTCAAGATCCAATGCAAAACTAAACATCCGCGGCTCAGAGCCTACAAGAACGAGGTATGGGATTTAGTCGAGAATTTATTTTCTGTCATTTAATATTCAGTTCATGCCAAGGGATAGAAATAGAATGGCAGACTCCCTAGCTGTGGCTACTAGTAATTTCCACCCCCTGCGAAATCCTTTGCTCAGATATGAAGCTGAAGTGTGATACCGCCATTCTATTCTGAATAACATAAAGCATTGGCAAGTATTTGAATTTGAAGATCAGGTCCAACACTTCATGGAAATAGTGGGTCAATTTTCAAATATGGTGATTGATTCAGTCTCTTAGGATGATTGTGAAGAATAAAACACTAGGTGGGAAGAGACATTGGTTGGACACAGTGTTCTGAAATTAGAAGGGAATGTCATCCCTAAGGGGATTTTGCGATTGGAGATTTTTTTTGAACAAAATGACATCCCAGTAAACCCCAGCAAAATCACCCTCAATGAGCATGTTAGGGATGTGAATATTGCGACAAAAAAGGTTATGAAGGTGGTAAAGCTATCAAAAGGGGTTCCTGAATAATACCAAGGTCATTATTTCAGTCTGTTCCAATCATATAAAGACATCTTCGCCTATTCATACCAAGATCTAAAGAATTTTGACATAGATATTATACATCATAAAATATCTCTGAAAGAAGATGCGAAGTATCATAAGCAGAAGCTAAGACAGATCAACCCCCTTCTCCTCCCAAATATCGAGAAGGAAATAAAGAAGTTGTTGCAGGCCAAGATCATTGTTATTTTAAGATTCTCTGAGTGGGTGGTGAAGCTGGTTCTGGTAAGGAATAAGAATGGTGAAATTAGACTCTACGTGGATTTTCACAATTTGAACAGAGCCTCGGTCAAGGATAACTATCCCCTCTCAAATATGGACCAAATCCTGCAAAAAGTGGTGGGATCCTCCTGCATGTCCATGATGGATGGTTTCTAAGGATATAATCAAGTGGCAGTGCTCCCTGAAGACCAGAAGAATATGACTTTCACCATGCCTTGGGGGACCTTCATGTATGCCTAAATGCCCTTTGACCTGATAAATTCTAGTGCTACATTTCAGCATGCAATGGACATTGCTTTCATAAGAGAGAAAGAAAAATATGTGGTGATTTACATGGATGACATCACCATATTTTCAAAGAGTGATTATGAACACATCGATCACCTTCGCAGAACATTTGAAAAATTCCATAGGTATGGTTTGTCGCTGAATCCTCAGAAATCCATGTTTTCCTTAGAGGAAGGAAAGTTACTGGGCCACATAGTAACTAAGGAGGGAGTGAAGATCGATCCAAATAGGGTATAGGTGATAGATGGAATATCCCTACCATTAAACAAGAAGGAGATACAAGTGTTCTTGGGAAGAATAAATTTCCTTAGAAGTTTCATTCCCAACTATGCCAAGGTTGTTTGCAGCATCACTGGGATGCTAAAGAAGAATAGTGAAGTTAGATGGACTCCTGAATCCAGGGACTCCTTCATCAAGATCAAATAGGCCTTTGTAGAGACTCTAGTGCTGGTCGGTCCAGATTATGGGAAGTCGTTTATGATCTTGTCTTTTGCATCTCATCACAAAATAACTGCAGTACTTTTACAAAAAAATGCCGAAGGACATGAGCATCCCATTGCATTCTTCAGCCGAGTCTTGCGAGATTTCGAGCCGTAATATGATATCTTGGCGAAGAAAGCTTTTTCCTTGGTCAAATTTCTAAATTCATTGCGGGTGTATGTGTTATAGTCTACCATAACCGCCTTTGTTCCCACAGCAGCAGTGAAAGATATCTTGGTACAGGACGAAAATGAAGGAAAAAGGGGAAAGTGGATAGCCAAGATTCAGGAGTATGAACTAGAGATAAAGCCTACCAAGCTCATTAAAGGCAAAGGGCTGGCCAAAATCTTGTCTGAATCCAACTGTCAAGCTATGGGGATAAATCTGTCTATGAAAAGAGGAGAGACATAGGAGGACAAAGGTGCACCTCAAGGCATATATTTTTCTACTTAAAAAAAACATATGTGAAGTACCTTCTCTCGCCATGGTATAAATATGTAGTATAATATCCTTTAACGCTTATATGTCCCCCCCAACTATGATAATCCCAAGTAATGCACCTTAAGGATGAAGTCTCAAAAGTGTATCATGGAAAATGGGTGACTTTATTGGAAGGACCTGAAGGGGATCCTACTATTGTGTTTAACAGAGCGGGAAGTAGACCAAATAATAGTTGAATTCCATGAAGGTATATGTGGTGGACATTATAGTTGGTGATCCACTACAAACAAGATCTTGAGGGTAGGTTTCTTATGGCCTAAAATTTTTGGTGATGTACATGCTCGTGTCTGGGCCAATGAGAAGTGTCAGGCATTCGTTGAAAATAAAATATATGCACCTCTCCCGTTGATCCCAATACATGTTGAAGAACCTTTTAGGTAGTGGGGCATTTATTTCATAGGATATATTCACTCATCCTTTAGCAATCAACATCGATGGATCCTCACTGCCACATATTACTTCACCAAGTGGGTAGAAATTGTGCCCACAAGAAATGCTACAGATTCAGTGGTGATCAAGTTCCTGGAGGAGAACATAATAGCTAGGTTTGGATGCCCAACTAAAATCATTACTGATAATTCCTAGGTATTCAAGTTGACTAAATTTGTAAATTTTTGTCAGCATTACAACATCTTGCTGGGACACTTCACTGCACACTACCCAGAGGGTAATGTGCTGGCATAATCATCTAACAAGACACTAATGAGAATTTTGAAGAAGACCATCAACGAAAATCAAAATAACTAGGACTCTCAGCTCAAGTTCCCACTCTGTGAAAATCACATCACCACTAAAAGATCTAAAGGAAATTCCTCTTATGAGTTGTTCTATGGAAAATTCGTGGCCTTCCCAATTCAGCTTGCATTACCTGTGGCACAATTCTTACAAGAAAGCGAGGAGGAGCCAAATGACCTCATCCGAAGAATGAATCAATTGGTGGAGTTGAATGAAACTCGGGAGCAAGTAATCCTCAGACTAGCAGAGTATCAAGAAAAAATGAAAGACTTATTTGACCATAGAGCTAAAGAAAGAGAAATCCAAGTTAGGGATTTGGTGCTGCGATGGGATATCAAGTGAGTAGAAAAAGGAAAACATGGGAAGTTTGACCCCCTCTGGTTTGGGCCATTCAGGGTACCAGAGGACAAAGGAAACAATACTTTCACACTAGAGAATTTAGAAGGAGACATATTGGAGGCACCCGTAAATGGGAAGTTCCTCAATTTTTACTTTCATCATTGATGAGGGCTAATATATCTCATTGTATATATATCATTCCACTATAGTCCATTTTGTTTGCATTTCTCCCATCTCAACTTCCATATCATATTACAATGTTCTAATTTGTTTCATCCACAGTTTTCATTTTCCATTTCATCTTTCGTATCATCCCCCATTTCGTCTTCCATTTTGTGTCCATTTGACCGTTGGTATAAAACTTTGTCTAATCAGTGTGCATTTGTGACTCCGTGTACCCAACAAATCATAGGAATTCAGTTCTACAGGTTCTCAATGCACTGAAGAACAACACGTTGTCCCCAGATGGAGCCAATGTTGGCCTGTGACTGCACACAAAGGGGAGAAGGAGAAAGGAAGGCAAGTCCTGACTATCAAAGAGATTCAAGGGGATCAACCTTCATCTCAGTTCAGTAGAAAGGGGAGAATGTGGCTGATAAGGTTTAATGGTGAGAAAACTTAATTTCCACCCTCCATCTCATTTTTCCTATTTACCCTCATTTACCCTCTCTTACCCTTAAATTCCATTTTCTAAAGTCCCGTGCTGCATTTCATTATTTGCAACCCCACTCCCCGCAAGTCCTAAATTTTTCATCCTAAAGACTTACCCAAAATTATCTTGTCATCGATGCGATTTGGTGGGACCCATCCAGCCTTGCTACATCACCCAAATTCAGATGCAAAACCTTGTATTCCACATTTTTATTACCCTTCTCTTTTTTGCACTTTGCAACATCTAGTGCATCGCACGTCGCATATCGCACAGTTTATAAATTACCGCTTAAGCGGCCGCAATTTTTTTTTAATAATTGTGATGTAGTTGGCCCCACTGTAATAGCTCTACTGCTCCTCGACACATCCTCCTCAATTCAGCAAAAACCACACTTCTTAGTTTGAAGAGTTTACCATATTCCCAAGATGCTAAAATCTATGATGTGCGATGCGGGCGGGTCCCACCTTCCCTTCACGTCACCTTCCCCGCCATCGCACATCGCTCCCCATATATTTTAACATTTACCACCCAATTCTAGCAGCTAAATATTGTGATATGTGCATTGAGGGCGTGGGTCCCACCACTTTTCCACGTCATCAATAACCCCCCATGGCCCGTCTTTCGCCCAATTCAATGTAAATGACTTCCGCCATCTCGTCTTCACTTCCACTCCACCGCAATGCATCCAACAGTCCTTAACAAATTTCAGACCCCTACCGGCATTCAAAATTTAACTATGGGGGTGGGGGGGGGGGTGTTCGGAATATACTTTTTAAATTACCACCCATTCCTCCACATGCCATCCTGTTGTCATTTCGCACCCAACCCTCTCCAATACCGCTTACCACATGGGACCCCCTCCACAATAAGGATCCTGGTTTTTAGATTCAACATGAGTATTTCATTGGAAAAGAACTTGATCATAGGTTATGCAGTCCCTTCAAGAGCTCCCCACCAAGGAATTTAGTCTACACATCACAACCATTTGTTTTGCAATAGCAAGGATAAATCATGAGAGTTAGAGAGTGGAGGATGCCAAACAACAGATGGAATTAAATAATGTAGTCAAAATCGTCCGCCACTTCTCGCCACTCCTTTGAAGATTCTGGAATTTGGCCTTCGTGGCTAACTGTTTTGCTTATTTTACTATTAGATAATGATTTTTTGTTGGTAAAACCTCGATTTTACCCATTTATGTCATGATTTTTCTGTTTCAAGAGAAACTTCTTGAAGCACGCTCTGATAGTTTGTTAGGATATTTTGATTTCACCTATGTGGGGTGATCACTCACAGAATATTCAATCATAAACCCTCAGGGAGAACTCTATATGGAGGGAGTTCTGAGATGAAATAAAGGTTCTATAATTTTGGAAGAATTTTGTTGTAGTTTTGCATGACTGTGCTCCTTGTGCTCTGAGACACATATTTGGGAGAGTTGTTTGAACTCAATATTATACATAGATTATATTTGGATTGCATATGGAGTAATGAGTAATATGTATTTGTTTATTTTGTTATCAATAATCTCCTCTTCATGTGTAATCATATTTCATGCTATTATGCTTTGATGGTTTTTGTAATGTAGCAGCCGTTCATCTCCAATTTTATTCATGAATTCATATTTGTATAACACTTACTTGTTATACTCATGTATTAAACTTGCTGCACTCCGTTAATTTGCGCTCCACTAACCTATATTGTTTTCTAGATCTCATTCATATACGTGTCCTCTCAATTCATAGGGGAAAAATTATAAAATATATTAAGCCTGTCCCTTCTGGGTTCCTCCTCCATCCTCCCTCAACACCTCTGCACATTTTAAGATTTATGTTCATTGTTTTACACTTGGCCCATTTAAAAACCACCAAGCCTTGCAGCCTCTTGAGCCCTCTTACAATATAAGGAATTCACATGAATCGATTCCAAGGTCTTCTCAATCCATGAACCACCAAAACCATTGTTCATTTATTCCAGATCTTGTCAGAGGAATTTCATAGAATGGTCCACTTTTAACCTCTGATTTTAAGATGTCTTAGGCACTCGCCTTTTGTAACTCAAGGATGTCCCTAAGAGCTACAACAATAGGTGTGTGCATCCTTAAATAGAGTGGGCCAATAAAACCCGCCTTGCATAACCTTATGAGTTGTAGCATCTCTCATGCAGTGACCATCGGTTGGACCATCGTGTAGTTCCTTTAGGACTTTTTGGGCCTCGCTAGGTTCTAAGCAGCGTAGAAAGATGTCGCTGTGATTCTTGCAAAAAAAATTTCCTAGAAACATTTGATAAGATGCAATTTTCAACCTTATTGCTCATTTCTGTTGGGCCATCAATGTTGGATCCATGAAACCATAGCCAAGATACTATAGGACATCTAGATACCATGACGAAGAATTTTTTTGAGTTGCATTGTCAGCCTCATATGTCTCTATCTCACATCCCCAACACTCCTCATCGTTTTTCCTCGGACAGTGGCTTTAGTAGCCATTCAGCATAACCCCTGCCCCTTGAACGTGTGTGCAGGCTTGAATTCTAAGTCATACTCTTGAAGGCATGCCATCCATTTTCTTCGTCTCTCATCCAAATCTTGCTACATAAACAATGAGCGGACTGTTGGGTGAGGTACAAACACTGTGACATGGTTCTTCAAAATGTATGGCCTAAAATACTTAACTGCCTTCTATACCACATAGTCTTTCTTTTCGATTTCCAGACAGGTCAAATCCACACCTTGCAACCCTATGCTCATGAAATATATGGGTCATTCACAGTTTCTACCATCTTTCTGGGTAAGGATGACTGCAAGTGACGAATCTGAGGAAAAATTATACAAGATAATGTCTTTGCTGAAATATAGCCTGTGTAGGGAAGGTGCTTCTACGATGTCCTTCTTAATACTTTCAAATGCTTCTTTCTCGGGCATATTCCATTTATAATATGCATTCTTTTTAATCATAATTTGTAGAGTTTTTAAGATTTGCGCAAAGTCTGATATGAATTTTCCGAGGAAGTTGATTTTTTCGGGAAATGACTTCTTGTGGATTGGGACCAAATTCGACACCCATGTTGAATGTTGGACTTTGAAAATGATGCGGGCCTCTAGGAGTTTCTTAAGTTCTTTATGGATCATTAGTTCCAAAGTTGAATACACTTTCCTTAGCTTCTATTGGAAAGGTTTTACGCCTTCCTTCATCGGTGTCACATGCTGGATAATTCGCGTGTCATAAGTCCTTAGTTCATCATATGTCCAGGAAAAAACATCTTGGTACTTATTAAATAATTCAATAAAGGGTTTTCGCTCCTGAGGGTTGCACTTGGTATCGGCATTAACAAATTTTGGGTCTGCTTCTATCTTGAGGTTCACTTGTTGGTGCAATAGGGCATAAATTTGTACCTTTGTATTGGGAGGCCCCCGAAATCGATTCTACAAATCAAATAAATTCTTAAGGGAGACGACCCCTTTGTGTATTGGGTTCCCCTTGTGTTATTCCCTTTCCTTTTTTAAAGCCAAATCATGCTCCTCTTCCTCAATCACTACAACCTTGAATACATCCATGTTTAACATGAAATCTAACACCTATTGATCATCGCCAAAAACATGGAAATTAGTCACATTTCTGGCACTATAGGTTTATATACAATTTCAATAGAAACTCAATCCCTTAATGGGGCAAACCTAGCGGAAGCTTTTGATAACTTATCGGTTTCTATATTATGCATTCTAAGTATTGAATTAATAACAAAAGAATATAAAGCAGAAATCAAATGCCATACTTCCTACTGATATCCTTTCAAATGGGGGGATAGGCATTGAATAATGTTGGGTACCTACTGGGTGATGATTTCAGAGTCACTGATTACCTTGAAGCAGCTGATTTTGAGGTCAATTTCTTTCTTGAGGCCTAGGATTAGTGCTTCGTATTTGGCCATATTGTTGGTGCATTGGAGTTCTAACCTGCAAGATATTAGAAACTTGTTTTTTGGGGATCTATTGAGATACAAATGACATCGGCCCCGTAATGGGTCTTGGAACCGTCGTAGTATAGGGTTCAGATTTTTTTCTCATATATTTTTAAATCACATGTGTTTACAGATAATATACTTGCGACAGAGTCATTGGGTGGAACTCCTGATATGGCAGGGTGGGACACAGTACAAGGGAGAAATTCTAACTGGGTGTCTGGGGAGACTGGGGACTGAGTGGCTTGGTAGGACCCGAAAGAAGCATTTAAGAAACACATGCCCATATCTTCTTATGAAAATCCTATGGGTTCATTGGTTTCTTCAAGGTCGGTCACCATAGGTTTCATATAAGGTTCACTTTCGACCTAGATCTGATTATTTCTACCTTTGTACAAGAGCCACAAATGGGACCAATTAATGGTGAAGTATCCCTGTAGTTTTCTTGACCAATCCTGGCTTAGCAGAAGATGATATGCGTCTAGAATAACCACGGAAACTATGTCTATGCACTAATGGACTAGAGGGTCTAAGGAGATATGTATTAGGACGTTATGAAATTCACCCGCGGTAGGAACCTTGGACCTATCAAGCTGAATGATCCTGGCATCATTTTTCTCGAGGCAGATATTCAATTTTTTACATACAGATAGGGGCATGACATTGATAGACGCACTAGAATCGATGAGGCAGTTGTGGACATTGAAATTGAAGATCTCAAAAGACAATAGAGACAGGGGTGTGGACCCTTGCGAGTTGGCATTGATGACATCAACAACAGATTGGAGGTTAACCAAGGCTTGGGAGTGTGTGGAGCTTACGGTTCATGCCGTCAAGGTAGGCCTTCTTGTCGAGGATGGGCTAGTGAACACTTTGAGAATTAGATCATGTTGGTTGGCTATTCGAGCGAGTTCATAAAGGGATATATTGGCTCACATTTTCTTCATGTGTTTGATGATATTGTACCTAGACTCTGGGTGCGAAATCATCTCAATAGGTGCGTTGGGTGAATTTGATGATGGTTTGGCCTTAGGGGTGCCTCGAGTAGAGGCGAGGCTAGACTTTTCGATGGTCGGGGTTGCGGTTTGATTTTCTCTGTTTGGTGGCAAGATTTTTCTTAAGAAAGATTTCCTCTTTTACTCAAATGAGTGATCAGAAACTGGGCCTTTGCTCCTAAGGCTATAGATTTAGGGGGGGTTGGATTGGGTATCATCAGCCAGATTTATCTCTATCACAGAAGGAGGCCCCTCCCCATGAATTACCTCAAATTTGAGGATAGTTGATCCAAAATTTTCATCTAGGGGAGAAACTTCTTCGTCACTTGAGTCAGCTTCCTCTTCAAACTTCGTTACCATTTGGTCTTCTAGGAGCTGATTCACCACTACAGTCATACTATTAATCCATTGAGGGAAGGTTTTCTCAAAGTGGGATGCTTTATGAAACGAGCATAAGTTATGTTCTCCAATCTCTTCCACGTTGAAATTTGCGTTGGGGTTGGGTGGAGGACGATTAGGAGTAATATTTTTCTTCCTAAAGAAAGGATTTTTAGCTTTTCTACCTGAGGAAATGTCATTGTTATTTATTTTAAAATTGGAGACTTCATTCATCAATAGCTTTAGGTATTTTTTGATGTTTTCAAAATCGAAAGTTTCCTAATCCTTGTACCCGAATTTATTGGCTGAGAGTTGTGTCCTTTTCTCGGCCGATTTTTTATCGTCCTAGTTTTCATGCTCTAGGGCCCCTATTGAAAGCATAGCTTTCTCGATGGCGACGGAAGTGGTGAAATTTTCTTCTAGGGTGGCTCTGGCCTTGCGTTTAATGAACATAACGATGTCCCGAGGTAGGGCTCTTATGTAGTATTCTATAGTGATGGAATCATCAAGGGCCATGTGTGGGGGAAATTTGTTCAATATGGTTGCAAAACGTTGGTTGAAATCCTTTACCTTTTCCTTATTTTGGCACTACAAGGTGCTCAACTCTGTGAGAAGAATAGAAGGGGTCTTGTCCTCAAAGAAATTTTCAAGGAAGGTGCAGCAGAATTTCTCCCAAGTCGAAATGGAAGCAATGGGAAATGATAGATACCAAGTAGCAGCTTTGTTTTCTAAGGTGTATGAGAAGATATGGCATTCTACATCATTAAAATATACCCTCATCATTTGCAAGGCTAGGTAGAAGTTACTAATGTGGTCCTCATCCAACATTCCCTTCTCAGGATTAAAATTGGGAAGGTGCTTCTTCGGGTGTCGGGGCATGTCATGAAGAGGATCGTGGAGGCCCAGAAGAGACTGTACCATCTAGGCTAAGGGCATCACCTGTCTTGCTCTATGATAGGGTGGGATGAAAACATGCTAAGTTTAATTTTTAGACTCACTCCCTGGGTCAGAACTGGAAGCTTCGCCTTCATGTTGCGAGTGCATGTCTTGGTTTCGATTAGCTCTGAGGTCTTCAAGATTTCTATAATTCATAAATTTTCTAAAACCGCTGAAGTTTCCATTGAAAAGGAAGGGCGTCTATTTTGGTTTCAGTGGTGGTGATGATTATGGTCTATGTTATGACTGTGCTCCCGGCCTCTATTTACCTGACCTCTTTCGGCCCCTCCCCCATGTGGGTCATTAGGTTTGGTGTTGTCATTAAAAGGCTCATTGGGTTGGGGACCAATGTTTGGTTAGGGTCCACTAACTTTAGGGCCTCCTCCATCGACCCCTCAGGGGCTATCAGAAGGTTCAACTAAGAGACGATCGACCGCATATGCGTTGTCCTAGAGCATTAAGCTTATGAGTTGAGGCAAGGAGTTGACTAGGACACCTGACAAGTGTGATGCGTTCTGGGAGTTCACGTATTGGCCAAGGAAGCAGTGGCGAGGAGGTTTTGATGACCTCTAACTAGATCTCAGGTGAGCAGGCATAAAGCCCTTAGTTGGTCTGACGTGACCTCGTAGAAATGTGGGTCCTCCTAAGGGGGGGTATTCTCGGGAGGTGGAGGACCAACATTTTCAAACCCGATATCTCCTCATTCTGGGTTGGGGAAGTGGTTTTGTGGAGTGTGCACAGGGATGTTACTTTCAAGGTGGGAGCTTGCCATCAGGCAATCCTTCTAGCGCCAAATCTGTTGAAAAAGAAAAATGCCTTGCCAACAGTGAGGGTATCTCCCCGAAATAAAGTCCCAACTAGACTGTACATCATTTGTGATAGGGATCTCGTCTGGTATGTAGGCCCAAATACCATTAAACTGATGAGATGTACGTAATTTCTGACATAGAGGTGTATTTCAAGATCATGAGAATGTGCAACTACTTAAATGATACAAGACGAATGGTTTATGGGTTCCCCTGAAAATGAAACATTATGAATAGCAAAGCAATACTTAAATCATCCAGCCAAAGGAAGTATTGTTAGCAAAACATCATTATGGCCATGATCATACAAAGGCTCGTTTGAACATAAGAGAAACAATTCACTATGATAAAAACACCCTTCAATTTCTTAAGCGTGTTTCCCAAGGATTAAGGAAATATAAATAACTAATTCATTAACATATCCCTATGCGAAACATCCACGAACCATTCATATGTCCAAAGAGCTTAAACATATAAATGATGCATGAATAGAAACATAGATTAATCAGTTATAAATGATACCAAGAACATTAGAACATAATATTCATAATGTCAGCACACATAAGTTTCCATGAGATCCAATAGTAGAGTCAAATAATATTCATTTGTATTCATTCCCGGAATCATACATTCAATGTTGTACATTTATCTCTTTCTCCTTTTGGAGTCCGAAAAAATTTCCTTACATTATCTCCCAAGGGGGTACATATAGAATCAAAATGACATTTGGGCTACCCTACCCTTTCATCTTCCCGACTGTTGGTATGGTCTGCGACGTGGGAGAATTTGTGACTTGCGACTTGAGTGAGGTTGTGACCTGTGACTGGGCAACATTTGTGACCTACAACCTATCTATTCCTGTGACCTGTTAACCCGACGTTTTCAAGGAAGAAACTTTGTGATGGAGAGGACTAGGGTTTTTACTTGTTTTTGTTCTTTAATATAGGTCTTCCACGCTAAGTATTCGACAGACACTGGAGTTATTTGGGGCATGTCGTCTCCCAGTATATGAGAACATTCAAGAGCATCTAGAACTAATCTACACCTCTTTGTGTTGATCTAGTTTGACAGAGAGGCCAGCTTGGTGTAGATCCATAGTAGTGTAACGATACACTGGGCGATGTTTTCCTAGGAGGTCAGGAGATCTTGTGAGTTGGATGACTATTTGATGGGTTCTAATAATGACTAAAAAAATTTCATTACTTATTCCCTCATCCTTTCCTTGGCCAGTGTACCTAAGCAAGGGATGTGGTGCACTTCTGCCATTGAATCTATGCCATTGATAAGGTGCTCATAGGCGGACAATACCTTCTCTACATGTTTTGTGAGCTTGTCTCTCGATTGAAGCTTCATCCCTATATGTACCTTATCATTCTAAGAGAGAATCCACTCCTTTGTCAAGGTGGCAAGGATGGAGCCTCGAGCTATTTTTAGGTGTAATTCTATTTTTAGAACGAATGAGAAAATTCCATTTATAGATGTTGAGAAAATTCTATTTATATATGATTTTATATTTTTAGATGTATTTGAGAAGTCTATTTATAGATCACATTTCTATTTATAGATGCATGCCAAAAATAATGATTTTCTGACAGGTCGTACACAGAGACCTGTGCAGGCACGTGTGGAGACCCAAAGATCGACACTAGGTGATTTGTGTCAGGTTCCAGAGCACAACTGGAGATGCAGGTGGTGGACATGAGAGGTAAAGGTGTCATCGGAAGAAATCGAGGGTAAAAAAGGTTAGTAATTGATTTACCTTGCCAAAACCCTAAATTTTCTCTTGGACACCGTTACGAGAATAGGGTTTCTGTGCACCTGCGGTCTTTTCGCTGTCACAGTTTAGGGTTAAGGTTGGGCAGTTGTCTTAGCGATGAGTTTCGACAATGATCACGTTGAAGTTGAGTCTGTGCCAGAGGACTTTATTTCCTACTAGGGTCATGAGGTTTCAGAGAAGAACCTAGATTTTTTTTTCCCTGTCATAGCAGAAGCCGAGCAGAAACAATCGGACTCCAAAGGACAGAGAGGTCTCACAAATGGAGCTGAGCTGCTAGAGGAAATTATTCAAAGCACGTTCAACTACATTTGGAATTTGGAAGGAGCTAGAGGGGGAAATTCAGTGGCTGAGCCATGGATTTACAATTGAGGCGGGATTTCTGTTACTGGCCTCCAAGCTCAGCCTTTCCCTATAGCTTTAGGTAATCCCTCTCATTTGAGTTTCATGGGAGGGCTAGAAGATATTGTGGAAAATATAGGATTTTCGAGATATTTAGGTTTAAAATCATTGGGGGTGGAGAGATCCATAGGATTAGACCAGGAGGGAGGCGGATCTAAGGCACAGCTTGGTGTGGTAAGAAACAGATCTCAGGGGCAGGGTTTCTCTTTTCTGGAGAAATTCCTGCTTTCACAAGGGAGTGAGGTGGCCAACATAGACCCTTTTCTAGTTGAAGGTGGTAGGGGTCCCTTGAGGGCCCAGGGGAAGTATAATGGAAACCAAGAGAGGTCGTTAGAAGGGCTGTTTCTTCAAGGGGGGGGTGGTGTTTCCCCTAGCAAACAAGTGAGACTCACCCCAGAAGCTTCACAAGAATAGGGTACCAGACCTTCAGAAAGAGTCCCTCCAATCCCTAAAGGTGAAAGGAAACCTATGTTGCCTAAAGTAATCGCTACAGATGTTAGAGAAAGCCCAGTGGAAGGTGCAGAAGGAGGAGAAAGTGGATCTCCTGGATCCAAGTGGAAGAAGAAAAAAGCTATTAAGAAGAAGGAGGAACGGTTGTGCTGTGTGTTTGGAGTAGACATAAAAATTGACGAAGTCATGGAACCTACCAAGAAAATCCTTGTGGGAAGAGTCAGGGGAAGAAAATACTCGGAAAATTTCATCACTGATTGGACCAATACAGAATGTAAAGAAGCCCCCGAAAAGCTAGTGGAAATCAAAGCTCTGGCAAAGCAATAGTTCAGTCTGAAATTTGAGAAGAACGAACACCTAGAATGGGTCTTGGAAAGAAATTGGTGTTTCGGAAAGAGGCCATTCATGCTTCAGAGATGGAATCCTCTATTTGATGCTCAATGGGAAAATATGGAGGAGTCTCTAGTGTGGGTAAAGCTCCTGGGACTTCCACTCACTTTTTGGACGGAATCTGCATTTAGATCCATCGAGAACACCTTGGGTCTGTTTCTTGAAGTTGAATCTTCTTTCAAGAAAACAAGGGACCTGAGTGTAGCCAGGATTTTGGTAAGCTTAAACCCTAGGGAAGGAATTTCTAATGAAATGTGTTTAAAATATAGAGATTATGAGTATATCCAACATCTATATTATGATAATTTTCCCTTCCGATGCCACAGGTGTCATAGATATGGACACCTCGCAAAAGACTGCCCTCTTGGCCATCGTCACAGAAGGAAGAAAAAAAAGGTGAATAGGGAGGCACACCCATATATGGAAGTTGATGATAACGAGGACCCTGAGGAGGAATTGATGGAAGAAACAGAGAACCTATATATCATAATGGAGGATCTATCACTATCTAGGAATGAAAAGTCTCTCCAAAGTCAGCAGGCCTCTGATTAGGTTGAGCAGCCACTGCAAGTCTTGATACCTCCAAGAGATGCAAAGGCTGAAGCTGCACCTCTGGAGGGTATGCCTACTGAATCTCATCCTCCTGTTTCTTTCGAGTGTACTTATTTTATTGATCTTTCTCAGCCTGGTCCCTCGAGGGAAATGACATGGAATATATTAAAATGCATGAAATCATTGAGTCTCTTGATAGTATTATCAATTATCTCCCCTCCCCTTCTATGCCCCCTTCGAGTAGTAGTGCTCCTGAGCCAAAGTCTCCCATACCAAGATCTCCCATTTTTCCTTCTTACAATCTGAGATCCCTCGTGAACAAACCCTGGATTAGTAAAGCCATTGGACGATTGGAATCAAACCCTCTGCAGGTTAGACCTAGAAATTTGAGAGGAAGGAAATCCAACCTTTCTAAGGAACAAGTAAAGGCTAAAATCGATATAGCAGATGGAAAACAAAGATCCCTCTATGGGATTCTTAAGGTGGCGCATCCACCCCCTCCGGGATACTAATGATTATTCTCTCCTTCAATTGTAGAGGCCTAGCTAGTTTTCCCAAAAAAATAGCCTTAAAGGAATTGATGAAGCTCCACAATCTGGATGTCTTATTCCTACAAGAAACTTTGGGCTAGGGAGAAGAGGTATTAGACACACTCACCAGAATGTTCCCTGGTTGGGTGTTCCATTCCTTGGATGCTCAAGGAAGATCAGGGGGAATTTCTTCGGGCTACAATCCTGCAAAATTGAAGGGCTTGTATTCTTGGGGTTCGACAAACTCTTTAGCGTTGGAGGTATACTCACAGGAGTTTTGTACCCCTCTTTTATTGTTTAACGTTTATGGGCCTTATGTAGAGTGTGTGCCATTTTGGGATGACCTTTTTTCTAAATCCTTCCTGAAGAACCCTAACCTGATCCTGGGTGGGGATCTAAATTTTTCATTAGGAATGTCGAAATCCTGGGGTTCCTTTGCAAGGGCTGACCAACTCATCGATTTATTTCTTAACAAACTACCCACTTCTTAGCTAGTGGACACCACATTAACCAAGCCTGGACCCAATTGGAGGAACCGTAGGGTGGGTGAAGACTAGGCCAGGAAAAGGTTGGACGCATTCCTTCTTGGAGAAGATTTGGTGGCTTGGTCCTCTGTGTTCAGACACTGGGTTGGGGATGGGGGCCTCGCTGACCATCTCCCATTTTTTCTTGAAATAAAAGGACAGCTGAAAAAGCCAAGCTCTCCCTTCAAATTCAACTCCTCTTGGCTAAAATATGAGTCTTATATAAAAATGTTCCATGAAACCTGTAGGAAAAAATTACCCATGGTTTCTAGGAATATGGGCAAGCTGTTTATGGAGAATATGAAAATCACGAAGCAAGAAACTAGGGAGTAGGCTACCCAAAAATCATTAAAAGAGGAAGAGGAGTTGAGGAAGGTTAATGAATAGATCGAATTCCTTTAAACACCAGAAGGAGATGGCTACTCATATTTAGAGCTTAGAAATTAGATGAGGGAGATGGAAACTAAAAAGAGAAAAGTCTTACTGGAAAAGGAAGAGAGATGGTGCTTAAAGAGCAGGCAAAATATGGCTACAAGTGGGCGATGAAAACACAAAATTCTTTCAGAATTATGCTAAGGGAAGGAAAATTTCTAATACCATATGGAAACTAAAAAAAGAGAATTGAGAATGGGCCCATTCATTTGAAGATCTCTCGAGTCTAGGAATAAGCTATTTTAAAAATCTCTTCAGAGCCCCTGCAGAAAACTCAATAACGGAAGTCATAGGGTGGCCTAGTTTTTCCCCAGCTTCATTAATGAAGAAGAGAACAACAACATCATGGAACTGGTTTCAAAGAAGGAAGCAGAAGATATTTTAAACTCAATGCAAAAGGACAAAAGTCTAGGGCTAGATGGTTGGACTGTTGAATTCTTTTAGCATTTCTTTGAATTCCTGGGGGATGACCTGGTCGAAGTGATGGAAGAGTGTCGCAAATTTGGGACAGTCTATCAACCTTTCAATGCTCCCTTTCTGGCCCTAATCCATAAAAAACACCATCCCCTCTATTTTTATGACTTACGCCCTATCTCCCTCTACTCCTGTATGTATAATATCATTTCAAAAGTGACAGCCTCTCGTCTTAAACCTTTTCTCTCAAAAAGCATCTCATCGGAACAATTTGGCTTCCTGGATGGAAGATAAATACATGAGGCTGTTGGGGTGGCTCAGGAAATTCTCCATAGCCTTAGAAGTAGCGAAAAAAAAGGATCTATTGTAAAAATTTATTTGTCCAAAGCCTTTGATAAAATCAGCTAGATGTATTTAAGATCGCTAATGACACATCTTGGTTTCAGGATTGACTTTATCAATTAGGTTATGAGTTGTATCTCATCTTCCAGTATTGATGTCCTGATAAATGACACAGCAGAAAACTTCTTCAATCCTTAGAGAGGCCTCCGTCAAGGATGTCCACTATCCCCTTTATTATTCTTATTGGCAGCTGAAGGTCTGAGCCTGATGATCCGTGAAGAAAAAAGAAGAGGGGAACTAAATGGGATAGAAGTAGATGCGAACTTGTACATCACTCACTTGTTGTTTGTAGATGACATATTATTGTTCAGTGATGGTAGCCCAGATGATTGAAGACGCTTAAAGGATCTGTTGGCTCTCTTCTTGAAAGCCACGGGCCTTAGTATCAATATCTAGAAATCCTCTATGACAATAGTTGGCCTCTCGAGGCATGAAGTGAATAGAATTGAAGGAATTATCTAGTTCAAAGCTAAAACCCTCAAGGAATATTTTAAATATCTGGGCTTTTCCCTAAATCCAGACACATATCGAATCCAGGATTGGAAGTGGCTCCTAGAAAAAATTGAGGCAAGAATGAAGCACTGGAGTTTCAAATGGATTTCAAGAGCAGGAAGGCTCGTATTAATAAAATCAGTGGCGATGGCTATCCAAGTATATTGGGTTGTCCTCTCATGGGTTACAAAAGCATTATCAAGTCCATTAATAAGGTGTGCAAAATAATCCTTTGGGAAGGTTCAAAATAGGACCATGTTACTCCCTGGGTGGCCTGGGAGAAAATCGTCAGACCGAAAGTTTGGGGAGGCTGGGGCATAAAATACCTATTCTCTTCCTCAAAGTCACTAGCTGCTAAGATTTCTTGGTGTCTGATAACTCTATATAATCTCTGGAATTTAGTTATAAAAAGAAAATACATTGAACCCTTGTCAATTATGGACTGGATGAGATTACCCCAAAAACCAAGCAAAAATACGTCAATTTTTTGGAAAGCCACTCTTGATTCAGTGCATTTTCTCGAGCAAGGCTTAGCTTGGTAGGTTGACAATGGAACCAGGGTAAGGTTGGGTAGGGACCCTTGGGTGGGCTGCACAGGGAATTTTTCGCTTTCTAGGGATATTATTGAGTTACTAAATTCTAAAGGCTTCACCAGCTTGAACCATATTGCAAATCATGATAGAAAAACTCTGTGGAGATAGGGTTTGGAAACTGGGACTAACCTACATCTTAAAGAAAGGTGGGTGGAGGAATGGGATATCTTCTTGAGGGATATTCAAAACTCAAATATTAGGTTACAGGAGAAGAGGGATGAACTCAGGTGGGTACACTCCCCATCAGGGACATACTATCTGAAATTCAGATACAGTTGGCTGATGTCCCATAAAGGTTGGGGAGCCTAGGTCTGGTGGCACAAACCACTGTGGGAACTGAAAGGGCCGGCAAAAGACAGACTATTTTTCTGGTGTATTCTTCAGAAAAAAGTTCCTACCTGGGACTTTCTTCAAAAAAGAGGTAATATTTTTCCGAGATGGTGTATTCTGTGCAAGAATAGTTTGGAAATGGTTCATCGTCTTTTTCTCACCTACCCTTACTCTATCAGCCTTTGGAATGAAAATATTAGGATTCTAAAAATTCCTCAAAATGCGAAGGAAATGAGATTCAAGAAGCATGGAAAAAGTGGTGGAAAGATGCACCAAATGAAAAAGTCAAGAACATACCCTTGCTGATATCTTGGGGATATTGGATTGCATGAAACCACACAATCTTCAAGAATTCCTTAGTTCCCATAAACAAACTAGCAGTGGAAGGAGTCGCTATATATGAATTCATTCCAAGCCCCCAACAGGCACACCCTTCTAGAGTTATTCAACCGGAAATAATCAAAGGAAATATCCTTTGGGCCTATTTTGATGGCGCTTCGGACCCACAAGATAGATGCGGAGCGGGACTGGTCATTCACTTCCCCTCAAGAAAGTCCCTCAAAGATTCTCTTAGCCTAGGGTAGGGGACAAACAATTTTGCAGAGTTAAAAGCTCTACATCTTCTTCTATGCTGGCTCACTCTTTTAAGATGTAGAGAGGTTCAGATCTTTGGAGATTATTTAAACATTGTCAAGTGGTTCAGTGGGACTCAACGTTGCTTAAATTTCATCTTGCATCCATTGCTTAATGAGGTATCTAGATTAAAAATTATTTTTAACGAGATATTTTTTTGCCATATTTATAGGGAGTGGAACCATGAAGTAGACCTTCTTTCTAAAGAAGGTGTTCAACATGATCTGGGGCTCTAGGTAGCTATTGAAGTGGAAGATGGGTTGGTTTGAAATCTCGAACAAACTGTGTTCAACTAACGAGATATTAATACTTTTGTAATTATTTTCACATGTTTTTCAAACTCTTAGTTTCTCTATTTTTGGACTATCATACTTCTTACAACTACCTTTTTATCTGTCTCTATTTCAGGATTTTTTATCCTACATGAGGAGGCCTAGGAGGCAGGGAGAAAAAACTCAATTTTTTTTTTGTTTTTTTGTCTAAAAACTCGACCAGTGACTACCATCCAGTTTTACTGAAAAAAGGAGCTCTATTACAGCTCAGTCCTTCTATTACCTCCTGTTTTGGGTGCTTCCCTTTGCAAAGGAACCTAGGGGGGGGGGGACATGGACGTTGAGTTCATTCTCAACTAGACACTAGCAGTGAACTAATTTTCACTTGCAGTAACTCCATCTCCTCTCTGAATAGGAAGGAAATGCAGTTTTTTGAATGCATTATGCATATACTATGTAGCTCTCTATGACTTTAATAGATTGTTTGATTTTTTCTTTGGAAAGAATATGCATGCCGACTATTATTATCCCTTAATAATAGTTGGACAATAAATATTAATCTATTCTTCTGGAGCACTTGGAATCAATTAACTGAAGTGGAAAACGAGTTAGCTGAAGGAATTTTTAGTTCTAAGTTTGGTTGGTGGGACATGCAAGTGGACTTAGTCATTTGAAGTTGTAACAGAGTTTGTTGTGTATTTATGTGAGTTGAAAAGTAGTTTAACTCAGTTAAGTGAGTTAAAATCAGTTGTGCTTGTTGTAAATGAAGATACACTAGTGAGAGATCAGTGAATTAAATATTAAATTAATTCGCATGGAGTGATCTCACATGAAACTGAAGATTTAATACTATTAACTACATGCATGTCAGATCTAGTGGAGACCGAGTTGAGAGGTAGGTGAAAGAGATAGTTGATTATCAATTGTAGTATGCTCAATTGAACTCTTGCAAGCCAAACGCACATTGGATATGCTCATGAGGATTAAACAGTCAAGGAGGGTCTGATTGCATCAAATTGGTCTTTGCAATCAACTTGGATTGCGCAGTGGAGGCAGGCTGTTGTGAGGCAAAAATTTGGCTAAGGCATTCGTCAATTTACGCAAGACAGTGTGAGGTAATCGTATATTGTACTGAGAGCTCTTGGATTATAGTTTTGTATGAGATTGTTTCATGATCCATGATATATACATAATATATGATATTGGGATTTTTAGATTTATGATTTCCTGGTAAACATTTGTGTTATGTGTGAATGATCTTTCTTCATGTGTTTGCAACTGGCGATCATTTTTTAAATTTATGCAACAATTTTTGTAGAAACGATTCTATATTTAATAGTGGCATATAATATCTAGATCAGGATAATCCAAGAAATAAATATTTTTATTAAAATTTCTACATCAAGCATGCTATCTAGTGCTACGAAGGCTTCCTTAAGTCGCAAATCCTTTTCCTTGTTTTTTCTTGGGCCCCTACCAAAGGAGAGACTGTTTATTTTATAGTTATCATCTGCTCATATAATTGCACCATGGTGCTTCCCAAGATGTCCAACTCCCCTTGAATGGAGGCTTGTATTTTGCTGGCCTCAGTGTGTCCAAGTTGGAGCATTTTATTTTCTATTTCTAGGGCCTTCTTTTCCTCCTCTGCTTGAGCGACCCTTTGCTCAGATGCATGGAGTTTGTTATGCAAAAATAAGATTTCTCTACTCATCCTACTAAGATTATCTTTGGTGGAAACAAAAAAATAAATTTTGGCTGACGCTATCATTATGGGGGTATTCCTAGTGTCTAGGACTGTATCTTTCTCCATGGTCACTGCAAGAGGCTTGGCTAGATTCCGTGCAAGGCATTTTATCCTCTCTTTCCTGATCTTATGAGTGTATTGAAATTAAGATAATCTTGTGTAATCCAGTATATCATCCTCATGTTCCTCTAGGATGATGAGTTCTGAGAGTGAGAGGTGTTCGCCTGTCATGGGACTTGTAGGGGGTATATCGATATGTGGCAGGTCTGCCTGCTTCCCGGTTTTCGAGGGTTGTGACCCACTTCCCTCTGCCTCCTTGGATGTATCTATCTATAGCTTCTGAGCTTCTTCCTCCCTTATCTTCTTTTCCGCTTCTTCTCTATCTTATTCTTATTTCAACTTGTTCTAAACTTCCCTTTTGTGCTGATATTCTTCTTCCTTCTTCTTATGGGCCTCTTCTCCTTGCTTCTTTTTGCGTTCATCTTTCTTCCATTTCATCTATTGTTCTTCAGCTAGTTTCCTTGGTTTATCTTCTTCCTGTTAATATGCCAAGGCCTCTTGGGCTTTCTTGAGTTCTTCCTATCTTATCATATGCTCGGTCTCTAGTTTTTCCTCGGCCTATTCATTACCTCCTTCTTGTTGATTCTTAGAAGGATCACTTCTTGTAGTATTATTCAGCTTATTGGATTGGGAAGTCGATGCTTGTCCTGAGGGATATTTTTTCTTCATAGCATCTACTCTCTCTTTCAAATTTTGATTGTCCTGACATTGACCCTCTTGGTCTCCATTCACATTGGCTTGTCCTTCAGGGGATGCTTCCTTGTTTTCCTTGTACCATTTTTTCACTTTCTCTTCCACAGGGCACTCCATGTGCTGATAGGTCCAGTTAAATTCGTACCACTTACAGTGTGTGGGGACACTCCTTTCAGGGTCATAAGACCTGTGGGCTAAGTTTATGAAGTGGAAGACCTTGATGTCTTCTGCTTCCGCTTCTACTTATTTGAAATATTTGACTATGTAGGCACCAATAGTGAGCGAGAGGGTAGGCCATGCTTTCTTCTTACCCTTAATTAGTGTCTTATAGAGCTCGCTCATCATTTGATAGCACACCTATTGTAATAGTAGTTTGTCAGTGAAAAAATTGGGAAATGTGCGAGGTGCCTTGAATGGTCCAAAAACTCTGAAGAAGGTACCTTCTATAATGGGGAACCAATCGACTACCTTAATCACCATATCCATGGCCTTTTGGACATGCAGGGAGGATCTTCATTGAAAAGGTGTTGATAGAGTGTGGTGATAAACTTGTTCAAGATAATATCAATGTTTTTCTTGTACCTATTAGCCCAGAGCACATTCAGATATTTGTGGATAGGCCCACCATGTGTCACATCCCAGTTGTGTGTCCAACCATCAAAATTACATTAGAAGTAGGAATCCATGTGAAACTTTGATGCACATCCCTCCTCTGGTACCTAGGCTGCTGATATGTTCACCTTTAGTGCTGACATTAATAGATGTGCCCAGTTGAAATGAGTGTCGTAGGAGGCAATCTCATACATGAGTGGAACCCATGTTCCATGAAAAGTAGTGGTTTCCTTCCTGCCATACATCCTGCACATCATAGCTACGACAAGCTTGTATAACTTTCTTAGGCCTTTGGTTTTGTACTCCTGATCCTTCTTCCCTTTAAACTTCTCAGGGTCCTGGCACCAACCCCTTAAGGTATCTTGTACTGGCACATCATGTGTGGTGATGCATTGGGCATTGAAATATTCTTTCCTAGCTGGGAATGAGTAGTACACTTATGCTTCCTTCCCAATCATACTGAAAAAAGGCTTTCAAACGTGATCACGGATGACCCAGAACTTTGAGTCCGCCTTTTAGAGGATCCACTCCATTACTTCCACACATGGGAATGTTGGTGCGTGGGAGCCCACATAATGAAGCTTAGACCTCTTGACCTGAATGTATACATGTAGGTCTACAAGGTCCTCTGGGAATTCTTTCTTTGTGAATTCTTGGTAGATTTGATACCACGACCTCTTGTCACCTTTCTGAAGACACAGGAAATATCTCCATAGATGGGAGGTGATCGAGGAGGCATGTATCCTTCTCATAGCTCTATCTCTGGGCTTTTGTGTCTTCTTTGAACTACTGGAGGCCTCATGTCACTTGAGGCTGAAGAGATAGAGATGCACTCGAGCTCAGCTTCGATTTTCCCTGGCATATTCAGAAAAAAATCCCACGATAAGACGGATGACATGAAAGAAAAATAAAAGGAACAAATGATTGTACCAACTAAGGCGATGGCTACTCAGGCGCGGTTGATGCAACCTCTGCTGGTCACAAAAATCTAAAATTGGAAGGGTTGTTACTTGGCGACCTAGTAATGAGGTGACAAGGTCGCAAAGTAACACCTGTGTGAACAATCTTGAATTTCTGACTCAGTGACTTAGCGACTTAGTGACCAGGTCATGAGGTCAGAAGGTTGCAAGGTCGCAAAGTCATGATTATATGGAAAATCAGGACTTTATGACTTTGCAAATTTTCAACTCAGCGAGCAGGTCATGAGGTGACAAAGTCGTATTATGGCTTTTCTGAAGAAAAATAGGCGGTCGTGACCTCCAGGGAAAAATGGGAAAAATGGAGGAAAACTCTAAGGGAAGAAAATAAATCAGATTTGAAAGGCTCACAGGAAGGCCAAGGAGGGGTGCCCATAGTGGCAGGAAGAGAAAGGAGGGTTTAAAATGGGTTTAGGCATGATAGGATTAGAAAGGGGAAGGGAAGTCCTAGCTGGAGTGATAGTGAGGGCTAAGGATTGAAATTGAGGGGCATCTAAGGAAATTAAAAGCCTAGGTTTGGGGTAGGTAGGGCCTTAGCCAATAAAATAGGAACTGCAGGAGGTTTCAACAACTTACCTGAGAAAAATGCCACTCCGATTGGCTTTTCAGATGTCTTTTTTTCTCCATCGTAGAGGTCAAATGTGACCTACATGACCCTTTTATTTATAAAGGGGTCTCATGTGTGGTCATTAATGGAGGTCGCAAGGTCGCAAATCGGGCTCAGTCGGGTGTGTATGTGACCTGACGACCTTGCGACCTAGTGACCTAAAGGTCACTGGGTACCAAGGTCGTATAGTCACAAATATTATATTTCGACACAGTTTGCGACCTAGAGACTTAGAGACCTTGGTCAGGTCACAAGGTCGCTAAGTCACAACTTGCTGAAGTTTGGAAGAAGAGTGACTTTGCAACTTTGTGACTTTACTTAGAAAAAAACTTGAAGTCATCTTTTGGGTTGAGATTACCTGTCCAAGGTGGGTTGCTTGAGGTTCATGGAAAAGGCTAGGGTATGCTCTTCCTTATTAGAAGAAAAAGGGGCTCTGAAATTTCAAATTGGTGCCAGGATGTTGTAGTGGCTTAAATAGTTCCATAATCTAATTCTTCATCTTCTCATGAAATGAACCACACAAGATGGTTTTAACCACGTTGATAAATGATCTCTAATGTGATTATCTCCAAAAATATTTCTTAGCACATTAGATATGGATCAGAGAAGCCTAAATTCAGTTATACCGTGATATCGATTTAGGATTTCATTATCTTATTTGCCTTCCCTACTATTAGCTTTCACATCACTAGAAGTACGTATATCAAATAGGGTACACCCTTTTCTATGCCTACATTTAGCTTGCATAACAATTTTTTTTCTCGTTAACGTAGGTTTTCTCTTGTATTGTAATATTCTTCTTTTCCCATTCTCATTAAGGAATTCAATTTTTTTTTCATATAAATCTACTTTTTTCTAATGTGCATACAACCAAATCATACCTAGTAACATATTATATGCATCCAAATGAAAAAATTTAATATTTTCTACTCTTGGCATGCCATTGATTTCAAAAGTACAAGATTTCACCTATTGAATTGCTATTCTTTTTTTCCTTGTATCTAATTTGACCTTCCATGCCTCTGCACACATTTATTTAACTAATAATTGGAAATGTTATACAATTTCAAGACTGATATAGTTATAGTTAGAGCGAGGGTAAATTAAAATAGAAAAAAAATTATTACAAATATTACCTCCCATCTCAATGGTGGAAGACTAATGATCAAACTATCTATTATCCAAAACTTACATATATCTTGGGTATATGTTGATCTACATCCCCTACCATATGATCCTCTTATGAACTTGTGGATTTGTGGTCGCATATCCTTATGATGAGGGAAATCTATTTTGCAATGATTTCCTCCATATGTACAACGCTTCAACGAATTCTTGTCTTGTGATCTATTATTTCGTTCTATAGGTAGATACAAATAACCTTCTTCTGTTGGTTTGAATTTTGGTTGAGGTTTTCCTATATTACCTAAGGTTGCATCTCCATTTCACCTATAATTTTTCTTCCTTTATTATGTCATCCTTATTTATTTTTCCTACTAACCTTTGGCTCCCAACAACTTTTAAATTTAGGTCTGTTTATTTACTATTTATAGTAATACTTCAATTTTATGATGGAATATTATAGTGTCCCAAGTTTTTCAAACTCAATGCAATCCTTGAAAGACAAAGGTAGTCTACTAATAAACCTCTGGACTTTCATTTTTCCATCCTTTAGGTAGGGCACATATTTCAGTAGCTCCAAGAACTTGGTGAGATATTCATCATTTGACATTAGCCCCATACTACGATCATACAATTTCTTTTCCTTTCCATAAAAGTATCTCTCTGATAGGTACTTATTTTGAAATAGTTTTACAAATTCACACCAGGTAAGATTTTCTTCCAGTATACTTTTCACATTTTTTAAATCCTCTCACCTTATATATACTTTTCCTTTTAAGCTAAATTTGGCCACCCTTGCCTTCATATTCTCAAAATAACTGTGAATTTTGGAGAACTTCTTCATCCCTAGTAACCAAGCTTCTTCATCTTTGAATTTCCTCCTTTCACCATCAAATGTAGGGTTTTTCGCCTTCTTAAATTATTTTGGCATGTGATATGCATTCTTCTTGTGTTGATGATAAGGCCTCCCTAGGGAATAATCAAAGTTTTGTTTATGAGTCCTAGTTTCCCTCTCAAGGGTACTCACTTGAGTATCTCCTCTTACAATATCACCACTTCTACATTTATGTCTCTTCTTATACCATCTTCTATTCGATCCATTTATTTCTTCCTCTGATTCCTTATGCTTTTGTTTACTATGAGGGTTGGATTCAAGTACCTATATCCATTTCTGATGTAGTTATGAAATAATTTTTAAAATGAAAATATTGACCTCTTTCTACGTTTCTTGTGCCTTGACCAATCTTTCATTGTTTTATTTCTAACTTCTTAGTTCTACCTTCATGCTTCTAAGTCTATCTACCCAATCTGGAGAGTCCCCCTCCCCATGTTGGTCAAAAAACATTTCCTGTTCAATGAATATTTCTTCTAGGCCAGTCTGAGATTTGTCATATTTGTGCTCAACTATCTTGTTCTCATATTTTTCTCCAGCGGGTGTCTGTGATGTAGTGACATCATAAATTACATACATTGAATAAAGAAACATATTGCAAGTATCATCTAGAGTTGTGGCTACTTACAAAAATTATTTGAGTTATCAATACATTTCCTAGGCATGTGTAAGATCAAGCAGGTTTACACTCATTTTTCACCCCAAGGCATAGTGTTGGAACAATGGATCTGATACCGCCTGTAACACATACACGACATTATTATAAGTTAAGTATGACTCCAAAAATGTGGTGATGAGCAAGGGTTCATGAGTTCCTAACTTTTTTTGGGGGTGAAACCTGATTATATGTTGTATACCAAGGATTCTTCTTCTACTTCGACTTATGTCAATTAGAAGAAGGGCCCAAAAAAAAATGGTATCACAACAGTTACAATATGTCACCTCACGCATTGTTCCCACTCCACAACCAACACCTCAATATTTTATGCATGTTATCTAATCTCCTCAACTTGGTGCTAGTCTTGAGAAGAGAAAATCCCAAGTCATGAGAAAAGATTCCTCTCATGGATCCTCTCATTATATTACTTCTCATCCCCATCACATTCAATAGGGGCACCAACTAGAAGTGAATGATCTCACATACCTAAATCACAATTTATTTATCTTCTTAGATATTATTTTAGTTTTTGCATCAGCCATGTTTCATTTTTTCAATGTTTCAAGTACCTATCGCCCTTTTCGCTGTAGTTATGAAATAATTTCCAAAATGAAAAAATTGACCTCTTTCTAAATTTCTTGCGGCTTGAACAATATTTCATTGTTTGATTTGTAACTTCTTAGTTCTACCTTCATGATTCTAAGTGTCTCTACCCAATCGGGAGAGCCCCCATCCCCATGTTGGTCAGTGAACCTTTCCCATCCAATGGACCTATCTTCTAGGCCATGTTGATATTTGTCATATTTGTACTCACCTGTATTTTTCTCATATTTTTTTGTTGTGGGTGTCTGTGATGTACTGACGACATACATTACATACATTGAATAAATAGACATTTTTCAAGTATCATCTAGAGTTGTGGCTACTAACACAAATTATTTGAGTTATGAATACATTTCCTAACCATGTGTGAGACCAAGCATGCATATACTCATTTTTCACCCTAAGGCTTATTGTTGGAAGAACATATATGATACCACCTATAACACATACATGACATGATTATAAGTTAAGTATGACTCCCAAAATGTGGTGATGAGCAAGGGTTCAGGAGTTCCTAACTGTTTGTGGGGGTGAAACTTGATTATATATTGTATACCAATGATTCTTCTTCTTCTTCTCTTTATGTGAATTAGAATAAGGGCCCAAAAAACAATGGTGTCATTCTTTACTTAGCTAAGGCATCCCTTAAGAAAATTAGTTCCCAATACCATAATGAGCCCAAGATGTTGCTAAACAGCCGCTAATGGATAATTGGCATTAAATGACATATCACATTCCAAGGTTAGGATGTGCCTCTGGCACATAATAAGTCTTAACATGCTTTCCCTTAAGGTGATCTCGCATTACATCTCATAATTTAGGCTTCTGAAACAATTATAAGAATTTATATGGACCACTACCACATGAAAATGAGAGAGTTCTTTATATACATTGGTTAAAAAATTATTAGGCCACCTCAATCAAATATCAATCTTATAACCCCAAAGCTGATGCCACTAACAAAAATTAATGTCATATTGAACTATAACTCGAAAGGGACATTCCATTCCTTTATTACACATCTATAACAATTTCTCAAGTGTATTTTTTCATGCAGTTTTCATACCATCATTCTAAATAGTACATTACAATGACTAAAATAGCTAATTTCTACCATTAGTATGAGAAAAATAAGTGACCCGTTTGTAATACCTATTTATAATTTACAACCAAAAATTAATATATTATTCCAGGT
This sequence comes from Pinus albicaulis, assembly GCA_034641835.2. Classification (NCBI taxonomy): domain Eukaryota; kingdom Viridiplantae; phylum Streptophyta; class Pinopsida; order Pinales; family Pinaceae; genus Pinus; species Pinus albicaulis. The sequence goes on from CM076578.1 coordinate 1,869,444,697, forward strand.
TCCTTATTAACTAATAACATAGTTACCCAAATAGGGTTTTTATGTCATGTTCTGCCTTAACAAGGTGCATGTACCATCAATGTATTACTTTCCATACCTAAGTTGAGTATGCTATAACAATGAAGATGTAACTGAATCTAGTTTCACAATAGGAATCCATTGTAAAATTCTCCATATTATCCAAAGTATCGAAAAACATTAGTCAATGTTTCAAATCCCAATGGGGATCCATCTTCAGGACAAGATGAGAATGAAGAGTGAAAGAAGGATGCATAGGTTATAAATAGTGAAAGATGAAAATGACAATGGAAAATTATGTTCCTTTACCAAACCCTAGTATGGACCATGGAGTACGATTAAGAACATTATAATCACTTCATTACCATGAGCATGTTATGGTGCAATAATTCCTCATGTATCTATTCTATTATGGTTTTCAATAATTATCTTCTCTTTTAAATGGCACTAGAAGTAGTAGCATTTCTTAGTTCGTTAGCAATTCAATGATCCATAGATTATCATGGAGGTGCCATTATTGGTCAAATCACACACTAATTTAATGAGCTAAGACTATTGAAATATTTATTAACCATTTGTGAAATGTGTTGTAAAATAATTTGAAAACAAAATGTTGTAATTGTGTGGAAATCCGTAAATAATTTTTATACTATTTCCTCTAAGTTGTGTAGTTCAAATTTTATATGAGAAATATGTCATATAAAAAGTCCAAACTTCAACTACAATTGTTTAATTAGAGGTAGGATCTTGATGTTTTATCAATCCACATCAACGTATCCATTTAAATCATAATTCAACTTCACATTCACAATTTCATTGTAAGGAACAAACTTAGGCTAATGTTGACACAATGGGGTTGTTGTCAAAAGGTCAACATTATTACGTATAATAAAACCTTAGTTTTGGATAGAGACATAGGGTTGGGAATAAGAAGTGATAGAAGGCCCACAGTCTTAGTGCACTTTGATGGAGACCCTAAAGAGTTGATATAACTACTTCAAACTAGTGTTGTGAATTTGTCTGTTCAACCCGTTGTTCAACCCCCACAACCATTTGTCCATAAAAAAATTAAAATTTGTATTCTAGTGGCCCCTCATGATCCAATCCCACTTGTAGTCCTTGCCAATGATGGTTGGAATAATATCATTTATCCACAACCTTTATGATCCAGTCAAGGATCTCCAAGTGTTTCTTTGTCTCCCCCTCCACCCCTCCTAAAAAACATGTATCACAACAGTTACAGTATGTCGCCTCACACATTGTTCCCACTCCACAACCAACACCTAAATATTGTATGCATGTTATCTAATCTCCTCAACCTGGTGCTAGTATTGAGAAGAAAAAATACCAAGTCATGAGATCAAATTCCTCTCATGGCTCATCTCATTCTATTAATTCTCATCCCCATCACATTCAATACGAGCACCAAGATGGAAGTGAACGATCTCACATGCCTAAATTAAAATTTATTTACGTTCTTAGATCATATTTTAGTTTTTTCATAAGCCATGTTTCAAATTTTCTTTTATTTTAGTTTTTTTTTGGATTCTAAGCACTTACCTTTAGTAATACTACAATTTTATTACATAATATTTTATGCATGGATTCTTAAAAAACACTCCTTTTTTTATAACATTATTTGGGGTTCTATGATACATGTGCCATATTTTTAGGGTGTACATGCATATTTTTAGGGATATATATATATATATATATATATATATATATATATATTTATTTATTTATTTTTTGATTATGTGGATGATACTTGGTGATGGAGATACAAGGGGGGAATTATGGGAGGAACAAGGTGTTTGTCATTTTCTATTTGATGATGATTTTCTCCTCCATCTATATTTAAGAATAGAGATGGATAAATTCCCCCCTTTACAAATCCTACTATGGAAATCTGGGTTTCCCCCTCTCCCATTGTAGCTTTCTACTTATTGTAGCATATCAACTATCCAGCATAAAACAATCCAGCCTAAAATTATCAATAATAGTCTATCATCTCAAAATATTTTATGGATCTGAATAGTATGCTTATTTTAATGAATGAGGTAACACATAAAATGTAGTTCCTTTCTCTTGAACAGAGAGTCCAACTCCCTCTTAACTAGAACACGACTTCCTAAGAAACCCGGAATGCTCCCTCTAACACATGAGTCCTCAAACTTTCATTAGAAACAAATCATATAGGATGAACCTTGATCCATTAACCAAAATTTGATGTGTGTTATTATATCTTCAATGAAGAGACTCCTTCATGACCCTGGAAGTCTTGAGGTGATCTCATCTACACCTCTTCCTGAATTTCTTCATGGAGAAAAACAACATCTACATCCATCTGATGTAATTCCATGCGAAAAGAAACAACAATTCTAACATAAATATACCTTGTGAATGGAGAAAATATATTTTCATGATCCTTTCCATCCTTTTCGAAGAACCTTCTAGTCTCAAATATTAATTTGTGCATGTCTATGATTCCATTTATTGCATGCACAATCAAATTGTACCTCAAAAGCATTGATATTCCTGCTCCCTTTGAGCTTATATCTTATTTAGTACAATATATCTCAACAAAAATCACAAATTCTAGCAGAGTCATATTGTCACAAACTTTTCTTCTTTATTCCATGACTTCTATCTACTGTTAGAGCCTTGGTAGCCTTCACTATGTACTTGCAATCCTCAGTAGGAATGTAAGAACAATTATAACCAAGAAAGGGATACAAAGACAAGAGACTTACTAATAGTAAAACAATAAAAAAAAAATCAAGGAAGTTAGGTGTAAGTTACTTATCCTTTGAGGATTATAGGAAAATCCCAACTCCCTCTTCATGTTATCCTTTTGCATCCTTCTTGCAAATTTATCTACCTCATCATCATTATGGACATGATGTGATTCCTTCCTTGCAGGAGTTAGTTTCTCTTGTTTCAGCGAAAACATCAATCTACGTCCAGCTCTAGGGTTTTATCCACAAACCCTAGGGAATTTTAATCCAATTCTACAAGGGTTTACAAAATTGGATTTTTCAATTGTTCATCTACATATTTTGTAGGTCTGGTAGAGTTTGACATATGAAAATTTGTCCAAAAACCCTTACTTCTCTCATGCCTTTCTCTTCATACTTAGTTATTACCTTTTATTTAAGTAATACTCATCGAGTATTGTAATTTTTCCTTTATAAGGACAATTTCTCTTTTGTACATCAGTTAGTTTTCAATAGAACCTATGTTTTTAAACACAATGGGGAACTCGACTTCTCCTTCATTTTAATTTTATGAATGCTATTTTCATATTAAAAATCTTTATGAAGGAATTTTGATAGCATCAATAATTAAACAATATTCAAATGCGTCTAAATTCCTTTATGGAAGAGGCACCAACAAATTTTGTAAACTAAATAAGTATCATGTCATTAAAACCATAATTTCATTTAAATTAAAATCATTAAAATCCCCAAATTTCTCATCACACTTGAAACAAGTGTATGAAAGTGATTTTTTCCTCAAAAAAGGACCTCAGAATGTTTTCTTTATATTTAGAAAAGTTTATAGTAAATCTTCTTCTTTTTCAAATAAATATTTAATAACTTCTTCAGATACTGGAAACCGTTTGACCTGATGGCTTAGGTAGCCCTATTTTCATTCCAATGTCCTTTATTAAATCCCTTTGACTTAGAGAGGAACTTTGTTGTTTAATCAATATGAGATGTATCCTTATATTTCTAAGTTGTGTTGTATAAGTAATGGCATCATACCTTATCAAATACAATAATACTCACAACAATGTAATGCAAGACATATCACTATAGTACATGACATTACATATTTTGTAACTTTAGCATAACATTTTACGTCAAAGGTGGTGTCTTAAATATGTTATCTATTTCAACCCATATCATACTTTAGTAAATTGAATATATTTGATCCATCTCTCTTAGCCATCCAAATTCATGTGACATTCAAGGCTTATGAAGATGTCATTTCTTCTTCCAATCCCAATATGGATCACATGCTACAACCCAAAGATGTAACTAACATTTTATTATAATTTCACAAGCACTATTAATGATCATTGAAACGGTTTTGCACCAATAGGTGAAGTGAATATTTCTACACAATTCTACTTAATGCTTTATTCAAGGATAATTTATATAATGCATTTATTTTGTAAGACAATAATTTTAGAAAATTGACATGGTCCTTCAACACATACTAAGAGTTCAAGTAAACATCAACCATTATATTTTAGAAAAAATATTTTATCTTTGTTGGCCTCTTGTATAGTTCTTTCATTCAAAAATTACAACAGGGAACTATCAAACAATATTATTGTTGGTGTATCATTTATCACTCCTTGTCTAGAACATAAACGTGTTTTAGTGGACCTTATGTACAAGAGCTAACTTTATTTCTTTTAGATATTTTAGATTTATGCAGGCTATTATCTAAGGTTCCTTGAGTCTAATGAGTCTTATCATCCCACTATAATAGGCCTGAAGTCCTTTTAGGTCCTCTCTAGCATGTTTCGAGGCCTTCGTTCCCTACTAAAACAAAATGATACCTTTCATCCTATATTCAACATAAAATATCATACTTTGGCTTTCACTAGACTTTAGAAATGGATGCAACAATTTGAATCTTGGCTCCATGAAAATTCATTCTTCCTAAGGGAATTCACTTCATTTGAGATTAGGCTTTGTGGAATTCAACCTTAGAATATGGCTTCAACCTTTAGCTCGGATACAGAAAAAACTTCTCTTTCAGAGTAGAACATGGGTGATGGGTCTCATACAAGTAACAATGAATATCTAGGAATATTTATAATATTCTTCATCCCTTTTACATCGAGAACAGTGTCAGGGATTCTATGGATAGTGACAGAACAAGCCCTAGAGATAACTTGAAATAGAATGGCTTCTTTCAAGGCTTCTCTTTCACCCATGCTTTGATACCGTGTTTATTTTTCATAAGTATTCTAAATTGATAATTACTTCTAATGCATTTACTCATTTTCATATTCTCATTCATCACTAAGAAATTATATACAAGACATCGACAATATAAATTATTATGATGGTGGGATCATAAAGGGAAATCCAAACAAGAAACACAAAAATATACCCAAGGGAAACCCACATGGGGGGAATAAATAGCAATATTTCTCTTTGAGAGATCATTCAATTAAACAAGAGATATAATCTGATATTTCTGTGAAAAATAATTTTAATCTAACAACAAATATACCGAGGTAAAACCTAGTCAACTTGGGACAAATTCATCTTCCTGAAATATCGAGCTCCTGAAATTTACACCTCTTGCCTTAGAAATTGGCTTGTTGCTTCCTGAAGGAATTTTGGTCTATTAGAGATTGTCTTCCTATATTTGTTCTTCCCAAAAAAATGACTTTCTCTTTCACTTTGATCTTCCTTGATCTCCCATGTTCTACACTTAAACAAATGTGATTTAAATTTCCCCTTGAGGAGGAGGTCGAAGCCTTTATATACATTCTTCTTGGAGGCTGAATGGGTGCCTCTATAATTGGGACAACCTAAAAAATTGAAGGGGTTAACCTGATATTTTAGAACCAAAAATTCAATTTCAGAAATTCAAAAATATTCTTTTGAAAATGACATGAAGAACATGTCTTACATTTTGTATTGTATATTTTCAACGGTTAAAATATGAATTATGAAGTTTCACCATAACTACAAAATTCAACAGATGGGAGGTGGGAAATCATTACACCAAAAGACATGTGATGCAGGAGCATCGGAATAAGCCAGCAATGTGGAAATCTGTTCACATGTTGTGGCTAGACAGAGTGAATTTCATTTACTGTTTGGTCAAATTTAGTTTACTGAGGAGGTCGATTTATCAAATAGTTTGTTATTGTAATAAGTGAGGGACTGCCTTATTTTAGACTAGAGATCAAATCTGTTAGTATAGGTACGCATGAGAAGTTATGAATTAAATGATTTTTGTTAGATTTTTAAAAACAAAAGATTACATTATCTATTTGTTAGAGGAATTCTTGGAAAAAATATAGAGAAAATTGTAATAAGCGGAGAGATTCTTTGTAGAGAGTGTGGGTGGAGCGACAGCTCAGAATTGTGAGGAGTGTGTTGTGTGAAACAGTGATCATTCTTTGTGAAATTGGGAAAATACCAAAACTCTGTCTTTGCCTATATTATGAATAAAATCACTATTATATTCATCGCTGTATGGCGAGTATAAAAGATTTATGTGGTTGTTTTCTTTGTAATTGTTCAAAGGGCTATGAACTGTGTTTATTTTAATTGCTCGACATAGTTAAGTATGCAGATACAAAGGTCATTAACACAGGAATTGTGAAGTAAATCTTTATCAGAACCTTGGAACAGAATGAAAAGATACATTGTTGATTGTATGATATATCGATTCTGTGTAATTATCGCATCGGAGCGGGAGATATTTCCATATCACACCATATCGCAATAAAAACGGACGCGAAGTGTTATAAATAAGTTTTGAAATTGAATCGGGTCCATAATTCTCGCATTGGCGTTGTGGAACTAGGCGATAGTCAAGTGACTTTCCATCCTAGCGAACTGTGATTTCCGATTGAGATCGCATCGGAGCAGTTGTTAACCGATATATATCATAGCATTGTGTGATCGCTGATTGAGAATTGATTTGAATCATATCGCATCGGGATTAGTTAAACTGTCGACGGTTGGTGACATGTTGAATTGCGACTTGCGAATAGATGTGTGTTGTAGGTTCGATCATATCTGGTGTTGCTGCAATATATACATATGTATGAAACTGTTATGAACAACGTTTAACGTTGTTTTAATCGTATAAATGGTTATATCGGAATCGTAAGGAGAATTGAAATGTTTTTATTTTTATTTTATAAAAGGATTTTGGTACCGATCTGTATAAAGGGAATTTATTAATAGCAGAGATCCATTGTGAGTGTTAGGTGAAGAGTCCAGACCTACCGCTACGTCAACATGGATCTTGAAATAGAATAGGAAATACCCTATATACCAATTTTACGTAGTTTTTAATGTTATCCATGGAGTAGTCCACTGATAGATCTAGTTTTGCTAGTATCTTGTACAATATATTTATATTATTTCAAGGTGATGTGAATTACTAGTATGGCTAAGCAGGAAACTCACATAGGCCATGATTGTTGAAAAAAAACTAAAACCTAATTGTCAAGAATCACAAGACATATTTCCGAGGATGAGTTATTATTTATAACTCAAAATTGTAAAGGAAAGAAGAAGAGATTCGAAACACAGTTTATTACTTCTATCATGAAAATAACATTAACTAGCATAACCCAAAACTTTATTAGACAAGATAGATGCAATTCACAAGTATGGAAGAAGTCTTCAAAATTTGATAATTCAAAACAACTATAATATTATAAGGTAACTTACTAATATTAATTTTAACATTGAAATTTAGGTAATTAATCATAAACATTTAAGGTATCATGCATTCATGCATCTGATAGAGTAATACTTGCTAGCATTGATATGTGTTGCAGTGTTGCATATGTGTTGCATGTTGGCATTAATTTCAACCTGGTTTCTTGGGTTTCAGGTGTGTTGGATATGCATGTGTATAGGTGGTTTCAGGTGTATTATGTATGGTTGAGTTATGGATGGTCCTTCGCATGTCTACTAGCCTCGACTAGCTTGGAGATGTGATGGATGATCACTGGCATGCCTACTAGCTTATACTAGCTTAGATATGATGACGATCTCCTTGATCATGTTGTTGCATATATATTTTAGTGGATTCTACAGGAGTTAGAGTTGAGGATCCTTTTTGATTGGTCTCCATGTCTCATATTAGGTCTCTCATGTTAATGATGTTATAATTTGGGCTTAGAAATGATCTACATGTGTTTGCGGATGATCAAGATGGTTGTGCAGGTGTTGGTAGATGTCTGACGGGTTCTAGAGCTACATATTGATGCCAAAGATGTGTTAGAGAAGTTTGATGGATCAAATTTTTATTTTGGCTTTTGTTTGGAATTCTAATGAAACTAGTTTTACTTGGGATTAGGTTGGTGATATTGCAGTGTTGCAAATGTTCTAGTGACTTCCTAAGGTCATATAAAGGCTTGGAAAGCTATGGAAGAAGGTGTAGTAGTTTATGAGTTGAGGAAAGACGTTTTACTTCATCCTATACCCCATTCACATGGATTTTGAGTCATGGGAGTGGGTAAAAGGATACAACCACTAGAAGGAAAGCTTATGGGAGTGACTGAAGAGTTTCAATCACACAGAGGGTGTGTTGTGGGACTGACTAAGGTTTCTCAGGGGAATTTCTCTGCCTAGGCGAGTGAATGAATATTTTCAGTCACACAAAGGGTGCATTATGGGAATGACCAAGGTTTTTCATGAGAATTTCTCTGCATTCCTCTCACTCGTCAGCTAATTTTGGTGTTTTGGGGATGTTCTTAGCTGGAATTTTTCTGCATATGGTTAGAAAAGGTAATAGAGAATCTAGAAGCTAATCAAGGTTGAAGATATCAAAAGGCTAGTGGAATTAGTGGTTGATTTGGTCAAGAAGCATATCTCAACCAAATATGAAGCATGTGAAAACATTGTTGAGTGATCCATAACATGTATCATTTATTGTGTTACGTAGCACATAAAAATGATAAATAGAGGAAACCTTCAAGTCTATTTGGTTGGATGTTATGAGATTGTGAAGGTATTCCATTGTGAGATCATTTATGAGTGAGTATAGAATGAAACAAATTCTCAGATAGTTTAAGTATATATTTATCATATTATTGTGGGAAAAAATCATAGAAGAATTAAGAAAAATATTCAAAATTTATGTGTAGTTTGTGGCAGAAAATTGGGATCTTCTTGTGTGTTTGGGAGAAGTGCTTTGTTGTGATTAGAAGTAAATAAATTCCCTTCTCCGGGTCACATTTATTAATCATATTTTATGTGCAGAACACTAGAGTTGTTGTGTTGCTCATGTTGCAAGGATTGGGAACCCAATCTGAAAATATATGATACATGGTTTGCATGGAGGAAGTGAAGCCATGAAGGCTTCAATATAGACATTGGTTTGGAAAATTTAATACTAGGAAGAGTTTCCTCTATCCAATAGAAATTGGACAATCCAATGGTAGTTGGGCGATGATCGTTGGTTGTGGGTGCTCCAATGGATGGTAGTCCATAGATCCATGAGAGAAACAGGGTTTCGAATTTAGAGATGTCAACATATTGTAGAGAAAGCCAAGTCTTCCAACTTATGGGTGTAATCTAATCCACGTAATTTTTTTTCTAGTATATTAGTAAAATAATTGAGTAGTGTAGCAACAACAGGGTGGTTTTCTACTAAAAAGGTTTTCATCAGAAATAATTGTGTCCTTATGTGTGCATGATTGTGCTAATATTTATCATGGTTATTATGTTTTTTTTGCTTACATTTTTTGATGATATAAAGTTTTCCATATGCATGGATAGTTGAGTTTGGGAAAAATATTTATAATTGGTGCAAAGGATATCACTACTGATTCACCCCACCTCTCATTTATCAATATATTTCCAACAATTGGTATCAGGGCTAGTGCACTTCATTGAAGTTTGACCGCTTGGAAAGTAGATTGTGAATTATGGCCAAAAGCAAGAGGAGGATGTCTCATAATAAAAATTATTTTAAGAAGGAATAAAATAATTGAATTGCAAAAGAAGTTGCAAAATTCGAATTAGATGTGTCACAAGGTAATATTTTGAAGGAATTGTTTAATTCTAATTATGATGATTCACTAGAGGTTGATGATGAGAAGGATATTATTGTCATCAAAGCTGAATATGAATTAGAAATTTTTGTGATTAAATAAGTAACCTCTCAATTATATAACCTAACAACTACATGTATAGATCATAAGAAAATGTTGTAGATTTGTGATGAGAAGGAGAAAAATCTCAAGGAGAATCTCACTACCTTGAGAACCTAGTTGGAGGATTCAAGAAGAAATGAAAAAGTAATCTAAAACAAGAAAAAATAAAATTAATATTATGTTGAGGCACTCGAAAATGTAATAGATAAATTGAGAAAGAAAATTGAAGATAAAGACCAACAACTTGAAAGATTTTAGGAGCATCATAGCAAAGAGGAAATCTAGCTCTAACCTTCAAAGAGGAGTAGCAAGTTCAGATGTAGGAAAAATTAACAAGATAGATTAAAATAAGCCTACAACTAAATTTGCGAGAAACCATGACAATGTTGAAGAAAAGAGGAAATAATTTCATCAACAGTAAAGAAGAGATTTAAAAGGAATTTCTACGCAAATAAAATCATTCTCTCCTAAAGTTGATAGTAGCACAATTCAAAGGATAAATCAAAATTCATTTTCTCCTTTGTTGAAGGAGATTAAGTGTTTTAATTTCCATCAGTTTGGAGATATAGCACCATTTCATAGAACCAATTTTGACACATCCATGTAGCAATTTGGAAAGAAAAGAATGAGATATTCCTTCATGTATAAAATTTCATTTAATGGCTTATGTTATACTTGTAACCTTTCTGGCCATAAGGCAATTGCAGGCCTAGTACAAGAAGTTGGAAATCTAGCACGAGGAACAATTGAGATCATATCCTTTGGATTATTATATTGGTCATGTAGATCTTTTTACGTGTCAATAATTTGGACACATTCCAAGGTTTTCCTGTTTCCTAGATCCATGAAACCATCAGTAAAAACATAGCAGCCAAAAAGACATGCATAATAGAGAAACCAACTAGGATCAATGAAGAAGAGAAAGGAGGAACATTTGGGAAGATGTGGTATTGCACTTTTATCACGTGATGAGGATGAAAAATGGTATATTAATAGCATATGTTCACATCACATGTCAGGAAATAGGAGAAAATATCACTTCTTGAAGAAAACCAAAAGTGGTCACATTGTTTTTCAAGGAAGTGAACCAACAAGAGTATTTGGAAGTGGCAAGGCCAACCTTGGTGAAAAGAGGACCAATGTTGAAGATTTATGGTTCATTAAGGGCCTTAAGCACAAGATTCTAAGTGTGCTCCAAATGGTTGATAAAGGCAAGGAAGTGGCCTTCAAATCCAAGTATTTCTACATTGAGAAGGAGGGATCAAGGATGGTAATTGTTAGAGGAGTCAAGACCCCAAATAATATATACGTGTTGAATGGAAGAGTGAAAAGTAAGAAGATACCAGGAGTCTACTCTTCCTCATATGATTCGAAGTAGAAAATATCAACACATATTGGAGTTTTATTTTTCATGATAGACCTTATAGACTGCAAAATGGATGTGAAGCCTTCATAGTCTTAAGGGGGATATATGACACACTTTGTTTTTGCATGCAACAGTTTGTATTATAATTGTCCTTTCATTATCTTTCTTGATGATAGATTTTTGCTACTAATGTTTTCTTTGCTAAAGTGTGGCCAGGAGGAGAGATGGAACATGTTTAGGGGGAGCACATTATATGATTCCAATATTTTGATGGCATTATGGCTCCTTGTAGGATTTTTCTATGCATCTCATTATATGTTCTCATTCATTGAAAATGTTTGTGTTTTGATTGTGCATGGGTTATGTGATGCTTATATGAGTTGACATGTTGTTGGCTTGTATCATTAATTTAGAGTTGATGGTTTTATGCATGTATTGGTGCCATGGAGATTAGTATGATGATGATATTTTTCTAGTTATTGTTGCTACCATGTATAAATTTAGATAGATTATATATATTTTTTGATTTATGTGATATGTTGTTGCATCATGATGATTTTGATCTATGCATTTGTTGGGAAACTATGTAGTGTTATGGACTACCAGTTATTGATCGTGAAAAAGTGATTCATGGTTGATGTTTTGGATAGGTTGATACATGTCTCTTATGTGATTTATATTGACATTATCTTGTTTCCATAAAGATCACATGCGGTTGATCATATGCTCTACATACTTGCATTTTTACATTGTCTTAGATATGCATTGAGAGAGAGTTAAGTGAGTAATAATTCAACCATATATGGGCTTATTGATGTAATTTTACAACCATGTATTATCATCTTTGTAGCTGTGTAATAAGGCTACGAGGCCATGTACTTTGTTGCATATCTTTTGGTCATAGTCATTGGCCCATGTGGAGTAGCCTCTTGCATATGGAAACGAGGAATTGACAACCATCCATATATATATATATAGATATATATATATATATATCATTTTACATTCATCCATGGAGATGATTTATTTCATTGGAGTATGATTGGTAATATTATTGTAACCTGTCATCATGGATTTGTCATTATCATGTCTACGTAAAGACATATTGCATTGCTACCAGTGTTGTATGAGTTTTACGTTGTTGTGGAGTACATTGTGGAGAGGATTTATTTGTTGTTGTTGATTCAGAATGGATGGATATATGTTGTTGGTCACATATATATATATATATATATATATATATATATATATATCAGTTTACATTCATCCATGGATATGAATTATTCTAGTGGAGTATGGTTGGTCATATTATTGTGACCTCTCATCATGGATTTGTTGTTATCATGTGTCTGTAAGGAGATATTGCATTGTTACCAGTGTTGTATTAGTTTTACGTTGTTGTGGAGTACATTGTGGAGAGGATGTATTTGTTGTTGTTGATTTAGAATAGATGGATATATGTTTTTGATACTATAGATTTGATAAGTGTTGTTGCTTCTAGTAGATCAAATTATTTAGCTTATGCTATGTATTGGCGATTTGATCTACTACTGTCACTATGACATGGATTATGTTGTTGTTTCTTTAGGGGAGAGAACATATGCTTTAGTGTTTTCTGATGCTGAGTGAAAGATTTTATTATTGCTACTGGTAGGAGATGTATATTGTTTCTGTAGTGTGTTAATGTTTGGACATAGCTTGTGTCTAGGGGAAGTTTTAGTGCACATATTTTATAGGGGGAGTGTTGTTTTATTTCAATATTTCACTCCATTTTTCATCACCTACATATGTTCTGAGTGGATTTTATATTTTTTTTATGGAGCCTTTACATGTAGAGGAGTATATAGCATTTGTCCTTGACATGTTTAGGCCTTTTTCATTTTTTTCAAAAGGGGAGAATGTAAAGATGTTTGATCAAATGATTACTTCACTATGGGTTGATATCAATGAAAAAGGGAGAGATTGTCAACATTGAGGTGTGTTATAGTGTTTTAGATGTGTTAGTTGGTTCACATTGATGTAAACCTAGTTTCTTGGGTTGCATATGTTTTGGATGTGAATGTGTATAGGAAGATGTAGGTATATTTCTTATGGTTGAGGTATGGATGGTCCTTCGCATGTCTACTAGCCTGTACTAGCTTGGAGATGTGATGGATGGTCCTTGGCATGTATATTATATTAGACTAGCTTGGAGATGATGATGATCTCCTTTATCGTGTTGGTACACATAGATGTTTGTGGCTGCTACAAGAGTTAGAGTTGAGGAGACTTTTTGATTGGTCTCCTTTTCCAAAATTAGGTATCTCATGTTCATGATGCTATACTTTGGGCTTAGAGAGGATCTACATGTGTTTTTATATGATTGAGATGGTTGTGCAAGTGTTGGAGGATGTTAGACAGGTTCTGGAGCTGCACATTCATGGTAGAGATATATTAGAGAATTCTGATGGATCAAATGTTTATTTTTGTTTTTGGCTGACATCCTCATCAACCTAGTTTGATTTGGGATGATTTTTGTGATATTGTAGTGTTTTGATGAATTTTTACAGAGGTTTCAGTTACTTACATAGGTATTACAAAGGATTTTCAAGCTTTGGAAGAAGGAGGAGTAATTTTTGAGCTGAGGAAAGATGTTTTCCTTCATCATTGTCCCGAGTCACATCAATGTTGAGTTATGGGAGTAGTTGAAAAACTACATCTGCTAGTAGGAAAGCCTATGGGAGCAACATAAGAGTTCTAGTCACACATAGGTTGTTTTGTGGGAGAGACAGGGTTTTTTCACATGAATTTCTCCACATTCCTCGCGCTTATCAACTAATTTTGGATAAAATGTTTATTTTTGTTGTTGGCTGGAATCCTCATCAACCTAGTTTGATTTGGGATGTTTTTCGTGGTATTGTAGTTTCTTGATAAATTTTTACAGAGGTTTTAATGACTTACATAGGTAATACATAGGATATTCAAGATTTGGAAGAAGGAGGAGTTATTTTGAGCTGAGGGAAGATGTTTTCCTTCATCCTTTTCCCTAGTCGCATTGATGTTGAGTCATGGGAGTAGTTGAAAAACTACATCTATTGGTAGGCAAGCCTATGGAAGCAAGGAAAGGGTTCTAGTCACACATAGGATGTTTTGTGGGAGAGAGATAGATTTTTCACATGAATTTCTCCACATTCCTTGCGCTGATCAACTAATTATGGTTTTGTGGTGACGTTGTTAGTCAAATTTTTTTTGTATATGGTCAGCAAAGGTTATAGAGCCTCTAGAAGCTAATCAAGATTGAATATATAAAAATCCTAGTGGATTTAGTGGTTGAGTTGGTCAAGAAGCCTATCTCAACCAAATATGAAGCATGTCAAAATATTTTTTGAGTGATCCATAGCCTGTATCATTTACTGAGTTCCTCAACACATGAAAGTGATAAATAGAGGAAACCTTTGAGTCTATTTGGTTCGTTGTTGTGAGAGTACGAGGGTATGGCATTATGAGAGAATTGTGAGTGAGTATAGAATGCAACAACTACTCACATAGTTTAGGCATAGATTTATCAGAGTATTGTGGGTAGAAATATGTTAAGAATTAAGAAGAATATTCCAAATTTGTGTGTAGTTTGTGGTAGAAAACTAGTAGCTTGTTGTATGATTTGGAGAAGTGTTTTGGTGTGAGAAGAAGTAAATAAATTTTCTTCTATGATTCATATTTATTATTCATATTTTATGTGCATAATCGTAGAGCTACTCGGTTTTTGATGTTGATCGAATTGAGAACCCAGTTTGAAAATATATGAAATGTGGTTCGCATGGGGGAAGTGAAGCCATGGAGGCTTCATTATAGATAGTGATTTGGAGAATCCATTAGTAGGAAATGTTTTCTCCATCCAATAGGAGTTGGAAAATACAATGGTATTTGGGTGAGGATAGTTAGCTGTGGGAGCTTCCAGTGGATGGTAGTTTGAAGATCCGCGAGAGAAAAAAAAAATATGAATTGATAGATGTTAATGTACCATAGAGAAATCCAAGTCTCTCGGCTTATGGGTATAAGGTCATCCACGTAACAATTTTTTCAACAGATTAGTAAAATAATTGAGCAACACAACAACAATATGGTGGTTTTTTCCCGAAAGGGTTTCCATAATAAATACTTATGTCCTTATGTGTGCATGCTTGTATCGATATTTCTCATGCTTATTCCTCATGGTTACTATGTATTCAATATATTGTTTATTACATTTTCTGATGATATAATGTTGTGCATGTGCATTGATAATTGAGTTTGGGGAGAATATTTATAATTGGTAGAAAGGATATGACTACAAATTCACCCCCTCCCCTACCTTCCAACAGTCAATAAATTTTCGACAATACTTAGTTCAAGCATACAATCTATATTCATAAATACATAATACATATGTTTAATTGTTAGCATAGCTACGAGTTTCAAGAATTCACTCATGAACATACATGATTAGGTATTAATGATAAGCACAATAAGTAATAAAAGAGTATGTAATCCAACATGTATAAATAATTATACTTATTTGTGTACGTTAAGGTGGTTCGCATCTAAAGGAGGGACTTCTTATTTTCACCCAACCATAAGAAAGCTAAATTACAAATCTCTTGCAAATAACCACCCCCAAGATGGATCTAAAGTCTTAGGGTATGTTTGGTGAGATATATTTCACACCAATTCTTGGTAAGCACACACGAGACATATTCCACTCTCATGGTGGTTTTTCAACTTCCCTTTAGTATTAAGTACTATAGTTACCCAGTCACTTGTCGAAGTTCATTCATAAATATTCACCTAAGGTCTTGATTGAGTATTTCCTAGAATAAGAGGTTGAATCCATTGTTTAGGTGGTTTATCAATTATTTTTTCATAGAAAGCACCATACGATTCTATAGGCCATTTTCCATGTGTCTTATCAACTCTCAAGAAAGAACTATTGTGAGTTAGAATAACTTGTTTAGGTGGTTTATAACTTATAAAACAAACACCATAGTGTGTCAGCCATCCAATAAAAATACCGTTGATCACTCAGGATTAGAGAAAGTGTAGGGCCATTAAACAATTCAAAGGGAACATCACCGATTTTCATAGCAACTAAAATTACTCACGAGGTCCAACAATCAGGTCAGTAACTAATATGTCTGCTACTAGTACTGCTCCATATCTCCACAAAGTCGTCAAGTGATATTGAATGCCCTTTGTCCCTTGAAAAAATGAGAGAAATATCATGCACCAAAACGTAGACAAAGAGAGAGAGAGAGAGAGAGAGAGAGAGAGAGAGAGAGAGAGAGAGAGAAATATTTTAAATGATTAGTGATAAAAGACCAACTCCCACCATAAAAAAATCATCCCATCTCTCTACGGTGTGCGTCTTTATATTTTTCCTCTACATGAATTTGTGTATCTAAGAGAGTGCTCACTTGAGTCTTCCACCTGCTAGGGGAATGGACATCGCCTTATGCTTCCATTGTTTCAATCCAATAACATAAATTTCTTATAACTAGCTAGTTATCCCACCATCGCATCATATATCAAATATATCAAGCCATGTATTCGATTAGATTGCAACTAAATTATGAAATTAATTTCTAGTTTGTGAGTTTTCATTTCCTTGTTCTCTATTTTCTACAATAATATAATTTCTATTCTTATGAAATAAGAAATAATTTACAAATCCAGAAATCGAAAGAGATAAACCCTCATAGTGTAGATTTCAAAATTTTAAGTATAATTTATCAGATATATTGTGATAATATATTGAGTAGAGTATCCAATGTAATTTGTGGATCATATTACTACCAGAGAAATTTTATTTGGGTATATTATAGATATTGGTTGGGAATCTAGATTGGTTAAGCCAAAAGTCATAAAGCCCTAGTCATGGTTGATGAATCTATGAATAAACATTGATATCCTGTAGAGGAGAAGTTTTTGTGAATGGAAGCACAAGTTGTAGATATAAGACGAAAAGTGAATATTCTCATGGTGGCTTGACCAATAAGCTCTTTCTATTCATAGAGGATGGGGGTTCTAACACATAGGTCCAATCGAAGAGAATATAAAGAGATTGGGGAGAAACAACAAATACCACAAAGAAAGGACCCAAAAATAATCAATCTAGATCCAAAGTGATGAACTCTTTACAACCCCTATTCAAATTAAGGTGAAGATCAATATCAAGCCATACCAAGGTGAGATTTACGCTCTAAAGCCAATCACTGGTTGCAACAATTAGAAGATTATTTCAATTTTCATCATATAGAGGAGGAATAGACCATTTTATTTGCACATGAAAAATTAGTAGGCCATGGATTGAACTAATCGGAAAGCCACAAAAAGACATTGAGGCTGGAGGCATATCCTCTAGTGACTAATTGGAAGGACATTAAAACCTTCATAAAGTATCAATTTTACCCTATCGGGTATGTAGAGGACTAGTCGATGTGGTGGCACTACTTTAGGCATATATAGGGGTAGAGTCTATAGGAGTACACAATAGAGTTCATAAATATTGGTGACTGACGCTTGTGTACAGGCACAATATCTAGAGAACATAGGTCAGAATAAAGGAAAATCAAGTGGATCGAAGGAAAAGGAGCACCACGTTTCTTCTAAGGAGGGGGGAAAGAAGTAAAAGGGGAGAAAAGATAAAACGATGACAGGAATAGCACAACAGTGCAAGGATGGAAAAAACCATTACAGTATTTATGGTGATACAAAGAATAAGTGTTGAATGTTGCATTTGAATCTTAAGCCAAATAAGAAAAAGAACGATACTAAGAAGCAAAATATCATGACTACTAATTCGAGAAACAAGGTTGAAAGAAAATTGGACATAAATGTGAAGATTTTCTATAAGTTACTATATAAGAAAGTTAATATGAGTAACCTTCAACAACAAAAAGAAAAAGAAATGACTAAACTCTTCCACATAAAAATACATGTTAAGAAAACAAATATTGATTCTTTGTTCGACTCGGGATTGTAGAAGATTCTCATTATAGCAGAGTTGGTCAAGAAATTGGGATATGAAGTTCATGATCATCCAAGCCCATATCGATTGGAATCAGTAAATAAGGATGCAAGGTTAAATGTAGAAAAATAGTGCAAAATTAGATTTGTTATCAATATTGATTTTATTGATCAAGTAGAACTAGTTGTAACTATTGTTTAATTTATTGATGAAGTAGAGCTAGTTGTAACTAGTGTTTATTTTATGGATGAAGTAGAACTAGTTGTACCTCCCCTTGATGTATGTGGATTTTTGTTTGGAAGTTCCTACATACACATGCAAACTGAAATATTCATGCAAAACCCAATCAATACCATCTCATCAAGGATGGAAAATCATTCGCCATGAACGCTAAAAAAGGGAAGTCGAAAAGTTCACTAGTAAGTGCCAACCAAGTCAAGAAAATGATCAATTTTAATAAGAAATTTGTTTGTTCTGTTGCTTTTACGAGAAAATATTTGTATAAAAAACCTGCCTATAAAAGAATCAACCAATTCTATAAGAACAAAAACAACCTTGGATAACATTAGTCCAATTTAAATAACAATTTACTACAAAGAGCCAAAGGACGAAAAGAATAATTGGCACGGGCCTTGAACGAGAATATCTAATGGAAAGAAAAGGGGCTTCACTAGGGGAGAAATACCATACCACGCTGGTTCATATTGGGGTATATATATTGAGAAAAAAATAGCATAATATACTTGGGAATATATAAGGGATAAAGGGTTTTTATATTGGCATATAGAAAATAGAGCTCAAAGTTAATGAAAAAATATAAAGGGCTTTAAAAAATGTTAATGAAAAATTAGATACTTACAGTATCTAGTGGAAATAGGAGTTTCTAAAATTAAAAAGGTGTATTGAGTTAGTATAGGTAGATGGAGTTCAAAGTTAATGAAAAAATATAAAGGGGTATAAAGAATGTTAATGAAAAATTGGGTACTTACAATATTTAGTGGAAATAGGAGTTTTAAGAAATAAAAAAGTGTATTAAGTTAATATTGGTAGATGGAGCTCAAAGTTAATGAAAAAATATAAAGGGGTATAAAAAATGTTAATGAAAAATTGGATACTTCAATATCTAGTGGAAATAAGATTTTTTAAAATTAAAAAGGTGTATTCAGTTAGTATTGGTAGATAGAACTCAAAGTTAATGAAAAGATATAAAAGCGTATAAAAAATATTAATGAAAAATTGGCTACTTACTAAATAATGAAAATTTTAACTGTAATTTCCAATATATAATCAAATTAAATGTATTGTTTAATATACCATAAAAACAAGTGACTCACAAGCCCAAGTAAACAACCACAGTGCCCTTGCCTTGGTATATTCATTCTCGTGATCTTGAGTATAATGAACGCTATCCCATTTTAGAACTGTTGATAACAGCAGTAGAAGAAGAAGTATTTCAACCAGAAGCAAACTTTCGCCTTCAGCATGAATGCTGATTATCAGACCCCACAGTAACTCCAAATCATTACTGTACATTGTACCTTCGTGGGACATCGTTTAATTGAACCATCTCTCTCAATAAAGGCCTACGGCCACCGCCAGATATATAAGCGAAGTTGGTGAACCGGCAAGTGTTTCACATGGTGGTGATCTACGTAAACACTACACAATGGTATTTTCTACACCGACAAAAGTGTGATGATAACGATGTTTTCTTTCCATGGAATGAAAGGTCTCATCTGTGCAAATTTTCAACGAAATCGATTCTTTTTAGTGTCAGATTGGTGAATCGGTGCCCAACGGAGCTGACCAAACGATTTAAAAAGTCGTTGGGCACAACTAAAACAAATCTTCAAAGGTCATTTCGCATGATGGAAAATTTTCCACAATCCTCTGAAAAGATATCGTTACCTAATACTTATAGTGGATTGGAGGTCCTCTCTATTGCATCAGCAATTTGTGCAGCTAATGTCGGATATCATCTGGTATTTAGTAAATACGATTAATCATATCAACTATTGCTGAAACTCAGTCAGTATTGACTACTGTTCTGAAAATCAATCGAGATATATACTGGTTTTGAATATAGTTTTGTGGATTTATTTAGTTAATACTATTTGGGAAATATTCCAAAATCCACTTTTAGTTGATTAATGTTCAAAGAACTAAATGTATTACAAAAAAAAATAGCGAAATAGAAGTTCTTGTGCAGTTTGTCGGTGCAAAAAAATTCGTTTCCAATCTTCTGCAAAGCCATGTTACGGCAATTTGAACAATAATCCTTTTCATTTTTTCAAATTAAAAAAAAAATTATTAATTTTTTCAAATTTTAAAAATAATTTTTTAGTTTTTTAAATTTTATATTATTAATTGGAATACAGGTTTGGAGATTTGTTTCATTATACGATATAATAATTTCATTTAATTTATAAGTTGTTTCTTAATAATTTGATTATTAAGATTGATAAATATTTTTTGGGTTGTGAACATTTTGTTTTGCTCTCTATTTTATATATATATATATTTCATTTTACTTAGAATAGCTCTTTTTTCTAAACATGTATTTTAATTTTCTGTTTTCTATTCATTAATTTGTTATAGTAATAATTTAAAATAAAATAATAATTTAGTGATTTTTTTATGATTTTATTTAATATTAACAATATTTATCTGACACAATTTCTTTATACATGAATTGATACATATAAATATTTATCAATCATTTAAATTTAATATATACCTTAATACTATAATATACTGAAAAATTAACTTTATTTATCTAACTACAAATACAATACAAAAATACATCCACAAATCACCCTATCAACCTTTCTTCAACCTATTTTCTATAATAAGTAACCTGCAATAATCATCACATATATGTATATGAAAGTGTGAACCGCCCTAGAACTCCATACAATATACTGAAACATTATCTATATTTATTAGTTCCAAATATTATCCAAAAAAAGCATCCACAAAGCACCCTATCAACCTATCCTCAACCCACCCATCTTCTATAATAAGTAACCTGTAGGAATCATCACATGTCTATAGAAGTGTGGACCGCCCTAGAACTCCAAGTTCTGGAGAATGTAAAAAACACCTCAGCTATTCCTGATAATTTTTTTTATCAATATCCTAACATTGAGTTTTTATTAGAGATATGCCATCAGATTACTTCATATATAAACTACACTTACCCATCTTCCAAACCAATAATTAAATTGTAAATACGGATAACACATATTTTGATTCATTATTTAACTATACCTAAACCATCAACTTACAAATTAGTTTATCAAAACATATCATCATGGAAAACCAGATAATAATTTCATTATTACAAATATTATATTATTAACAATGTTATATCTTGACACTTACTACCACTAGTAAGCAAAGTCTATATATATGAATTTACTAGATTGTTTTTTTTTTTAAATCTTTACGAAAAATGATATCGCAATTATAATTAATAATAGAAAACAATAAATGTCCTTATATAAGTATTTCTGCATGTCCTCATAATAATAATTTCTACCAAACTCGCTGGATTCAACAAATACGAAGACAAGTTACCAGAATTGTAACTAAATAAAAATAATATTGATTTAAAAGCCTATTAAAACTAAAATACTAAGAGAAAATAACCCATGTATGTAGCATTCAATGCAACTGAGAGTTATGCATTGTCTCTATCAATGGTATTCATTAAGGTGTTGCCCACTCAGCAATGTTCTCAATGTCATTTTTGGTTTTTTTTTTTTTTTTTTTCAATTGAAAGTTTTGTTTGGATTCGAGTAGTGCTTACCATATTCTAAGCAAAAAAACGAACTCGTCTAAAGCTTCAAGCATCAATAATTATGAGAATTTGAAAATTTTTCATTTAGCATTAAAGGAGATCTCCTAGATCTAGAAGATAAGACATCAGAGTCCCAAGAATCAGAAGAGATGAAAGAGGTGCAAGATAAAGGAGGTTGGAAGACCGTAGAGAAGAAAAAGAAAGCTACAACATCAATCTCGTCAAGAAACACGAATAGCGAGACAATTAAGAACTAACAAAATTATAGGTTCAATAGAGCAAAGTTTGGTGTGAGTAGACGTTAACCATCATCATCATCATCATATAAAATTTTGTATGGAATTAGATCATGACACTCACCAGACTCACGAGAAGCCAAACAATTAAGAACTAAGAAAATTATAGGTTCAATAGACCAAGATTTGGTCTAAATAAACGTTAACCATCATCATCATCATATAAAATTTTATATGAAATTAGATCATCACACTCACCACACTCATCACTAAATTGGTAAAGACAAACTTCTCCCTCTCTACCATCTCCACCTAACTGTTGAATCACATCCTTGGTGGAAAATAACAACCAAACAAATTGACAAATCGAACGAGTTAATCAACGACTTCCCAAGCAAAGCGGATCCACAACAACCGAAGCAAGTGAATCAATGTCATGCCATAACTGATTATTTCTCATATAATCAACGCTTTGCAGCAATTCCTGAGAAATTTCTTAGAAAAAGTAATGAAGCAACACAACATTACCCTCCACTTGTCAGTTTACCCTTCTCTTCTTTACGAGAACTCCAAGCTTAAGTTTCATGGTTTGCAACATTGTTCACAGGGTTCACGAGGAGGATTAATTAGGGAGCACACGAGGTTAAAAAATCATGAGGCAACACGACATTGTGCATTTACCCTCCACTTGTCAGTTTACCCTTGCCCGAAACTCAGCATATCATTGATTACCGACTTGAACACATCATTCTACCCAGCAACAATTTCAGCATTTTAATTATTAATTATTAACGTTAACGATTTCAACATGTGAATTATTAACGTGTACTGTCGATTCTTGATTTATGCCTTTCCTAGCAATTAATTTGCATTAAACTTCACGACTGCATTGAATAGTATTTTGAAAAGCATAAATTTTAATTCATTTACAGGTTTACAAAGATGTTCTCAGGTGCAATTCTTTTGGCCTCTTAGCAAGGTTGTAGACAGCTTTTGTGAGCTGCAGACAGCTTTTTATTTCTGTTTTCCTTACTCTTAAAAAAAAAAAGAGTGTGTTTTTACTATTTATTAATTAACAAAATTGTAAAAATATTTGTTAGACATCTAATTTTCTAAGGATTGGTGTAGAAGTAAAATAGACAAAAGAAGTCAAGAAACTTTGAAAGATGAATCCAAAGATCACAAGAATGTATTATATATGTACATTTCACGATGGGTCCATCATCCACACATGAAACTCTAATTTCTTATTTATATAACATACCCTTTCAAAGCTTTTCTCTCACTCATTCAGGCCAGACATTGCGTGCTTTTCACTTGACTCTTCCTATTTAATGAGTTCACTTTCTCTGGTTAGGCAAGCTCGCTCGCAGTACTTGAAGAAGGACGTTGGTGGAATAATGAAACTAATTTCATAATAGCATAGATTGCTAATAAGAAATAGATATTCATGGTTATCTCTCACATCTTGTGTTCACATTCATGTAGGTTTGACATGGTATCAAAGAGAAGGTTTGTTTTTTTTGTAACTCCTCTCTTGCTCATTCTGTATCTGTTGCATGACATATGATTCTCTGCATTCCCTGACCTCTACCAATGAATACACTACACATGATTCTTTTATGATTTTTATGTCCCGGCTGCATATAGCTTTGAAAAAAAATTTAGAAGCTACTTTGTCGACTCGTCATTAACCCGCTTCTTGGTCTCCAATTCTTAGTCCATTCCTCGTACTCGGCATACTCGACATACATCGATCTTCCCACAACGCATCCAACTCTCTCGACCCTCCGAATTCGCTTTCATACAATGCTCCCCTCCTCACACCTCTCTTGGTTATGAGGTATAACACCTCAAAGGCATACAACCCACACATAATACCTCTTGCGTTATTGGCATAACACCTCCACTATAGGAAATAACTCCCAACCACTGCCATGAATAAGGAGCGGCAGTACCACACTTCATTGAATTTTTTCTGTGCAGGGAAGGGAAAGCCTTAGTTTTCAAATCTGTAGGCGTTCACGCAAAAACCAAACCAGAGTACCCAAGTCCTTCTTCTTTGCGTTTATTCCATTCTACGTTGACTTACCATTTGCCCGTAGCTTCGCGCTTGTAACTTTTCTTGTTTACCCCTTGAGCCTTCCATTGAAATTTATTTCCATGCTGATGTGATATCGGCAGGACCCACCACCAGCCTCACCGCATTTGTA
Organism: Pinus albicaulis; assembly: GCA_034641835.2. NCBI lineage: Eukaryota > Viridiplantae > Streptophyta > Pinopsida > Pinales > Pinaceae > Pinus > Pinus albicaulis. Next base: position 1,869,469,194 of record CM076578.1, read on the forward strand.
AACCCATGAAATCCTTTGAATTCTCCCATTTCCTCTCTTTTATGCACTTGGAACTTACCACACCTTTTTCGCATCTCCGCCCACACTTCGCAAAATTTATGGCTTGAATTTTAAGCCTGAACTGAAACTTATATTTCCACCGATGCTATTCGGCGAGACCCACCATATACTTTGTTGTATTACCGCATAAACCTTTGTTCACCTTATTTCCTTACCTTTTATGCATTTTTCATTTCCCACAGCTTACCGTCTGAAGCCCACACTTCGCAAAGTTTAAGATTTAACTTTACAGCCACTCGCAAGTTGTTTTATGTTATTTGTGATACGATCACAAAGGGGGCACGTGTAAAGCTCAGGAGGGTAGCGCAAAGAACACATCACAAACCTTAGGAGTTAACGAATTGCGCCCACAGGTTATTAAGCTTTGGATGCGATGTGATGTGCCACGTCACATCACACATTGCAGGGTTTTGATTTTTCCCTTATCGCACATATGTTAAATGTTAAGATCGCCGATGTACGATGAAATGTTGGACGCGATGTGTTTTCAGAGTCGGAACCTATAATATTTTAGGTCCGCTATTTTGTGTTTCTATACGCGTTTTCGTGTATAAGAGTCATACATAATCGAGGGACGATTTGGTTGTTGAACATCCGATTCTACATTGAATTGCTTTGAATGGTCAGGCTCTGGCCAATTTTGTATCAAATCTATGTAATTTAATTTTGTTAATGTCATGGAATAGAAAAATAATGTTTGTTCCTCTCCTGTGTCTCACTCTCTGTGTATGAATTTTTTTATTTCCGCATATTTGCGCATTCTCTGTGTTATGGGGGAATGCATCTCCCTTTGTGTGTTTATTCATTCATAATTTTCAACATGGTATTAAATCAAGTCTAGGATCTCAGTGAAAGAAGGAATCTTTACTGAAGAAGTTGTAAGATTGTTTGTAGAAGTAGAAGTCCCCAGCATCGAGAAAGCTTTTACAACAGTAAGAAATTTTGTGTGTACGCAGTGAGGATGGCAGTAGTAGGAAAAATCTTGACTGATCCCCAACTACCACATTTTAATGGGAAAAATTATGATTATTTGGCTATTAAAATGAAGGCCCTGTTCTCCTGACAAGATATTTTGGAGTTGGTGGAACATGGTTTCCAAGAACCAGCAGATGCAGTAGCATATAATGCTTTGACTCAAGCACAAAGAGATTAGTTGAGAGAAAATAAGAAGGAATCCAAAGGCCTCTTCTATATTTTCCAAGCAGTACATGAGAGTATTTTCCCAAGGATTGCAGCAACAAAAAATTCTAAGGAGGCATGGGATACCCTCCAGACAGCCTATCAAGGCATGGCAAAGGTGAATACAAAAAAAATCCAAATGATGAGAAGAGATTTTGAAAATATTTGTATGAAAGATTCTGATAATATAGACTCATTCTTCACACATGTGATTGGGTTGGTTAGCCAAATCAGGTCTCATGGAGAGACGTTTGAAGAAAGTAGAATAGTGGAGAAAGTATTAATAAGTCTACCATCAGGGTTTGATGCCATAGTAGTGGCCATACAAGAGAAAAAGGATCTCTCACAATTTTGAGTGGATGAGATTCATGCATCACTGATGTCTCATGAGAACATAATGAACAGAGCGAAAAACTCCTCTTTGGAGCATGCATTCAAGACACAAATGTATTTGTAGAAATTTGCTGAATAAATCACTTATTCAATGGAGATTAACCTGATCACACATGAATTTCGAATTGCATGCATAACACATAATCTCTTCTACAATTAATTGTCACATGCAGAAAGAATAGAAGCGATAGCACATCAAATCATCACACACATTAACACAGTATGTATGGGGAAAGCTTATAGCTTATAGTATGTAGGATTGAGGAAGAGGAAGAAGCCCGCATAGAGGTGGAAGAAGAAACCCTGAAAACACAAGTGGAAGGGCCAGCAATCAGAATCCAGGCCAAGGCTCAAGCCAGAATCAAGAATAAGGATAGAGGTATGATAAATCTAAAGTCCAATGTCATTATTGAAAAAATTATGGCCATTATGCAAATGAATGTAGAAAGAAGAAAAATGACATGAGTACTAAACCTAGTGTAACTTTTACAAAATAAAATTAGAAGGAAATGTGCTTTTAGCTTGTAATGTAACACAAGAAAAACAAGAAGATGTATGGTTCTTAGATTTAGGGTGTAGTAACCATATGACTGGGAACATAGCAATGTTTTCCAATCTAGATGAAAGTGTAAAATCTGAAGTAACAACGGGGAGTAATAGCAAGGTCTCTATCATGGGGAAAGGATGAGTAAATATATTGACAAAGAAGGGAGAGAAGAATTTTGTGCTAGATGTCTACTATGTACCTACCCTGAAGTGAAACCTCTAAGCATTAGACAACTCGTGCATAAGGGCTACAATGTGTTTTTTAAGAATGATGTGTGCATAATCATGGATATACCTCCAAGTAGACAGGTCATTGAAAAAGTGCATATGACAAGCAATAGAATGTTTCCTCTCAATATCAAATCAGACTTGAAGGAAGGAGGTGTTGTAGCAGCTGTCACACAAGAAATATTTCAAGAAGAAGTGAAAGATGAGAACTGATTATGGCAGTTGAGATTTGGATGTCTCAATTTCAGAGGTTTGAATTTGTTGCACAGAAAAGGCATGGTAATAGGATTACCACTCATAGAGAAACAAAACAACCTATGTGAAGGCTGCATCTTGGGAAAAAAACACAGAGAATCATTTCCATTAGGAAAGAGTATAAGGGAAAAGGCACCCTTGGAGATTTTCCACTCATATTTATGTTGACCAATGCAAACACCATCATTAGCTGGTAGACATTATGTTTTGACATTTATATATGATTACACAAGGAAGACATGCGTATATTTCCTAAAAAAGAAAAGTGAAGTGTTTGAACAGTTCTACCACTTGAAAGCTCTTGTTCAGAAGAAAAGTGGACACTGCATAAAAGTGTTGAGAATTGACATAGGTGGAGAATATATCTCCAAAGACTTCCTACGTTTATGTAGGGAGTGTGGAATATGCAAGAAGTTTACCACAAGGTATACACCTCAGAAAAATGGAGTAGCAGAAAGAAAGAATAGGACCATCATGGACATGGTAAGAAGTATGTTTAAGGAAAAGAAATTTCCAAATGATTATTGGGAAGAAGATCTCAATTGTGCAGCTTATATTTTAAATAGATGTCCAACCAAAGCTATTACGAACGGAGTTCTAGAAGAAGCATGGAGTGGAAAAAAGAAAATTTTCACTCACATTACAGTGTTTGGATGTGTGGCATATGCACATGTCCCTGATTAGTTAAGGAAGAAGTTGGACAATAAGGGGGAGAAGTGTATTTTTGTTGGATACAGTGATGAATCCAAGGCCTACAAGCTCTATAATCCATCAATTAAGAATGTAATAATCAACATAGATGTTCAGTTCATTGAAGAAGAAGCTTGGGATGGAAGTTTAGAGAAGACTTTAAATGCTAAGACATGTATTTCACTTGAAGACAAAGAGGAAATGATTGCAGAAAATAATTCATCATCGGTGGTTCCTCCTCCACCTACACAAGCTCAACAGAGCACACTGCAAGAAAGCAATAGAACAACAGTGAAAAACCAAGGAAGTGCTTCTCCAAGAACACCACAGGGATCAACAACTCCCTTGAGTTCAAGTGCAAATCCAAGCACATCTTCACCAAATACGAGAAGACCAAAACTCAAAAATTTAAGTGAAATTTATGAGCAAGAAGAAGTAAATAGTAATGTTGGTTTTAATTCTTTGTTTTCTTTATTTTTTGATGTTGATGATCCAATCCATTTTTGAGATTCATCAAAGGAAGATAAGTGGATTGAAGCAATGAATGAAAATATAGGAGCAATAGAAAAAAATGACACATGGGAGTTAGTGGACCTCCCACAAGGAAAGGAAGTTATTGGAGTGAAATGGGTCTATAAGACCAAAAGCAACATTGAAGGCAAGATGGAAAGGCACAAGGCAAGGCTAGTTATCAAAGGCTACAAGAATTAGCAAGGAAGAGACTATGAGGAAACCTTTGCACCAGTTGCAAGGATGGAGACAGTGTGGAGAGAGTTGTCCATAACAACACAACAAAAGGGAAAGTTTATCAAATGGATGTGAAGTCAACATTCTTGAATGGAGTTTTGAAAGAGAAGGTGTATGTTGAAAAAACTCCTGGATATGAGATAGAAGGCCAAGAACACAAAGTGTGTAAGTTGAAGAAAGCTCTTTATGGGCTAAAGCAAGCACCAAGAGCATGGTACAACAGGATTGATGCTTACCTGACAGACAATGGGTTTGACAAGTGTGATGGTGAACGCACACTCTACATCAAAGAAAATGACGATAACATTCTTATTGTTGTTTTATATGTAGATGATTTTATTTTCATAGAAAATGATGTTTCTCTCATTGTTGATTTTAAAGAAGTCATGAAAAGTGAGTTTGAAATGACTAACTTGGGTTTGTTGAGATATTTTTCTAGCATAGAAGTAAAGAAAAATGAAAAGGGAATTTTTATTTCCAAAAAAAAGTATGTTACAGATGTTTTAAAGAGGTTAAATATGTAGAATAGCAAAGCATCAGCCAATCCAACTATCATGGGGTTGAATTTGAGAAAGGAATATTGTAGCAATAATGTTGATCTGAGATTGTACAAGAGCATCGTTGGTAGTCTAATGTAATTGAATACAACTAGGCCTGATATAATGTATGCAAGAAGATTGATATCCAGATTCATGGAGACACCGAAGGGGACACATTGGCAAGTAAGCAAGATAATATTGAGGTATGTAAATGGAACAAAGGAGTATGGTGTTCTATACTCCGAAACGGATAATTTTAAGATGATTGGTTACACTAACAGTGTTGGGCTAGAAGTGTAGATGACAGAAAGAGCGCATCAGAGTATATATTTCATTTGGGATGGGGAGCCATTTCATGAGCTTCCAAGAAGCAGCCAATAGTTTCATTATTAACAACAGAAGTTGAATATGTAGCAGCAACAAAAATAGCATGGCAACAAGTTTAGATGAGAAGGATGTTGAGGGATTTATGTCATGAGTAAGACAAAAGAACCACAATTTTTGTGATAACATCTCAACAATTGCATTGTCCAAGAATTTTGTTTTCCACGAGAGAACAAAACATATTGATGCCAAATACCATTTTATAAGGGAATTAGTTAACAATGGTGAAATTGTTTTGCAACATTACAGTTCAAAGGAATAGTTTGTTGATATCCTCACAAAGCCATTAGGATAGACAAAAAAAATAATTCTCAGACAATGTTTGGGAATGATCAATGGCAGCAGTTGTGATTAAGAGAGAGTGTTGGAAATAACTCCCAATGACCACTATGAATAAGGAGTGGCAGCAACCCACACTTCATTGAATTTTTTTTTGTCTATGGAAGGACAAGCCTCAATTTTCAAATCTAGAGGCATTCACGCAAAAACCAAAATAGAGTACCCGAGTCCTTCTTCTTTGCATTTATTTCTTTCCGCGTTGACTTACCATTTTCCCGCAGCTTCATGCCTACAACCTTTCTTGTTTACCCCTTAAGCCTTCCACCGAAAGTTATTTCCCCGCTGATGCAATATCGCTAAGACCCACCACCAACCTCACCGCATTTGTAAACCTATGAAATCCTTTGCATTCTGCTATTTCCTTTGCTCTATGCACTTTGCACTTACCGCGCCCTTTTCACGTCTCCACCCGCACTTCGCAAACTTTATGGTTTAAATTTTAAGCCCACATCGAAACTTATATTTCCACTGATGTGATCTGGTGGGACCCACCATATACTTTGCCACATTACTACATAAAACTTTTTTTGTATTATTTCCTTACCTTTTATGCATTTCTCATTTCCCCCAGCTTACCACCCACAACCCGCACTTTACAAAGTTTAACATTTAGCTTTAAAGCCGCCCGCAAGTTGTTTTATGTTATTTTCGATACGATCGCAAAGGAGGCACGTGTCAAGCTCAAGAGGGTAGTACAAAGCACACATCGCAAAGCTTAGGAGTCAATGAATAGCGCCTGTAGGTTATTATGTTTTGGATAAGATGTGATATGCCACATTACATCGCACATCGCAACGTTTTGAGTTTTCTAGTATCGTGCATATGTTAAATGTTAATATCATCGATGTGCGATGAAGCATTGGACGCCATGCATTTTTAGAGCCAGAACCTATAATATTTCAGGTCTGTTATTTTGTGTTTCTTTACACATTTTCGTGTATAAGCAACCGAACATAGCCGAGGGATGATTTGCTTGTTGAACGTCTGATTCTGTATTAAATTGATTTGAATGCTCAAGCTCCAGGAAATTTTGTATAAAACCTACTAATTTCATTTGTTAATGTGATGGAATAGAAAAATTAATTTTGTTCCTCTCCTGTGTCTCGCTCTCTATGTATGAATTTTGTTATTTCCGCATATTTGTGCATTCTCTGTGTTGTGGGGGAATGCATCTCCCTCTTTGTGTTTGTTTATTCATAATTTTCAATAGGTCGAAGCGCTCCAAGGCAGAAGCTTTCACAGCGTTCCATACCGCGTTGGTGCCTCCTCCATACAGCGAAAGGCTTCCCACATCGTAGCTCTCGGTTGACTCATTCATACTCATTCAACACTGACTCATTCATACTCATTCGAGCTGCCTCCACCCTCAATCCATTACACCACCTGTTGCCTTCTTATGCAAATAGTCCCCGATGATTTAAAATGCTAGTTTATAATGAGGGAGGGTTGTTATATCCTATAACACATATATAATACCACCAATCATACGTTGGCTCCTCAAAATCGATTCCAATTATGTGTTGGATTTACTGAAGTCACCCGATTGTATTTTTCATTCATGCAGTATCCATAGCCACAATGATACACACAGCCACAAGAGTAATACACGTAGTCATAGTTATGCTCCCAACATGGTTCCCTTAACTACTCCACAATGTAACTCACTCCTTGGCCTCTCGGCCCTCCAACTCGTTATTGAGGCATCAAGCATTATTTTTCAGCACTTAAATTATCCATTGAAGACCACGTTGGTGAAATGTATCATGGTCATGATAGTCTCATCAGTCAGATAATCTTTACAAATTTTGGAGGGTTAATCCTATACTACACTGGTGAATTGTTTGTGTGGTGAAATACAAAAATGAATGCATTGAACCACTGTTGAATTGTGTGTTGTCTCTGCATTGAAGCCTTGAATCTCTTTGAGTTCTATAGTATTTTCATATGTTGGTTGGAGAACTAGACTCCTGCAAATCAAGTATTGATGGTTGTCGGCCTAATTTTTGCAAGGGTATGGTTGTTCTGTCTCCTCCCTATACATTGATATAATTTTTCTTACATATGATTGGGTGGAAAATCTAATAATGTGTGAAATGTATGTTGAAGTCTATGTTGGTGCTCCTTTCGTGAAGACGGTACAGTAAATGGTGATGTGATGAAAATACGAAGGTCATGTTTTGCATTACAGTGATGCCATAAATGTGTGTTGGTAATTGTAAATCGAGTGTGGAGTTCTGAAAACCATTGCATTATTCCATTCTTTAAAGGATGATATATAAATGTTGAAGTCTGTGCTTTAGTATATATATATTTAAAGCCATTTATATGAGGTTCGATTGAGCTGGTTCGTGCTCTTAATGCATGGGAATGTATATGTTGTAGATCAAATTGTTTATATTCCTAGTCATGGCATTTTAGTTATGAAGCCAAACTATGAATGCTGAGGATTGAATGTTTTATGTGTGTTTTTGTGGATTAGTCGCACGGGTGTACGAAATCGCACAAGCTTAGGGAGTGTGGTCTACTCTCTAAACTATTGGTAACAGGCAGAAAGTGGGGGAGCTCAAAAGCATAAAACTTAATGGAAATAGTATGCTGAATTATGCTGTAGTTAAACTAAAACTAAACACAAAAATATACAAAAGCTATATAGAGAGTTCCAAATGATAATAATGCAAACTATGACTCGATGGCCTCTTCTTATTAAATGTTTGAAATGGAGAAAAAAGTTTACACACTTGCCAAAGGGCCCCTAGGAAATGGCTCTAGGTCTCGATGCAAGGATGTTTCCTTCCAAGCTCTGCCTCTGATATAGTCTCACTCTGTCTCTCTGCTGTGGTGGATTAAGATGTTCGGTGGAAAACTATCGAGTCCTCTTTAGCTCCAGCTCTGGGTCACACATAATGCCGGTGTTGATTTGGCAACTTTGGCTAGCATAACATTGTGATCACCATTTCTTCATCTCTTGGTGGGTCTATATAGGTGAGCTTCAAATCCTCCTTCCCTCCCTTGGTACATGATGGATGGTGACCCGCTGGAGAGGTGTGATTCCATTGTGTGCTCAAATATTCTTTTGTGTGCTCACATAATGTCTAAGGAGGCATTGGTGTTTTTCCTTAGGCAGCTTTCACATAAGGAGTAACTGTCCTTTGCTTGGTGTGGTCCTGGAAAGTGAATTTTTTCCATTTCCAGGAATGCGTGCTTATCAGGTAAAAAGGCATGCAGAAGGCACTCTTCTCGAAGGATAAAGCGCGCTGTTTGATCATTTATGACTAGTTCAAATCTGATTTTATCAAAACCTTAGAGATTTTAAATACTTCTTGATTCCATATTTTATTCCTGTCCTATAAATCCTTGGGCTTGACATTAATTGATGTTGTCTTCTGATGTAAGATTTTCCAGTGTTAACAATTCCCCCCTAATGTGTGAGGTCTAGGAAGAACTATATAGCCGAAATAAATTATATTTTCTTTTCTGTATCGTACGCAAAGAGAGAGAGAGAGAAATGTTTACGTCTATTTTGGAATTGACAACACCTTGCACCGTTTCCGAGATAACCTTGGCCTAAGGGACCCCTTGCAAGTAGACAAAATATACAACCTATTTATGAAAATTCAACGAGGCAGGCATGTCCCATTCTCGTGATACTATGGCTAGTTAAACAAAATTGAGAGATACATGTGTTGTCTATGCCACTACTGTGGTAGTGATGCTGGTGGTTGTTGACGAAGACTGCTAATGCCCTAAAGGGCCTTTTTTCTTTAGCGATAGGTGGAAAGTAGTAACCATATGCATAATGCTGGTATGGCATATCATTGTGCCATGTATGGATATGTATCGGCTGGGACCTTCCCGTGTAAGCATTTTTGTTAGAGACGCTTATGGAGGCACGGGTTTTCGATGGATCTAATCAAAGTGTAATGGTTATAAGGTACGATACCATTGTGACATGAAAGCTTTTGATGTGGTCGAATCTCAGGAGGATCGATGACATCTGTGGACAATGATGTCTCCTACAGTGATATCCGAGGATACCCCTTTGCATGGGGATGGGTCATCCAAGGTATTGTTTCCTTTTTGGAAAAGAGGGGTTGAAGTTGGAAAAAAGGAAGCCTTAACCGAACCATGGGTCATCGACATAAGGGGCCGGGGACCAAGATGTGATGAGTTTAACATAGGAATGTTGGTGAGAGGTGACTAAAAACGGATGATATGGATTCAGTGGCCCAAGGTCAAAGTATACTTGAGCAGCTTGGCAACAGTAATAGTTATTTCTAAAGGAAAAATTGCTGGAGTTAGCAGGACTTCCAGGGCGGGTGTGAACCGGCTATGATTTTCGTAATGGTGCGTGCATGGGGGGTGAAATAATTCGACCAAGGGAGATGTGGGACTGCTGCCATGGGGTAAAAGGTGAAATATGAGCGTTCAGTCATGAAGGGCATCATTTGCAGTCTTTGTACACTTACCAAAAGAATAAAATAATGGGGTTTGGTTTGTACAAAACACAAAGACGGGTACCCCAAAACATGAAAGAGGGTCGCTCACCGAAGGTGTGAGGATGGTGTTTTGCTGGGGGTATGGGTATCATTGGTTGGTCTCATGTGCGGGGTTGATGAAGTGGAAGATGTCACAAATGGGATCATGCTGATGGAGGTATGGCAAGCCAACTGCGATGCATGGAGGTGCACTTTCAATCTGCTTGTACAACCTGATCGTCTGGGAAGGGGGTTGAGTTTGAATAGTGAACTTGACCTTATGCATGATATATGGATGGGCATGAGGTTCTTGCTGGACTCAAATGGTATGGCCATGGCGTCACTTGGGGGGTGATGTATGGTCTAATTTGGATGACTATCGCCATGGAAGGGAGGTTCTACTGACCATCGTGGGCGTTTATCATATGTAGGGTGAGGTGATGATAAATGTGGTCGGGTATGAGGACCCTATGGTTTATTTCTAACAGAGAAATGATGTTAGGATCTGCAAAGTTCTTTGGCACTCTATCATGATGAGGGTAGAATGATACCTGCTCCAGAACTTTCGGTGGATGGAGCTGTGAACGATTTGTGGGTTCTTCTTGCAAAAACAACTACCTCAAGTGAAAGCATCTTATTTCCATCCAATATTTTTTGAAAAACATGAATTTTGGAAATGAAGATTGGAGGGTGCATACCTGCCAGCGCTGAAAAAAAAATATTTTTTCGGAAAGCAAATGTGGGGCATCGCTTTCATTCGTCATGGAATACTGATGATGGTGCAACTTATAGTTTGCAGAGTGGACCTTCTGATGTTAGGTCCCTATATCACTAGTATAGTCCCTTATTATTGTTAGTGTAAACCCCTTATTTTTATTATTGTACCCTTGTAACCCCCATTTTTCTATTATTGATAGGTATTACTTTAGGTATTTAAGTTACATTAAGGCCACTAGGATTACGTATGTTATCGACTCTATATAGGAAAAGGAGGGTTTTTGTAAATTATCATCCAAAGTGTACTGTATAATGTATTGGAGGTTATCTACCTCGAAATGGCTTATTTAATTAAGCGTTAAATATCTCTTTACTTCTCTTTTAGGGAGGTGGTTTCCCAACATTTAGTATTAGAGCTTTGATTCTGGTTCTTTTAACCAACAGAAGCATCATCTAGATTTTATTTCTCATTTGTTTCTGCAATTTGAGCAAAAATTTTTAGGGGTATGTTGAAAATGTGAGAGATTTTCACTCAGAGGGCAGTTGTGTATTTTAGGAGATATGATCTTTGTGGAGATTTGAGTCCTTTTCTTCAGGCTCGGGCTTGAGGTCCTTGTTAGCCTTCCTTTTCTCAGGTACACACTACTAAGGTTCATAATCTTAAATGATTATGGTACAAATCTGAAATTATAAGGAAACTTGTCAAAAAAATTTAGAGCTTGGTTCACAATATTTTTTGAGATATGATCTGTGGAAGGTAGTGCTTTTTCAAGCTCCCGAATTTCATCTCAAAAGGTGATCGTGGGAAAATTTCAATAACTCTCTCTCTGAGCATCGGATTGGAGTGCCGTAAATATTTTTCACAATCACATGGACTGGAGTTTCTTGGCTATCAACTTTATAGGTGAAGGACAAAAAAATGACACATGGCAAGTTGTGCAAGTTCGCTATACTAAACCAGTCCATAATTAGGTCATTGTGGGAGATTGGACATAACTTTGTCTTGGAGAATCCAAATCAAGTCACACCTGTAGAATTCAAAAGAGAATTCAGAGGGCTACGTCAGTGCATAATTTCAGATATTGAAGAGCAGCAATCACAGAGATAATAAAATTTGAATATCGAGCTCCTCAAAAGCAAGTAAAAGGTGTGTATTTTTTTCGAATTGCATAAGTCTTGTTTGAAGAATCAAGTTGAATTGATTGCAAGGGCATATTGTAGAATAGATATTAGTATTGAATTATAAAATGGCCCCTAAAAAGAATTCAACACCCATTAAGCCTTTGGAAATCTCTACTATGACTCATGAAGACGAATAATGGCAACATGAAATATCAAAATTACAAGAGCAAGTGCAACAAATTTCGCTCTTGCAAAGAGCAACAAAAAATGACATGGAAGTTCTGAAGAAAGGCATGGAAACTAAGATGGATGGTTTGAAGAAAGACGTGGAATCTAATATAGATGGCATGGAATCTAATATTGATGGCATGGAGGCTGGCATGGAATCTAAGATGGATGACATGGAAGCTAAGATCGATGAGAAAATGGAAAACATGAAGAATGTTCTAAAAGAAGACATGGAAGGTTTGACAAAGTTGATACAAGAAATGTTTCGTAATGGTGAAAAGATAGTAGAAGAACCTCATGATGAGAGAAAAATAAATGTTAATCATGATTTCATAAACTCTAATGTTGACGGGAAGAGCCACTATATTCCAAAGATGGATATGAGGAAATTTGATGGAAAGGATCCTGTAACATGGATACTACAGATGGAGCAATATTTTGATCTCCATAATGTGCAAAACACAAAAAAGGTACGCATTGCAACTTTACATTTAGAATAAAATACATTTGTATGGTATCGATGGCTTTGCTCCCATAAAAAAATTGTCACTTGGTCAATTTTTATGGAGGAAATGATAGCACATTATGAGGATACACAGAGCAACACCTTCTTTAGCCAATTGATAAATCTCAAACAAAAGGGTTTAGTGGGGCAGCACATTGAGGACTCCCAAAAATTGAATATAAGGGTAACTGATATTCCAGAGGAACACAGGATTTATCTCTTCATAGGCACTCGAAAGGATAACATCCAACATGAAGTTCATGTTTTGGAACCTGATTCATTGGAGAAGGCATTTAGGTTGGCAAGAAAAGTTGAATGTAAAATTGTGGTGACAAGGAAGCCTACCACTCAATTCTATAAAGAAGGAAGTGTTGCTATGCCTAGATTTCCACAACCTACAAGGTTGACACCACAACAATTGGAATAAAAAAGAGAAAAAGGGCTTTGCTACAGTTGTGATAGAAAATACACTAAAGGTCATAAGTGTGCTGAAAATAAATTATTTTACATAGATTTTGAAGAAGAAGAAGAAAATGAACAAGAAGAGGATGTACACCAGGAACCGGCCCTAGAAGAGGATATACACCCATACATCATATATGGTTGTTTATATGGTTTTTGTCTCTTTTGATGTTTTTCTCTATACTGATGGGTGACTATCGCTTGGTAGGTTGGTGTGAAGAGAGAAAGACTGGCCTAAGATCCGGACCGCTCTGGCTGCTGATGCTGGGGCACGTCGTCAGTTGGCCACCTGGGGCCTTCTAAAATTTGTTGACAATGAGTTCCTTCGGTCAGAGGACTGATTGTTACGTTATATTATACAACATTGGCATAGGAGGCGCAATATTTTCGTGCTGAGGGGGATGAACTTGATTATCCGTCTAGAGATGGGTATATACATTGTGACCGGGTTACTGCCTCAGGGTGAGGCACTGAGGCATCCACTCCCTGCTGGGAGAGTGAACCTAGACAGGTTCCAAAGGAGGCATTGCGGTGGTGCGCCTCTTACTCAAGGGTGCATCAATATTGCATTAGTGACAGATGTGTTCGAGCAGTGTGCTCTGGCCATTATTGTGCAACTGGCAGGGTTGTTTGCTCCGCATCGGGCATCGCGCCCACAAGTGAGAGTTTTACGCCATTTGAGGAACGAGCATTTTTTTTTATTCTGCTCATTTCTGTTTTGATGCTATGGTGTCGCAACTAAAAAAGGTCCAACGTGGATCCAAATCATTTGCATATGCTAGCATCTTATGCAACATTATGTATGAGAGGGTGGTGCTGCTGAGGCCCATTGTGACAGTGCCTATTGGGGGGCCGAGGGAGCCACACATGAGGTGGTGGGCTCGAGTGATGCCACGTGGCAGTGGTGGCCTGGTGGGTCATTATTGGAATGACACAACGGAGGCCTGGTTCAAGGCCAATCCACAGATGTGCTTGCCATACCCGTACGTGGGGATGGACTTTCAGGGTGATCCAGATATTAGTCTCCCTTTTGGTTATGTTTGGGGTCCTGTAGGTATGTGATATTTTTCTGCATTTGTTCGAGTTTTTATGTACCTGTGTGTTTTTTTATTGACACTGAAATTCTTTTGGTTACTCGTGCAGATGTTGGCGAGGTGGGACACCTAGTGGCTCGACTAGTGGATCATGATCCTCTGCCACGACCGCAGGGTGGTCAGGGAGGAAGTGTCGCAGGTGGATCGAGTGGTGCCGGTGGACTGGCGGGGATGGTGCTAGCCCTTCTGGTGAGGGCTACAGCTGAGTTAGTGGTTGAGCGAGCTTGTGTAGATGCAGCTAAGGCACGCATCGCAGTACTTATGGCTTAGGTGGCCGCTCTAGAGGACTTCTGGGGTCTAGTGGACCATTTGACCCAAGGGATGCCTGCCCGAGGATTTATGGACGACCTCGAGGACGTTTGGCTAGAGACGGTGATGGCCCGTGAGAGGGATTACCGGCCCACTCTACGACGGGTAGCTATCGCAGTGGCGACAACAACTCTGGTGGTGGTCCCAAGAGCAGTGGTGGGCCCAGGTGTTCCTCTTGAGGGGGCACCCCCGTAGAGTAGTTTTGTACATAGGGAAAGCACCTGTTATGAGGATGCTTCCCTTATTTTTGATGACCCTTGTATTTTTGGGCTGCCCAACGGGCCAGTGATACTATTTTTGTACTCAGATACACATATTTTTGATATATATATGAGAGATATGTTTGCGGCTCTACATGGTGTGCTATCTATTTCTGGTTTATGTATTTTGTGTTATGCTGATGGATATCTATGTTTTTGGTTTTTTATAAATGGTAGTTTATTCGCGATGCATTCCAGTCTAGTATATTGTTAGCTATGCTATCAACTGCTTGGTTTTGATTCCTTGATACATGTGAAAATGTAATGTAATCAAATTGTTTTCCTAATCTTTTGGCACGTAAATATTTTCTAAACAGGTTTGCGTCTCTAGTTTCAAATGTTTGGTTTAATTGAAATACCACTAACTGGGAATCAAGGTAGACATGCATATGGCAGATGCCTTGATGGAGGGCCTCACACATAATTCTGATAACAACGTCCGTTTGAACATAGTGGTGATTGGTCAGGGTGGTATATGACCCAGGTAGTTGCAGCTAAGTTTTGAGACCATCACGATGCTCCAACAACAAATCTAAAATAGGGTTCAAGTTGGCGATCCATTGTGGCACTTTGAGTGTGTTTAGGTTTTTGGGTCAAAAATATTTTGGTGTTGGAACTTTTGTGTACCCTAACTTTAGGGGATAAGGGCTACTGGTGCCCTTATGGGTAGAAATTCTTGAGGTAAATTCCATTGATGGGGTTAGTGAGGTAGGTCCCGTCCGGTTCCATCAAGATGTATGCCCCCTGTCGGAGACAATGTTTGATGATATAGGGTCCTTTCCACAAGGTTTCGAACTTTCCTGGTCCTAAGGCTTCTTCTGCGACATCGTAGTGAAGCAATAACTCTACCTCGGTAAATGAGCGAGGGGTGATGTGGCAGTCAAATGATGCTTTTACCCTTTTCTCATGGGCCTCATTGTGTTGTAGCGATTGTCGCCGGATTTCGTCAACTAGATCTACTTATACTAAGATTTTTTCTAGAGGCTGGGTGTCATCAAGGAGTTTGATGGCGGCATGAAAGTTTGGGATCTTGTGGAAATCTATGCAAAATTGTAAGGTGCCTTGGTCTTTTGCAACAGGAATAAAGCATAATTCCTGTGACGAGGGGGTGGTTGAAATCCTGTCTTGGGCGTGCCATGATGCAAGTTGCATGTGGTGAACTGTTTCACTGGCATGGAGTGGGGGAAGGAACTCGGTAACGAAGTCCTGTGTGAGCCTAAGGTCGGCTTTCCCACTAGGATAGTCAATTTCTGGTAGGTGGAAGTTTTTTTTATCATAGAGGTGCTTGAACGCTTTTAGCAACGGGCATACCTCCGGTGTGTGGTCATGACTGGTGCGAATGGCGCATGGTATCACAGTGCTGACAGAGTAGATAGTGTGCGATTCTACACTACTCGATGTTCTTGATGTGGACTCTTGGAAAGGGTTGGTTGTGGACGAGGTCATCCTCTGCTTCCATTTTTGATTCGTAGGTTGAGGCTTGCCTACATTTTTGGTGGGTGGTTAACTTAATGCCGCTCTAGCTGCTGTTAGCTTGGGGAGATGTGTACACTTAAACGTATTATGAAAGTGTGAGAAAATTCGGCAATAAGTGTGTGTGATCTTCTCTTGATTAGAGAGAATTTTTCGAGGGAGAGGCGAGACTATGCAGACACTATTTGCAAGGGTTTTGAGTTCTCTGCATTGGTTGACTTGGTGATCGTTCAGATCACATAGGCCGTAGGTTATCCTAGGCTTGGCCTGGGGTATACATGGTTGGTGTGTGGTGTTATTAGGCTTGACACATCACTACGGTGGTGGGGACGTTGAGTCGACCATGTATCTTTTATGCCATTCTTGGAGATCGCCCGTTCTCTTTTCTACGACATTAATCATGTCGATAATGGGATGGATCTGTGAGACATAAGTAAAATGTTGGTCATAATTATTACCCTGACATATCAGGCAAAAATATCAGTGATATTAGGGTCCCATCGTGTGTCATCTGAGGCCAAGCGGGGAACCAACATCGTAACGCTGCGAAGTCAGGGAAGTGGATGACTATATGATTTATCTGCTTGCATAACGTGCATGTGAGTGGGTTTTGTGAAGTGCCTTTGGGGGTAACTAAGGGTTTCCTATTAGGTCGTTCTTCGGTTGATAAGAACATTATGGATCCACTCATCTTTTATGCTTGGCTCATGGAGCTACCAATGGACTCGGCATCCATATCGTCTTCTTGAGAAAGACGAACTATGGCTGAGCGAAGACTAGCAAGGGATAGCCGAAAGTGAGGTATGTAGTGATAATCTTCCAATAGGTGATTGTCGGCGCATAGCAGGCATGTGAACTGTGCTTCCCGTAGTCCCACATAGTAAACCCTTTCGATTGGATACCATCTGTGAATGAGTTCCAATGCAGCACACTCTTCGAGGTAGTGGCCACGTTCATCGCATAGCGTACAACGTATAATGGGAATTACCAGGGGTCTTTCTATGAATCTATGCTCCTCTTGTAAGTATAGGATGGTACGTGGCTCATCATTGATAGACTGGATGGAGGGATCCTATTGATAGGATCACTTGATCACGTGTAAGGCGTCCCTATACTGTGGTATTTCTGGAAAATGGTGGGCATAATTCCCATAGGTGTCACAGAGAGCACATGCGTGATTGGTATGGAGTGGTTTTCTTGTACTTTTGGTGGTAAGTTCCTTTTTATGGGAATGTCATGTCGAGGTGCCTGCTTCGCAGCCGAGGAGTGGTTTTAATTCATCCAACTCCGGGAATATGTGGGTCAGGTGTCCTATGAAATCACATATAGCATAGGCTGATGAATCCCTTTGCATGGTGGAGGCCACCGCCTTCTTTCCTTTCTTGGCGATTTTCTTGGTCGTGGTCACCGATTTTGCAATGGAAATTTTGCTTGCGGGGGCGGTTTCGACCTCTGCTTGGGTAGGTTGGGGCTCGTTAGGACTGGGGGGCTTTAACCAAAATGCAGTAATGGTGGTAGCTGTTGTTCCTGAAGGGGGAACAAGGTACCAAACTAGGAATGCCAACAATATGTTGGGTAACACCAATGTTTCCAAAACCTGCTGGGAGGTGAAGCCAGGAGGTGGGTAGAGGAAATGGGTTTGGGAGGTAGTGTAGAATAGGGAGGCTTCCGTGGGCGAAGCCTCCATATCGTTATTGCTTGAGTCTGTGTCCTGACTAACCTCAGTTCTTGATGTTTACATCATGCATACCGAGGGCCCTATGGCATCAGGCGATACCTCAGGGATAATGGGAGGATCTCCTAGGAATGACCCTAGGACGGATGACAGTTTGAATTGGCCAGGGCCATATTCCTGATACCACGAAATACCATCTATGGCTATATATACATAGGGTAGAACCATATCCATGTTGGTAAAGGGATGCTTTTCATTGTGCATTAGCTGGTCTACTGTGATGATTCGATCCTCATGGGGGAACATCATGATGTGGAAGACAAAGGATGCTATGGAAGACATGGCGTATATATAACTCTTCCCAAGGAGTATATTATAACCCAAGTGAGCATTCGAGACTTCGATGTCTATGTGGACCGTCTTTCTGGCTAAGAAGACTGGTACATTTTGGAAGAGGCCGACGGGGGTCGAGGGATGACCGTCGTATGCTCTAAGTGTGATGACAGAAGGTTTGAGTTTGGGGGCTTCTAACTTCTGCCATACATTCTTTGACATGATGCATGTAGATGCACCCTCATCAATGACACATCGGTGAATAGTGATATTCTGTAGCGATACTGGTATCTGGAAGGCGACCATGGAGGGAAGCCTACGGGTGGCTTTGTTTGAGTCAAAAGCCATCATGTGCGTGTCGGTAGGTTCAACGGTGCCTAATGCGGAAAGTAGGGCTTTCCATTGTTTTGGGCATGACTGCAGTACTTCCAATGTAGACATAACAATAGGTGATTGAGCTAAATCGTCTACGATGCTATAATTGTGGGCCGCCTTGGAGTAGTTACCTGGTCGCCTATTAGGCCCTTTTACCATTTTTGGCAATGGTTCCAAAGGAATATTTGGAATGGCTAAAGGTGCAGTCAACATGATTGTACTAGCCCCTGACGTACTGGTGTCCGGTGGGGTGTCATAGCTACGATTCCAAGTTTGGAAAAAAATTTCTGCCCCAGCCATGTAAATTTCATGGTTGTTTTTCCTGCAATCATTGGGGTTTTGCTACAGAGTGTTGACCGTTCCTTGATTGGGGAAGGGTTCTTGCATCACCGTAGTTTTCTGGGAAGATCCTCCTTGTCCTTGGTTACTTTGAACCTTTTTAAGCTCAATGAGTTTGGGATAGTGGTGAGCATAGTGTCTGTACTCACCACATATTGAACAAGAATGGTTTGTTCGTAGAGGTGGCCTTTTGCCTTGCCTTGGGCATTGCTTGGCTCCTAGTTCTGATTCTGGTTGGAGTTACCTCCAACCTAGGATTGCGCTGGGCGTTGTTGGTTGCTTCCCCCCTGTCCAGGGTTCCCTTTGGGCTTGCTTTTTTCCTTTTTCTTAACCATGTTAGGAGGGTAGTTCTCCTAATAATACTCGTGTGGTTGATTTTGGGACGGCTGCACAAAGTTCACCTATGCACTATTTTGTGTAGGTGGGTTGTGTTCTTGGGACTAAGCATATAGCTGTCCCATGTTTTCACCTGGCCATTAGGGGGGAGTTATTTTGTTGGTCTTTCTTCCTACGTACTGGGTCCCCTTAGCCGGAGGATAAGGTCCTCCTTGGTGATACACCGACACCCTATTAGTCAAATTTTGTTGCTGCATATGATGACTTTGAAATCTGGATTGAGACATGTTCTAGGTAGACCCATGTGTGTAACTAGGATTCTGACTGCTTCTGCCTAGGTACCCTTGGGTCATTTTCCAAGTAAGTCCGTTTGTAGAGTTAGACATGCCTGGAAATTCTTGATAAGATTGCAGGCGCGGGGCATTGGGAAGGATATTGTATATGTATCCTAATTGTGTGTAGATCAGTTCAAGATGTTGGGCTTTACTGATTGCATCCTCTTCGGACATGGGGTTACGTTGCACAACATCCTTTGAAATCTCCACCATCAAAGTTTTCAAGAATAAATCTAAAAGGACACAGTCGTTGAGTTTTGATTTGCATAAATTGCAACATTGCCTCCACTCATGGAGATGCTCTGAAATATGGGTAGAGGGGGTTTGTCTGAAATGAGTCAGTAACTCCATTCCCTAATCGTGGTGAATGGACAACTGAAATTATGTGAGGAACGCGGTAGAGAGGGTGCTAAAGGTTCCATGTGAAGCAGGGGGTTACTCCACGTACCATTTCGTAGCCACTCCCATGAGAGTATGTTGAAATAGCCTCAATTGAATAGTATCATCGATGATGCTATTCGATGAGCACCACAGGTGAAAGGTCATTATATGATTTCCTGGGTCTTCTGCTTTCTTGCCTCCAAACTTTGGTATGTCTGAAGGGAGCTTCGTGGGAATGGGAGGCCAATTGGGGTCGTGTGTGATGGGGTCATTAGTGAGCTTGGTCAAATCTGGTAGATTCAACGTCGCTAAGAAGGGTGATTGGGAGATTGACGCCATGGAAACGTGTGAAGACATGAAATTCTGGTTAGAACGAGGGTTAGTTTGTCACGTACCCTGTTGTGAATTTAACTGGCTTCCCGTATGAGATGCACTCCTCTGCCCCCCAAGGGATGAGGGGGGAGTGGTGTGCAGTGTGGTGTTAGGAGACCAATTAGGGTTCCCAACTAAGGTTGCTCCAAGGAAGGAGGAACCAACTACTATGGCAATGTTCTGTTTTTGATGCCTAAATGGTGAAAGACCTGGGACCCCTCTCGATAATGGGGGTAGGTCCAAAAGACACCTGGACCGACGAGGTTCTGTTGAAACTGTTTGAGTGTCGACCAGATTAGATTTTTGGAAAAATTTTGAGGGAATCAAGTCTGTGATCATGACAAATTTATGGCCACATACATAAAACAAAGTGAAAATGAAATGAATTTTTCCTTTAACTTAATCTATGTGATCAATCAAGCAAAAAATGGTTTTGTTTTTTTGTGCGTGATACTCAAAATCCTAGAAGACCTACTACGTCCTCACACACTCAAAAGTAACTGGGCCTTGAGAGCATTCTTTTGAGTGCAGAGACAACGTCCTGTAAGAGCTGGAAATGCCCCCAGTAAGCCAAAGAGAATCAACCAAGGTAAGGGTAGAGGGTTTGGCGCTTGCCTGCACCGTCACCTATAGGGTAAACGATGCCTTAGTTTTGGCCACTAAGAACCACCATCCCACATGAGAATTTGAGTCTTGGGCTTCTTGGTAGTTAGCTAACAGTACTGAGTATCAGTCGGGTTAGGTAGCCTCAACTGATATCGCACGCACTACGCCTAAGCCTAACCCCCTCTGAATTAGGTCTCTGCTGCGCTCGGGTTTTATTTTCCATGGGATGATAGAGGGATTTTAAGGCTCCCTAAATACACAAATTCTATGTTTCAATGTGAAGTGTGATCAAGGTGGCTTATTGGATGCCTACCCCCTTGATCCTAACTTAATCTATAAATTCTCTTGTGGCCCCTGTGGGGAGAATTTAGTGAGTTGGTTTAAGTTATTTTTAGGTGGCTTTCTTTTCTTATTGGCTAAACGTGTGTGAGCGTATGGTGAAAAATATCACAATTTGAACATATGGATATAGGTGATCCTTTACAAAATTCCCCTAGTTAAACTATGTGACATTGTTCCTTGCTCAAATGGAAAGCATTTGCGGATAATGGGCCACTTCCAAATCTTCCTAGTTAGTCTATGTGAGTGACTAAAGGGAGATGGAAAATCATGAATGTAGAGTGTTCATATGCTTGTCTAGAGTCACCAAATGGTGCAAATACAGGAGATATTATTTGCTCTAATTGGCGATTCAGTCCTAGTCCTACAATTTCCTAAATGCAAAAATTGAATTTAAACTAAACAATTTCTACACTAGCTTATGCATATGTGGTCTTGAGCCACTTACTTGGACTAGTTAAAATAAGTGTGCATACCAGAATGTGCAAAAAACATAAAATGTTTGGAAAGCAATGGTTAATTCGCCCCCTACTTAAACTATGTGAACACTTTTTGCAAAAACCAACTTAAATTAAAACTAACTAAATGCCTACAGAAAGCAGCAAAAAGTGAGTTCTCATAAGTTGTGGGGTATCAACACGGGTGTTGGAAGATACATTAGGGGTTGCCCAACACACTTACAAGCAGAAAAAATTCATAAAATAGGGAGAAAAAATATCTCTACAATTTGCGTGCAAAAGCCCTTGATAGGTGCACCTTCCTGTACATAGGTCAGTCCTGAACGCGCACAATGCGCTTCTGTGTGGAAAAACTGCACGTAGAAATCCTGCAAGTAAAATATTAGGAGCTGCCTTCTTCAGCCTGTCACTTCAGTGAGTCTAGGGACTGCAAGATGGGTCAGAGGACTATCAGCTCCACTCCAGCATAGACAAAGGGTTTCCTACAAAAGATGGTACAACCACATAAACTTGGAACACATCAGTGGAGTCACCAATCCTTCTGTTTTGGATTAGTCACATGGGTGTACAAAATCGCACAAGCTTAGAGAGTGTGGTCTACTCTCTAAACTATTGGCAACAGGCAGAAAGTGGGGGAGCTCAAAAGCATAAAACTTAATGGAAATAGTATGCTGAAGTATGCTATGGTTAAACTAAAACTAAAAACACAAATATTCAAAAGATATATAAAGAGTTCCAAATGATAATAATGCAAATGATGGCTCGATGGCCTCTTCTTATTAAACGTTTGAAATGGAGAAGAAATTTTACCCACTTGCCAAAGGGCCCCTTGGCTATGGATCTAGGTCCCAGTGCAAGGATGTTGCCTTCCAAGCTCTACCTTTGATGCAGTCTCTCTCTCTCTCTCTCTCTGTTATGGTGGACTAAGATGTTGGGTGGCCAACTATCGAGTCCTCTTTAGCTCCAGCTTTGGGTCACACACAATGCTAGTGTTTCTTGGGCAACTTTGGCCAACATAACATTGTGATCACCATTTCTTCATCTCTTGGTGGGTTTATATAGGTGAGATTCAAATCCTCCTTCCCTCCCTTGGTACATGATGGATGGTGACCCAAGGGAGAGGTGTGATTCCATTGTGTGCTCAAATATTCTTTTGTGTGCTCACATAATGTCTAAGGAGGCGCTAGTGGTTGTCCTTAGGCAGCTTTCACAAAAGGAGTAACTGTCCTTTGCTTGGTGTTGTCCCAGAAAGTGAATTTTTTACATTTCCATGAATGCATGCTTATCGGGAAAAAAGGTGCATAGAAGGCGCTCTTCTTGAAGGATAAAGCGTGCATTTGAGCATTTATGACTAGTTCAAATCTGATTTTCTCAAAACCTTATAGATTTTAAATAATTCTTGATTCCATAATGTATTCCTGTCCTTTAAATCCTTGGGCTCGACATTAATTGATGTTGTCTTCTGTTGTACAATTTTCCAGTGTTAACAATGTGTATTAAATATTGAATAGTTTATGTGTATTGAATATTGAATCTAGATTGAAGCCAACTTGTGAGTCATGACAGGTGATTTTGTACAAGTTATGGTGATGCATACGGATTGAGCATAGAATATATGTCTTAATTGTATTGTATAATTGGAGAAAGCGAAACTGCATTAGTTCTTGCACTAGTCCATACAATTCAGAATTATATGGTGCATTTGTAGTCGAAGCCAATGTCATTCCTTTGATTCTACTATTTTGAAATGGATGGAATTGATGAGGCATTCAATTTATTGAATACCCTAACATGTTTCATTGCTGATGGGTCAGTAAAAGTCAATAAAGAAAATATTTTATATTCAAACCTATATGCAGAATGCAGATGAAAATATAGAGTTTCTGCAACTTGAATCATATATAGTTACAGCAATAAGAGCTACGACATAATAAACATCATTATGAGCATATATTTGTTCAAAACACTGAGGTAGACTCCCATTAGCTAGCAAAAAGTGGTCAAATTAGTAACATTGTGGTTGACTCCCACAATGTATCCATTTTAAGAGCAGATTTGCATGTAGAAGAAGAAGTTCAATCTAGATTTTCCAAAACCATCTTCAAACCTTGGGAAGAGCTTGTCCACAAAAGAAAAAAAATAGATCTTGGATATGAAAAGGATGCGTGCTTTCGTATTCCACACTATTCCAAGCCCTTTTAGTTTCGTAGTGATATATTCCTTTATGATAGTTCACCATCAATAGTTTCACATACTTCTCCTCTTCCACACCAACCACAACATATTGATAAATGCTAACATTGTGACCAAGTTGGCCATATGAAAGATCACTATTTTGATCTTCACCCATGTAAGCATTTTCGTAAAACCACTCATTATTCATACAAATGCTTCAAGAACAAGCCTCTTGCAAGAAAAAATATTCATTTTGGATGGATCGCTTCTTGGAAATAACCATCAACAACCAAGAATATATTTCAGTCATATGCCAGAACGTGTTCTAGAGTATTGAAAAATTTTCCACTTCATATTCCACCATCATCTCACCTTATGTTTGACAGGGGGGAAATGATGGTCATCTATAAGATTCAAAGCCACATCAACATAGCTTGAGCCACAACTTGCCATACTAGATTCAGATTTGTAGTCGAAGATATAGATGCCCATTAGCATGCCTTTGGTTGGTGGTGAACCTTAAATCATGTACATGAGGTTGAGCTTTCCCCTCTTCAAATAACCGGGGACACTTCCTCTAGTAGAATACTTCAGCTTCTTACAATGTTTGGAGGAGTTTTGTGAATTTCATTAAGCATTTCATATTTAGTTGTCATCCTCAAACCACTGCATGTTGAGAAATCCCTTTTCAAGTTGAGGTTCTTCCTTTTTATGTAGGTTGCAGACCTCCATTTTCCACGTTAAAGGTCTCCCTTTTCAAAGCATTAGGAGCTCTTCTTATAGCATAATACCTCACCTTCTTGCAAGATTTGGAAGAATTTTGGGAACTACATTAAGTGTTCGAGTGTTGGTGGTAATTCTCAAACCACCACTTTATGGCAACATTTCAGAGAGAAAATTTAGCCTAGTCCTTCCATGCATATTTTTCACATTTGTGTTACAACTCCCTTCTTGGACTCATGCATACCCCTTCAGATAAAGGGGGGAAATTTTGGACACCATACCCTCTAAGGGTTGGTGTAGAAGGCAAATAGACAAAGGAAGTCCAAGAGACAATGGAAGATGAATCCAAGGGTCAAAATAATGTATTATATATGTACAACTATGTTAATAATAAATAGATATTCATGCTTATCTCTCACATCTTGTGTTCATGTCCATGTGCGTTTGAAAATATTAATTAAAAAATAATAATAATAATATATTTTAAATCTCTAATAAATAGTTTCTATGTGCAATGTCACAACCATCTCTAGGCAGTTATTCAATTATTCCCTTGTTGAAGAGAATTTTTTTTATAAAAATAAATGGGTACCAATGATAAAGCGGGTACCTTAGATGAAGCCATCGGTGGCAAGAGAGAGGAAGAGGAAATAAGAAGAAATAACCTGAAATGACACTGCCAAGGTGAAGATGCATTGATTGAAGGCTTCTTGAGTTGGTAGAAGCTCATGGAACCCTGTAACTAATTCTGGACTAGACTAAGGTCTTCAGGTCACATAAATAATTGGCTGAAAACTACTATGGAACACGAGGGAGACTCAAGGGGAGAGTTGGACATGATTTCCATTCTTAAGGTTGGGAGGACAAGGATTCTTTATGGTTGTTCCCTCTGGTTGATAGAAGTTGAAAATAGATAAGTAATAGCTTAGTTGTTTTAATTAACTAGAAACATTTGTTCTCTAAACAACTATAACCACTTATCTTCTTATGTGTTCCTATTTTTTTTTTAATGTGAAATTAATAAAAAGGAAAAAATTATAGAAGAACTTGGTCACCGTGAAAATTATATAATGTGAGTTAAAGAAAAAAAAATGTTTAGCATTTTAAACAATAGATAGTAGAATAAATCATAACTTGGGCTAGTTTAAAAATTATGAATTTATATGAAATAAAGGTGATTGTTTAAGAGACCACTCTTATGCATGAGGTCAGAAACTATAATATAGAGAACAATAGGAGTTTATTTGAAGTAATTAGAACACAAGTGTTGTAGTACGATGTGAGGATATCGGGTAAGGAAAGTTTAGTTCCTCACATGAGCCACAATGGCCATTAGAGGCAAGAGTGCTTTCCTAAAGGGTATCCGAACCCGGGATTGGTTCAAAAGTACTTGTAGCTATAAAATTAAACTGAAATAGTAACATGAAAATGAGAATGTCAACTATATATCCAAGACTAAACAGTGAACATATACATGCATACACAATAACAACGAAAATAAAATAAATTGTTATTCATTACGAGAAAAAAAGATAACCTAGAAAATGTAAGCCATACTAGTTGTATATATATTCATTTAATAACCCTCACACCAGAAGAAACCTAGAGACTAAATATTAAGAGAAAATAGTATTTACAGTGAAAGCGACGATTAGATTAAAAGCTGTAAAACCACTAGTTCTTAACACAATAATATATATAAGAAAGTAGAGTTCAATATGATACTTGAAGGGTTTTGTACATGTCATATATAATATGAACCCCACTATAAGATAAAATATGGGTTTCTCTTCCCTACAAAGGCCCTAAACTTTCAACCTAAAAGTTAAGAAAGAAAGAACCCTCGTTGCGCTATAAGCTGTGAAGATATCCATATTAGAAAAAGAGTCTAGAAAAACCCTGGACAACAAACGATCATGTGTAAGAACTCTTATCGATGCCAAAAACCCTCTCAAAGAAAAGCAAAAAGTCGCTGACAAAGGGTTTACTTGTAAGCACAAAACACAGTCAGAAATAAAAACCTTTGAATGCAAGAAAATAATCCATGGTTACCATTAGATGCCTTAACCAAAAGGAAGTGGTTTATGAATAATTATACCTTTATTTCTCACTTGCTAAGACAGGTCCAACATCCTGAACCAAATATATCATTCAAACTCTGTTTAGGATTCATTAAAACAAGGAGGCTATTGTAATTTAAAAACAGAAAAGAAATAATTAGAGGGAGCTCAAAGGATTTTACTTGTAGCCAAGGCAACCTAGGGAATCCCTCTTTATAACGAACGATCGGAAAGTGAACCTTGTAATAATCTATGTCTCTAGTCATAATCAACAAACCATAATAGATAAGAAATAAGGCAAGATAGAGATGTGAGAGTATGCAGGTTAAAGAGTGATTATAGTCACATAGGGGTTTTCCATTTTGGAATGATTTCCAAATAGGGCTCTGAGCATGGAGGTAGTGAAAATAATGATGAAGGAGTAGAATGCGACAGTCGATAACGAGCCTTGGGTAGGAACAGTTCTAGTAACTGGAGCATGCCTTTCTCACTATTAATAAGTGTGCTGCTACATGGATGGTGTAGATTGTCCTCGACATTAAATAAAATTAAATCAATTCAACTTAGATCTTGACAACTAGCCAAAGGGAAATATCTAGAGACTTCTTCTGCGCATGGTTAAAAATTAATCAACCCCAGGTTACAAGTGCGAAAAGTCATGCAGAATCAGGTGTATCAAGTTAAGCC
The DNA here is from genome assembly GCA_034641835.2 of Pinus albicaulis. NCBI lineage: Eukaryota > Viridiplantae > Streptophyta > Pinopsida > Pinales > Pinaceae > Pinus > Pinus albicaulis. The sequence continues at coordinate 1,869,496,393 of CM076578.1, forward strand.
CCAAAGAAATAAGCGCGATAACCGCTTGATAACATTAACCAATAATATAAATTCAAACTTTCACCTTTGGTTACACATATGTATCCATCTACTATGGCCAAAATTATTGTCATAGTTATGTTTTTAACTTTATTACCCTCCTTATCTTATACGTTTCTAAGTAAATTATTAAATGGTAGAATATGTAGATAGGGGTGTTATAAGTGGTATAAGAGCCCAGTTACAACACTAAGTCCTATTGGAGTAAATGAATAACGAACATGTGCATACTGTGATCACAGAAAAGGCATCATGCAGAGAGTAGTTTGAGGTACTGATCCAACTAGGTCAGTTGCCGAGTCTAGTTTTACACCAGGTTCAAGAGACAATATGGATTTGTGGGTTAAATTGGAAGAAGGATCCCAGAAACCCACTGCCTTGCTATTATAAATTGTACAAGAGTTAAGAGCATAAATGGTTAGTTTGAGACTAGACAATGAAAATTTAAAGAGAGAATGAGAGAAGATTCTTAAAATCCTTTTTGATCAACAGAACCATAGAGCATATACACCCAGCTCGGGTAATGAAGATAGAGAATAGGATAAAATAAATCATGAAGGAAGTCACACTCAGTGTCTGAAAGGGGATAAAGCAAGTGATGAGGTAGAATCTGACAATGTGTCACACCATCCGAAAAATAAAAAACAAAAAATAGAATTAGAGGGAGAATTCAAGAAAATTAAGCCCCTGAACTTCTATGGAGAGCTGAAGGAGGATGTTGACGCATGGTTAATTAATAAAAATAAATATTTTCAAATTTTGAATATGATGAGAATCTAAAATTCAAATTAACCATTTATCAACTTCAACGGAAGGGCACCCTATGGTGGGAAGAGGTTAAAATTGTGCATGCCATAGATGAGCAAGTGATAATATGAGGATATTTTAATAGGAACATTAAAGAAAAATATTTAACAGAATGATTTCATGATGATAATGTGAAGGAATTTCATGAACCTTGGATGGGAAATCTTTCCATGGATTAATTTGTGACCAAATTCACATCCATGTAAAAGTATGTACGTTATATTCGAGAGGAGAAAGAAAATGTACAACAGTTCATGGTAAATTTGAAAGTTTTCATGAAAGAAAGTTTGGATTTTGACAATCCCCTAACTATGTATGAATCCATTAGGAAGGCACAAATGTGTTATCAAAAAAAAAAGAAAAAGGGTGAAGGCAATAGGAGATGGGTTAATAACAAAATACAAAAAACTTTCCGTATTTAAAGAATGCAAAAAGTGGGAGTTTTAGGAATGTGCATAGGAATCAATACAATAAAGTTCGTGGAAATAATCAACAAAAAATAAAACCCCAAATTGAGGCTAATCAAATGGAGATTTCCATCAAAATTGATCTTGGACATTCACAAAAACCCTCACTCTAGTGTTGGGGTTGTGTGGAGCCACATTATTACAATTTTTTTCCCCACCGTATCAGGACAGAACTGGTTTCTAGCCTTCAAGAGGCTTCCATTGTAGGGGATGTGAAAATAAGTCTTCCAAAGATTAATGGTGCATTACAAAATTGACAAGTTGTATATCAACCTACCATGATGAAATTCAAGGGTAATATGTATAACCATACTATGTCAGTTTTGATAAAGGCAGGAACAAACTTAAGTTATGTGAGTCTTAAGGTTGTGGAATTATGTCATTTACAAACTTGTAAATTTAAAAACCCGCGGTTACTACAACTAGCGACTGGGAAAAAAGAAGGGCGACAGCTAAAACAAATAATTGAACTATTGTGATAACACGACAACTCATTAGTGTAAATGTTACACCAATTTTTGTTCATCTAACCATTTACAATTAGATGGATCGAAGTACACCATGTAAGAACAATTTTACCATAGTAAAATTTCTTTCAGTATAAGAAATAATTTAATAAAACACATTTCATTATGTTATTACTATTTCAAACACAAAACCCCATGAGGAATATTTAAATAAATCCTTATTTATTCGATTTTCCTCTAGCAATAATTATTTAATCCACTATTTAAATAATATTCATGGTCATGTTTAACTCAATTGTGAGAAATTATTAGATAAATCATTATTGATCTTATTTTTCTCTAGGAATGATTAATTAAATCATTATTTAGTTATTATTCCTTGTTAAATTTGACTAAATCACATAGACATAATTAAACAAATAATTATTTGTTAAATTAACCCTTAACCCCATTATTAAAATGATAAATAAATCATTTATTTGTTTATTATTTATAAATAAAGGTATTTTACCAATTTAAATGTTTTTTCCCTCCAACGAAATATAATAAAATATTCCAAGAAGCTAGATCTAGATGTTGGTTAATAATATTTTATTATTCGCCATTATCGAGGATAACTCAATATTTTGTTATAAATAGGAGGGGTTTCCATTCGTTATTCACTTTGACCACTTTCATTGTCATTCTTTGATCATTCTAATTGTTGCTACTATTTTCTTGCTTCTTGAGCTCCCACAGAGTTCAACACATCTTGGGTTTTCTACACCATTGAGAGAGAGAAAATTATGGATATGAAGCATTGAGGACAACCAAGAACCCATCCCATTGAGGGGGAATGGTAGCATCCTTATTTGTTCCCTTCCGAGGTGTTAATAAATATAAAATTCTTTATATATCTTGTCTTGTCCATTGGATATTTGGAGCAACTCTTATTTCTTTTTACTGTTTAACTATTTTTATTTCATAGACCTGGGTTATTTCAGCATTTGTTTCGACTATGCATTGTAGATCTAAGGAAGTTAAGCAGTGATTTTTGTTAGGCTTGTTTTTCACACACAACTAAAGTGAGCTCTTTTCATACACTTGCGTTAAGAATTTATGCTAACAAATGGTGACTCCATAAGGGATTTAAAAACAACATTGTTGTTAACAAATGTCGACTCCACTATTGTAATTCAGATTCCTTTGTGACCAGAAGTGTCACTAACTAGGGTTTTTCTTTGGCTATTTTTAGTCTCTTGATGTTGTTTTTTACCTTTTATCCCCTAAAACAGTAAAAAATCTAACTTCAGTGTGTTTTCATGTGTTTTTCACAGGTACCAGGTATCAACTGAGCCTGAGACAATAAATTTTTTCACAACCTGCCGCACGAGTATCCCAGATCTGAAACTCACACTTCTCAGCCCAAAACCTGTGATTTCTTCTTGAACTCGTAGTTATGAGCCAAGAAACCGTGATTTCCACAATTTACAAGTTAGTACCTGCGAGCTGCAACTATTTCTAAAATTTTTCTCTGACAGTCAGGGTTTGCTGCAAGCACTGTTCATGGTTATCTGACCTAAGTCTCAGCCTGTCTTAGGCCTCAATATGCATATTTTATCTCCTTGAAGTAGGACCAAACCCCTTAGGGTTTTAGTATGCTTCCACCTATTTAGGAGGGGTTTAGCTAAGTAGGTAGTCTAAGATTTTGTAGCTTTCAGCCATTGTTTAGGGTCTGATCTATCCTTCTTTCACGTCCCTTTAGATTGGTTATTATTACATCCAAAACCCCCCCCCCTTGAGTTTTGTTTGGTATTTTCATTGGTGTTCCCCCACCTCATTGACTACGTTTTTAGGAAGCCTTCTTTTGGGTTGAATTTATGCATCTTTATTTGTTTATTTTACTATCATTTTAGTCTATTTACAGTTATTCAACATTTTTTCTTTTTATTTATACAACCATTTGGGCTTAATTAAAATTAACACACATCTTGCACACACACACACCTATAGTGAATAGTGCTTGGTTTAGACCACCAAGACAATACATAAACATTGTAATTAATTTATCTGCCTCACTGAGCCTTTGTTTATCACTCTTCCATCTTTTTGTGTTATCTGTTTCTTTCCATCATTGTGCCCCAAAGGAATTTATCTCAAAGACTCCAAGGACTTCATCCTCATATTATATTAGGAAGACTTACTCCATCACGTAGACTTTGAGTTAGCCCTCTGCTGAGTCCCCATACCAACTCTGATTCTTCTTCATCAGGTCCTCCCTCTAATTCCGAACATGGTTCCCCTCCACCTCATTTCATCACCATGTCAGAGGCCAATGCAGGTGCTGGTCCTGAAGCTCGTGGTAGCCCTGACCCTAATGCTGAAGCTGATACTAGTGGAGCCACTACCAAAACCATTCTAGCTATGCCTTTGCTAAATTTTATGGCAGGTTTAAGCCTCCTAGATTTCAACTAGTTAATTAACGACCCCATACTCCACGATCCAGGTTGGCCTTCTATGCCAACTAGGATTCCTTAAGACATCCCTAAGTTTTAAGGAAACGTTGGAGAGGACCCTACTAATCATGTTCACTCCTTTCACATGTGGTGCTCATCCAATCCTATCACTAATGACTCCATCCTTCTTTGATTATTCCAAGGTATGCTCACTGGAGAACCTGCAAAGTGGTATGTCGACTAGGTTGTTGCCTCTCATTCCAATTTTTAGACTCTTGCTAAATAATTTCTATCATATTTCTAGCTACCTCTCTGATATGATACCAGTACCGAGTTGTTGAACGCATTCCATAAAAATTCTGCCACCCGTGATTCTAACCATGTTCAATAATGGTGTAGAAGGAGGAGTTTGTGTCAAGCTCCTACATTCGACGACCATGTCTATATGGATTGGTTTCTCATAATTATTTTTCCTTATATTGCTAAAGATGTTTTGTATCAGTTTCCTTAGCCCGAGGAGGGAGCTCTCCAAGTCATGTTGAAATATGAATTGATCTATGCCTAGTCTAGTTATGTTTATATCGTTTTATTGGATCTTCCTAGACCTGGTGGTGCCAATGCACCGAGGGCATCTCACGTCACCGATGGTACTGTTGGATATCTTTCACATCCATATACCCATCCTTCCATGGTTTATGGTTTCCCTCAGGGAGGGGCCAACTCCTCTAGCACCTGTCCCCTTCCCAGTAGCATGTATCCAGGGCAAAGAACACCCTATGCATTTTCCCAATTGCATCAACTGATGCCAGGGCTAGCTATTGCTCAACCTATTTATCTCAATGCTTCTCAAACTCATTTCTATCCTTATCCACAGCCCTATGCTCCAGCCCATCCAGAACTAAAATCCTTGCCTCCTGTGCCTTCTGAACCTCCGTCGCAACAACCACCTCCCCCTTAGGGTCAGCTGTATGAGGAGCAGAGTGTGAATAATCCTCCTTATTCAAAGAAAAAGAGGAAAGGAAACCATAACCAACCAGCCGAAGGCAATCAAGAGTGCCAAAGTAATCAAACGGACACATCCCAAGGGAAATAGCGTAACAAGAACAACCAACAACAGGGTGATCAACCAAAGGAGAACATGCCTCTTTATATGAACAAGCCTTGTTCTTGTTGTGGTGTCCATGGCCATTATACTCATGATTGTCCCTTCTTACCCAAGATGTTCCAATTTTGGGAAGCACAAGAAGCATATAGAGGACAACAAGCCATTGCTTCAGCTCCTCCAAATACTGTGCCAGCTCAACTGGTTGTGTTGACTAATACTTTCCCTCAGCAAGGATATGTCGCTGCCCAAACCCCTCAAGGTCAGGCTGCCCCTCCACCTTCACAGTCTGGTACCCTTGAATACCGGACTCTCATGATTAATTTTGATGAGGTCGATATCGCTAATGTTAACCTTCAGAATTGGTCGCGCCAATATGACAAGCGACCTGCTATGTCTACAATTAGGTCCCAAACCCAAGTTTCCACATAGTCCATTTCGACACCCAATGCTCCCTTACAGATCCATCAGCCTTAGGCAGAGCTTATTCCTAAGATCCCTAATGCATTAGGGGGATTTTGAGGTCTAAAATGGGCCTCCTAAGGAAAATGTACAATCAAAATTCACTTTATGAGAACCAATCACATTTTAGGGGATGACATCATCCATAATGGTTGAGGTGGTATTGCTTGAGTTAAAGGTACTTACTTGTCACATTCTCAATGGTGGATAAAAACTCATGGTTAACCATGGTAGTGCTCTAAGTACTTTTAAAGTCAAAGTAAAGTACTCATAATAAATTTCATTTCACACTTTTTGATTAAAAATATATTATTGTCATTTCATATTTCTTGAAAGAAACAATGCATATCCCTATACATTTTTAGACTAGATTATGTTATATTATATTATATTATTTTTATATAGTATATTAATTACATGTTATTATACAATTTAAATAATATAAATTTTAATTAATAGCATATAATATAATTAAGAATTTATAAATTTATATTTATATTTTATTTCAAGTTATTTAAGTAAAAGTGACAAATGCATTAGTTGTTCAATGATAATGATTTTTTCTTGAAAAACTCATTCTTATTTATAGTCACATCAATACAATTTTTTTATTAATTTTATTTTGGTACAACTTTTGAATTGAATTTAACTATGGTTACATTGATTGAGGTGCAAAAAGTGAATTGAAAATTCATAAATATTATTTTATTGGTTTAGATATTATTTTATTATTTCCTTAGGAGGCCCATTTTAGACCTCAAAATTCCCCTAATGGGGCCGTTAAACTGAAATGCTGCTTCTACAAAGCCGCTCACACCAACAACATAGTAGATGACTTGGCACAATCTCCTGCTACCATGTCAATGCTGGAATTTTTCCAGTAGTGCCCTTCACAACAAAAAGCTCCACTATCAGCTTTGGGTGCTGTGTATACTTCAGATGATCGTTTGATCATCTTTGATGTTGAAAAGTAAGAAAATCCCCCCTTACCTTCATTTGTTGCCTTCCAAATACCAATCAATATTCATAATACCAATCTTTGGTGATGTATCATTGACAAGGGTGCATCCAGTTGCATGATGTCTTCCTCTGCTTGGAACAAAATCGGTTCACCCAGCTTAATCCCATCCATAATCACCTTGCTTGCTTGGGATGGTCACCCTTATGATCCCCTTGGCATGTACCACAATTGTCTTATCACTCTTGTGGGTTAGACTGTTTGTGCTAACATCGAAGTCATTGATTCCCCCTAAGATTAAAATATCCTCTTCCATTGTAGATATAGCTATGTGATGTTAATTTTTGCATCTTTTTTTCACCGCAAGATGTGATTTCCTCATGATCAAACCGAAGTCCCAAACCTCCCCGGAGTCTATCATATCTTCGGTGGCCAATAAGCAATCAGACGCACCTCTCACCAGTGTTCCATGTGGAGTCTATAAATATTATACCTTACTTGGTGCATTCCCTAGTTCCGCCCCCTCCCCCCCTTATCGTTGACCTCAACACGTCGAATGTTTGCATGATGAAATATTCTTGATCTAGCTACAGGCGGTTTGGTTCGACCAGCCAGCAACGTATGCCTCCACAAATTTCTAGTGGTCACTCGATGGAGCTTTCAGGTCCTTCTCTTAAAGGACCTTCTCCCTCTGCTAGTGTCTCTTCCACCCCTTTTCACCCCAGAACGGTTCCCCCTAGCCTTAACCATTTGAGAGCCATTCTACTAGGCCATTACCCTTTTGATCAGATACTGTTTCTACCTCCCCCCTCTAGATTCTTTTCGGTGCCTATTATGGCTACGCTGAGCCTTCCCAATTTGACCCTAGGGATCCTAGTGTGGTACATTGATCCCCCAGCCAATAGTCTGCCTCGCTAGGTCAAACCTTATATCGCTTTGACCCCAGTCCAACCGGTCACTATGACCCCTCCCTTTACTTCAATGACTTATCCACCTGAACAAGAATATACTCCTGTTGTGAAAGCATCCGGTGAGGGGGGGAAACCAAAAAATAATGAACCTAATGACAAGGCCCCCCAAACAACAACATCTCCTCCTAAGCATCCAAAGCAGTCAGCTCCATGCACTTTGTGTGATATTTTTGGGCATGTTACCCATAATTTTCCTAAACTTCCTCGTCTCAAACCTTTGTTCAACAAGGCATTTCCTGAATCGATATCCTAGAGATACATGTTACCTTACCCGATTAAGCTAAGAAACTCAAATCGTTGCGCACGACTCACCCTTGTGCTTTGTGTGATCTTTATGGGCACTATTCTCACCTTTTTCCCCATATCGATGAATTTCAGGACACACTTTAGGTTGTTCACTAAATAGAGGCTGCTCATAGTGGATCATGTACTCCTCTACTTGAGAGTTTTTCTTCAGCAGAACCGGAGGAAATTTCCACACCCATTGTCATACCTCCCCCTGATGTCGAGATGACATAAGCTTTCACCACTATCCTCTATCTATCATCATCCATGAGATCCATGGTGGAAGACCCCTCCGGGGCATCTCCTTTTGTTTCGACTGAACCTCCTTCAGTGATCACCCTGGGCTCAACATCGGTAGATGTTTCATATACTATCTCTTTGTCTACCCTCCGTTATGTGAATCATATCGCTCATGATGGTGCACCAAGTAGCCCCACAGTGTCATGTGGTATTTTTTCTATCAGTCCTCCCATATTCCACTCTGATGAAGACATTATGGAAGAAATAACCACCCTTGACCTTCCTTGGGATGATATGCACCACCGTGTGTCCTTCCTTTTGTAGCAGTCCCATGACCACTATGTTGTGGAGTCTAAATACTTCATCCATAGTGAAGATGATTGGTTTTGTTGCCACTTACATCGAACCCATGAATTCGATCCACATAGGCCTTGTGGACATTACACTGACACCCAATTTTTGGGCAAGGAGGCATACCTTCTAGAGGATTTCGAAGGCCAACTCCTTCCTAACCCTCGCAAGGTACTCTACCTAAGGAAAATTTACCCATAATATATCACATGGAGATGCATGTTTTATTTCTATCATGCATTTAGGTAGCTTGTATTTTCCATCATCATCTCATTTGTTGCCTTGTGGCACCTTTCAGATGGATCCATCATCCACACCATATATGGGCTATGATGATGGTGTAATTCACTTCTCTTGGAATTTAGCCTCAGTAGGCTGGGCCATTTTTACCCCCATGGATTTGTTAGTCCACTCCAACAACATATGCATTGGATCTGCCACCAATAATCAAGCCAAATATGATTCAGTGATAGGTCTGTTAGTCGATGCCCTTGACTATCACATCCTTCATATTCATGTTCATTTAGATTCATTTATTCTTGTCATGAAATTGAATGGCATGTAACGTTTCAATAACCATGTCATTTTTAGAAGACATTTACGAGTGATGTTCTTAGTGCGTGAATTTGAGACCATTACATTTAGTAATGTACCTAGATCCCATAATCACTATGTAGATAGCATTGCAAACAATACTCTAGATTGGCAATTATCACATGCATTTAACACAAGACACTAATCAACAAACAAATGATGAAACATATACTTGTCATATATAACAAGATGAATCTCCATAATATGTCTCGACAAAATCATAAATGTTTTGGAGTCCACTACTATAATACATCCGACATTCCCATATCTTGTTAAAAAAATCAAAACTAGGGGCACCACATGCCCCTACATATAATCACTATCTGGAGGGTCCCAAACCAATGGCTCGGCTCCTGCAGCCCGTAGATCTAGCACAGCCTATCTAGCCATTGCCTTGCGTTGTATGACCCCTCGCCACTTAGAGGGTAGCCCTATACATCCATCGATGTCATGGTCCTCAAGATAGTGCCATCCGCGCTCAGATGCGTTGGTCATCATCAACTCACATATGCAGCGGACATCCTCTAGTAGGGCCTGATAGTTAGGTCCCTTGTTTCCTCCCAATGTACTAGATTCTGTAGCCCCGGGTGTTGTGGGTCATCCCATATACCTTGTCGGTTTCACCGATGCTATATCTGCATACCAAAATTAATGAATCAGTACCACATGCATATTCTAAAAAATTTAAATGCACCATAACATATAACAACTTCCACTTACCATCTGGTCTCCATGCTCGACTTGGTGGAAGTGGCAAGTCAGGGTGCCCTTGAAATTTCATACCACTGTATGCATGGTAATCTATATACAACGACATCTGATCCCATTGTGCAAAGAACTCAGGTTGGAACACTCGTCCGACTCTCTCAACTCCTCCTCTCCATAGTAGGTGCCCCTAGTGGCACATGCTTGGCTCTCATGGGCCCCCATCTTGGATATATACATGAGGCTGAAGTGTGGGGATCTTCTTGAAGAAGAATAAGCATAACACTATACCAAAATCATAGTTGTGGTTGACCCATCTCTTGCATAGCGACAACTGTCATTTAACTGAAGACAACATCATCTGGGCCCACCCATAGTAGGTCCTACTCAGTACATTCTCAACTAACATCATCTGCCCCCCAGTGATGTGGTGGAATGCCTAGTTACCCAAGCTCCACAACACTACTGCGGTGACACCATGTGTCTCTTGCCACACTAGATCACCAATCGGTATGGTCGTGCCCTTAGCATGAAAATTTGGTATGAAGTGGCATTCAATGAACTCTAATATGTTCCAGCGTGTCGGCAACATCAGATGTATATCTCCCACCACCCCTAGTTGCAGGAGTCCGGTCAAGAAATAGATGTCCTGTATGGTTAACTGGATCTAGTGCCCCTGCACTACAAAGATGTCATGGTATGGATCCTATTAGCCGATTATCCTAGATAGCAAGGGCTTCCCTGACCTCATCAATGGGTTCTCAACCAACTTGAGAACCTCGTACAATGAAAGTGTGCCTCTGGCTACCTAATCCCAACATATCTCGTCACTAAGTGCATCCAAATCCCTTTCTCTCTATTTTATCTTTAGCTCTGCCATACCTACATAAACACAACATGTTTTTCAGCTCAAAGGAATAAAAACAACATAAAAACCATCAAGCCACAGTTCCCAGCCAAAGAATAGGACAACCCCACCTTTTGTACCAACTCGCACTTTTCAAAGCCCTGTACCAGTGAACTCACAGTTTTCCCCTATGGAAACTGTGAGGCAACTCGCATTACAGGGCCGAGGAAGTGCGAGTTAGTCATGAGGATGGGAAGAGTTTTATTCTTGGGCTCTAGGCACCTAATATGAAAACTTGAATTGCCAAAAAAGTAGAGTATGGTTAAGCTACTAACGTGCAACTGAAGGATCTCAATTACAATATTTGGTTCATCCGCTACGATCGTCGCAATATTAAGGGCCTTCTCCTCCTCTCCAAATTCACCACAACTCCACCAGAAAATGAATCAAATTGGAGGGAAATCACCCCATTAAAAGAAAAACCCTAATTTGTCTTTTTCCAACTGTGACCAAACCATAGCTCAATTTGATGAACCATTAGCACCGTTGGAATGGTCTCACCGAGCTCTAAAATGGGTATCCTTTTGGTTTTTGTGATTTGATACTTCATCTTGAAGCCATTTTTCCAAGAAGGGTCACTTCGCCACCTCTCAAAATCATATTTCTTCACTTGCGCTGCTTGTACATGGGGCACCAATTTTCCTTCATCCTTGTCAATGCGTGTGCCAATTTCCATCATAGGTAACCATCTTTTTCTCATGATTTTATGGTCCTCGCTGGGCCAATTATGTGTGGCAGCCTAATTGAGTCGCCCTTGATCATACCATCTTAATTGAGTCACCATCACATCATGGAGTCTGTCTTGAGTCCCTTTGCCTCCTCTTACAACATTCCATCCATTTTTTCCTTGTACCTCTCTCGTGTCACCCATTTTGGCCTCTAGTCATACTGTCCCCCATCCCCTCTGGAGTCGAGTCAATCACTACTAGGTCATCCATGATTTTTATGCTTTGATAAGGGAATTCATCCATTTGATACTTAATATCCCTTCTTCAATAATCATGCCTGGTGTCAATCCATCAGTTACTTTACTATGTTCCCTCATGCCTTAGTTGAGGATTCCTCATTGCCTCACCTATGGTGGGCCTCCTTCTGTCAACATCAGCACATTCATTCCAGAAGACAGGTCTAGAGGGTGGTGTACCTTGGTTCCAGATCCCATTATTGTTCAGTTCCTTGGATAAGGCAAAGGGAATCCTCCTTTCCATTTTACTTGATTGTTTCTCATCCTCTCAGCTCCAACATGATCGAGATTCATATACTTCATCATTTGGTGATCCAACATATTGTCCCATTGTTACCCGGGTGTGTGTAAAATGTTTCAGACCTCATGAGGGGGTGGCCCTTTAGGTAGCCCCCCACTTGCCCAGATTACCTCAGCTTATGCTACAACCTGATATGTAGCTCTATAGATTTGATGGGTTTGATCATAGCCACTTGCAACACCCACAACATGCATGTATCACTTAGATTATCCATTCATATTTTTAGAGCCCTTTCCTATCTATCAGGGCTTATTTTGTTGTTATTATGTCTCATGTACTCAGATATTATTGTATTCAGTCTTGGCTGTTGTCCGAGGAACAGTATGAATGTGGGATCCATTATGTTTCTGTCTAGCCCATTTTTATGCCAGCATATCATGTACTTTATAACTCACTCTCATTTTACTAGGCTCACCTTTATTCTTTGTACTTTGTCATCTCGACGGGCATAGATATGCCTCCCCCGCCTCACTAAGAACATGTACCCACACATTAAAGGATACTTATGTCATTTGTAGGTATCGCCCCCTCGATTATTTTCCTCTCTTTCTTCACTCTATTTATGTATCTCTCTCTCTATGACTCCCCTTCAGTGTCTAGTGGTTGTGTTCTTACAATGTACTTTGGTCATACAATTAGCTCCTAATGCTCGCATGTTGGGGGGCAATCTTTTACACCAATTTTTGGTCATCTAACCATTTACAATTAGATGGATCCAAGTACACCATGTAAGACCAATTTTACCATAGTAAAATTGATTTCACTATAATAAATAATTTAATAAACCATATTTCATTAAGTTAGTTCTAGTTAAAACATGAAACCCCGTGAGGAATATTTAAATAAATCCTTATTTATTTTATTTTCCTCTAGGAATAATTATTTAAACCACAGTTTAAATAATATTTCAGGCCATATTTAACCCAATTATGAGAAATAATTAGATAAATAATTATTTTTCTTATTTTTCTCTAGGAATAATTAATTAAATCATTATTTAGTTATTATTCCTTGTTAAATTTGACTAAATTACATAGAAATAATTAAACAAATCATTATTTGCTAAATTATTCCTTAACCCCATTCTGGAAATGATAAAAAAATCATTTATTTTTTTATTATTTCTAAATAAAGATATCTAACCAATTTAAATGTTTTTCCCCTCCAACAAAATATAATAAAATATTCCAAGCAGTTTGATCTAGATCTTGGTTAAGAATTTTTTCTTGTTCTCCATTATCGAGGATAACTCAATATGTTGTTATAAATAGGAGGTTTTTCGATTAATTATTCACTTTGATCATTTTCATTGTTGCATTTTGATCATTCTCATTGCTGCTACTATTTTCTTGCTTCTTGAGCTCCCACAGAGTTCAACACATATGAGGTTTTCTACACCATTAAGAGAGAAAATTCTGGATCTGAAGCATTCAGGACAATCAAGAACCCATCCCATTGAGGAGGACTGGTAACACCATTCTTTGTACCCTTCCCACGTGTTAATACATACCATCCTAGATCCATCTTAACCTCCAATCTATCAAGCGCTGAGAGGGATCAAATCTCTCGATGTGCAAACCTCTTTTTTGAGTGCCAAACATGAGGAAAGGTTTGCACCTCGAGATATTTGATCCCTCTCAGTGCTTGATAGATCCGGAGTTAAGATGGATCTAGGCTGGTTTTAGTCGTGTGCGGCTTAGGAAAATCTATCGAACATATGATTAATTTTATGAATAATATGTAAATACATCGAATATAAATATAATCGTTTTATATATGCTAAATATGTCTCCTATTTATGTGGTCATTTTAATTTTAAAATTTTCTTAGTTACCTCATTTTTTTGAGATGAAAAATACCATTAATAAATTTAATGATAAAAAATGATGAATAAAAATTTTGAATGAAAAGTGGCAGTAATAGTGTTGAATGATAGAAAATGTCAATAATAAGAATGCAGTCAATTACAAATAGTATTTCATTGTGATCAATCTCAAATTATTTCCTTCTACTATTCTTATTGTCACCTTTGTTTATTTTTACATCTTTTCATATCGATTATATGAAAAGGATAGTTGAAATCATAAACCATTTAAAAATTTAGTTAATGTACAATCATACATCCAATTACATGAAATCAAAAATCAATGTCTACATTGAGATCAATACATCTAATGAAAACAATCAAATAATATTAGAAAACAACATCTACCTGAAATCAATGCATCTAATGTAGGTAATCAAATAGTATTAGAAATCAAAATCTACATTGAAATTAATGCATCTACTGCAAGTAAGAAAATAAGAATGGAAACCAACATTTACACTGGAATCAATTCATCTAATTCAAGCAATCAAATAGGATTAGAAATCATCTACATTGAAATCAATGCATCTAGTGCAAGAACTCAAATATAATTAGAAATCAACATCTACATTGAAATTAATGCATCTAGTGCAACACAATCAAATAGGATAAGAAATCATCATCTACACATAAATCAATGCATTTAGTGTCAGATTTCATGTAGGATTATAAATCATCGACATTGAAATCAATGCTTTCAGTGAAAGAAATTAAATATAATTAGAAATAAATATCAACACTAAAATCAACGCATCTAGTGCAAGAAATCAAATATGATTAGAAATCACCATCTACACTAAAATCAATGCATCTAGTGCAATAAAGCTTCTTCCCTCTCTCCCCACTTCAACTACACACTACAAGAAAAAATCACATTGGTGAGGGGCGGAAATGGTCACCATAAGCTCATTGGTGAGGGCTAAAAGAGCCTTCGTCACCAAAAACTGAACGTCACCAAAGGTGGCGTCGCCGAAAGTATAGGTGTTGTGGTGAAATTCAAGGTACATCACCAATAATTATTTATAGTGATGAATAGTGACCGTCACCATTTCATATGAGAAATGGTAACGGACAATAGCTTCCGTCACCAAAAAACTAAACGTCACCAAAAGTGGCGTCATCGAAAGTATAGGTGTTGTGGTGACATTCAAGGTCCATCACCAATAATGATTTATAGTGACAGATAGTGACCGTCACCATTTCATATGAGCAATGGTGACGGACAATAGCCTCCGTCACCAAAAAACTGAACGTCACCAAAAGTGGCGTCGCCGAAAGTATGTGTTATGGCGACATTCAAGGTTCGTCACAAATATTGATTATAATGACAGATAGTGACCGTCACCATTTCATATGAAGAACAACAATTTTTTGTGATGGACCTTTCATGGCTGTCACTATTGGTGCATATATATGGCGATGTTCATTGACCGTCACCATAAACGCATTGGTGACATCAAGGTCCGTCACGAATAATGACTATAATGACAAACAGTGACCCTCACCATTTCATATAAACAACAACGATTTATGGTGACGGACCTTTAATGGTCATCACTATTGATGCGTATATATGGTGGCGTTCGTTGACCATCACCATTTCATATTTTGGTGAGGGTCGAAAAATGTCACCATAAGCTCATTGGTGATGGTCAAAAGAGCATCCGTCACCAAAAACTGATCTTCTTCATTCCCTATATATGAATATCAGGGCACGATGGAATCGAACCACCAACCTCCTGCTTGTAAAGCAGGTGCTCTTCCATTGAGCTAGCACCCTTTAAATAATTAGACTTTAAACTAGCAATTGCCCCTAAAGGTGCAAAGATACACCAAAGGAATAAGAACCAGGAAAACCGAAAGAACTCAGTGTCCTTGCTCCTATTTTTATTCTACGACACTCTACAAAGTATGATCTTGATATATGACGTATTTGTGCCGAGTGGTTCTAATTTAATAGTAAATGTTATATTAGATAAAATAAATGAATAACTAAGAGGCCTTACGGGCTAATTTTTAATCCTTACACCAAAATCTCTTAATATTCAAGTCTATGGAACAACTCGTTCAAAGTTCAAACTGAAGTAGATTTTAAATGGAAAGCCTAAAACCAGCTAAGTAGTTTACAAGTTAACATTTTGGATATAAATTATGTTCAATTTATATGAAAAGTTATGCCATAACCTTGAAACTAGTTTCTTAGCTAAAAGACTTTCTTAAGTCAACAATGACAAAGAAAGATAGTCATGGCAAGCAAAATTCTCTTGTTTTTTCTAATGAGGGTGCATGTAACTTGATAAAGGTAGTATGAGAGTATCAAACCATAAAAAGTTTCACTAAAACATGGAAATGACAAAGTCTTGTTAAGCAACAAAGGTTTAGTTGAATATATGAAAAGCATCGAGCTAAATGATATAATTAAACTAAAAGTAACTGTAAAAAAATGAAATTTCCATCATATACCATTTGGTTTGGTTAGTTCTTCAGAAAGAGAAAGTGCAATTGCATGATCCAGCACCTCATCTTGATTATGTAATGGACCATCCTAAACAAAAATGTCCACATACAATAATCAATGTTATTGTATTGGTAAGATTTTTGATATAATCTATCAAATCATGTACTATGTAGGAGAATAACTGGTAGTTGAATTACTTCTCTACTCGCATGTACTACCTTTGGTAGTTGAATTATTTGGAAATAAAAATCCTTATTAGAAGATAACACAAAGAAAAGAAAAAGCCTTTGAATATGGATGGCCATATTGATTTTGTAGAGTTATAATTGAATACTAAATGACTAGGAATGCTGCAACGAAATAGATCGATGGAGTGTAATAAAAAGAATTTGGATAATTTAGGATGCACATATCTTTAAATGGAACCACTTTTTCCTTTTGGATTCCCAGTCTTTAATATGCAAATAAAATTTTCGATTCAACCAAAGAGCACAATATTTTTAAGTCTTAGTTGCCTGAAACAAGGTAAGGACAACATTTGGAAATGGGGATGACTTTTGAAATGACCACTTTCAAAACCTTTGGAAACAGAGTAATGAGCACTTCCACACTTAGGTCCAAAATTCATGACTTAGGAGCATGAGCACACCTAATTCAGGGATGATTAAATATGAAACGAATTGGGTTGCAATTATACTCAATTAAGCGTAAAGCAATGATTAAAATCTATATAAATGACTTAGAAGTCAAACATGACAACTTTGGAATATGGTAGAATGTTGGCATAAAAACTTTGTTCATTATACATTCTTTTTCGTTCAGTTTTGATGCTTTACTTCCAAAACAGGTCTTTTCTTTGTTGGAGATAGCAATCCGTACATCTAGGTCGAACCATTAATGATGCCCACAATGAATGGGCATGTAGCTCAGTAGTACAACAACACACTGGCCAAGGGAAAATCTGGGGTAAATTTTAGTATGTATAATTTTCAAGACGGGGTTAGAGCTAGTTTTGCTTGAGGTTAGGCAGGGGACCTTAGCCAAAGTGTGGCGTGAAGAGGGTGTTGGAAACAGGAATACACACATATATGTTGAACCCTTACGGGCGTCCCTCATGAAGGGGCAAGTGGCTCAGTGTTAAAGAAATCCAACCAGCCAAGGACTTTAAAGTTTCGGAAATGTTTCGAGTAACATACATTGTTAATTAGCCTATTGTGCTAGACCAAACGGTGGACGACCTGCATTGGAAAGTGTTTGCATGGGGCAAGTGGCTCAGTGTTTTAGTAATCCAACCAACCAAGGACTTAAAAGTTTCATAAATGTTTCAAGTAACAAACAATTGTTAATTGGCCTATTGTGCTAGGCCAAACGGTGGACGACCTGCATTGGAAAGTGTTTGCTGACCAATATTGAGGCCCCGCCCAGGTTCGAAACTTAGTTAACCCACCTCATGAAAGTGAAAGCGAATCAGTGTTAGAGAAATCCAATCAGCCAGGGACTTTAAAGTTTTATAAATGTTTCAAGTAACAGAGAATAGTTAATTATACAGTGATATGTAGTTTAATGGTAAGTTTCACTGGGTGAAACTAACAAGACCGCGGTTCAAATCCCATTGAGTATATGGCCTCACTGGGTGAAAATAACGAGACTGCGGTTCAAATCCCATTGAGTATATGGCCTGCTATGATCTCGCCTCAAGGAGTAGACTCCCCATTTCCTAGAGTCTCCGCTCTTGCTAAATCATAAGATCCGGTATATCTGGCTTATATCTGGCTTACAGGTTGTTGGATATACTCTTGGTGTTATAAGGCTCTTGCTAAATCATAAGATCTGGTATATCTGGCTTACAGGTTGCTGGATATACTCTTGGTGTTATAAGGCAGCCACAAAGGTTGATCCTGGACCTCCCCCAGATTAGTCCAAGGAAGAAAGTTTTTGCTGAGCAATATTGAGGCCCCACCCAGGTTTGAAACTCAGTTAACACACCTAGCGTGTCTGTGGGCAGTTGCATAATGCATTAGGTTCAGGAGTATAGGTTCAGTCCCTCAGACATGACCCTGGGCCTCCTCAGGGACATGCAGTAAGTTTAGGAATTCTCCTAATACCCAAAAAATAAAAAATAAAGGAAAAAGAAAGAAATTCTCCTAATACTGGAAAAAAAAAAGAGGAAAAAGAAAGAAATTCTCATAATACTGAAAAAAAAGGAAAAATAAAGAAATAGAAAGAAAAATGACAGTAGTTAATTATCGATTCTTGTGATAAAAATAAATAAATGAAAAGAAAATTGACAATAGTTAATTAGTAGTTTCCAACTTTTCACTAACATGTCCTAACATTTTTTGATGTATATGCAAAAAGACTTTGAATTCAGGATGACTCAGGGGTTGCTTTCTCAAAGTTTACTTGCATGCCAAAAACTATTATGATGTCAACCGACATGGATAAAACATGATCATAAAGAGATAAAATCTGATAAAACTTCGACAAAAAGCATGGATGAAGTTCACACTCGACAACAAGACTAATGTGGGAAGAAACATCTAAAGCAAAATTTTTAAGGTTCCATCTTTCCACTCCTTAATGATAAGTTTAATACAATAATCAGTTCTTAATGAAGGTGCTACCTCCCCGTTAAGTTATAATCTTCTATTCCCACATTTTAAGAGTAAAAGATAGCATCTCAAGGCACTGGGGCTGTTATAAGTGAAATTGTAAGTAGATAGATTGTGATGTTTGGAATTTGTAAGTGACTGGTGTGGAATTCTTAAGCCATGGGTGGTTATTAAGCATGGAGTTAAGCTTGAACCCTAGGGTTTTCCAATTCATAATTAAGATAAAATATATTCAATGGTCAGAAATTGAAAATTCAGAAGTTGCGTGAAGAGAAACACAGAAGAAGCACCTGGAAAATAGTCTTGGAGAAGAAAGTGTACCCGCAACAGAATGAGCATCGACTCATGCTCAATTTCCAAAGGCCAAAATTATAACCAGTATGTATGGTAGAATCTAGGAGAACCTGATAAGACTTACCATCCTGGGCAGAAGATGGTTTAGGAGACACCTTGGAGAAGCCAATTGAAGAACAAGTAGGAGAATAGGACGTCTTTATCTTATACAGGTTTGCAACAGGATATGTATTCCCTGATCCTTTCTCTGAATCACGGCTCTTCACCTGAGAACAACTTGTGGGTATTGACCTAGAGGTAGAATGAAATCGGTTTGTCAAGCTTCTGGGAATAAATATATTGAGAAGAAACGGTTTAGTATTTTCTCCCTTACTCTTACTTGACCCATTTATATAGCTTCCACTTGTCTTCCTCTTGTCCTGCTTTCCTGAAATCCTCTCCTCTGCTTTATGTTTTTCTGTTTGCACTTCCTCATTTGATCTCTTCTGCATGGTAGCCTTCTGCTCCACCAGATCACTCGAGGACAATTCATAAGTTGATTCAGGCATTCCTTCAAACATTTTCATGAGCTCCTGTTTTCCTTTGGCAATATCCTCTGCCCTGGATAACATGGTGTATGGATATGAACATGCCGTGTCTGTGGATATGGGATAAGAACTTGATCTAGGACGCCATAGCAGAGGAGAGGTACATGAGTGTTCATATTCTTTATGTTGAATAGCCCATGAGAACAAACCTCATCCCCCCACCCTCAACCCAAGGACCTTAACATCCCTTGGGAAGGTTCATTAGGATGGTTCATTAGGATTTGGGGTGACATTGGGCTTTATAAGGCTAAATGGACCTTACTAAAAAAGTACAATAAAGCATTGTGTCAACCTTTAGAGAAGAGAGAAGAGAAGAGAAGAGAGAAGAGAGAAGAGAGAGGAGGGAAGATATGAGACTGGATCAAGAGTCCCACTTCCTAGGCAAACACTAAAGTCAACCCCATACAAGTTATGTCAGCTCTCCAGCAAGAGATGCCCCTCAGGAGGTAACCATCACCCGCAGACCGATGGCCCTCAAGTTAGGTCTACATCATTTTGAGCATTCGGTGATGCCCTCAGGAGGTCAGTTGACAAGTACAATAAGCCAAAAAGGGCATGCCTTTAGGGAAGAGATAAGAGAAGAGTGAAGCTAAAAAATACATAATACACCTACCAGAGTGGCTTTGAGAGCCAAAGTGGTTGTCAGCACATCGGAAATGGCCAATCATGATGTCTAGTAAGGTCCATTTAGCCTTATAAAGCCCAATGTCACCCCAAATCCTAATGAACCATCCTAATGAACCTTCCCAAGGGATGTTAAGGTCCTTGGGTTGAGGGTGGGGGGATGGGGTGATGGGGCAGTACCTGTACTGTCTTCCCTTCGCAGGGAAGGCCTTTAGCCCTTATTTATAAGGGCATATTTCATATGGGGTAATACCCCACGTCCATTCCGGAAAGTTGCTTTAAAGAGGCCAAAGCCTTACCATACCTTTTGAGGTAAAAGAGGCTGTAAGCGCCTTGGAAATGGTCAATTATGAGGTCAGTAAGGGAAGTAAGGTCCATTGAGCCTTATAAAGAGAGAAGAGAAAATAGAAGCTAAAAAAAAGATAATATACCAAGGGTGGTTAAGGAGGGATGTTTAGGTCCATGGGTTGAGGGTGGGGGGATGGTGAAACCAAAGGTTGCAGTAAACCATAGTCAAAGACTATGGTTTATCCTAAGCTTGAGCCAAAGGGGTCAGGATGTCAACAACCCCTGAATCTATTTATAAAAAATTCATGGAAGAGGAGTTTGCAGTCAGAGATGTGGAAATGGTGAACGATAATGAGTGTGTTTGGAAAAAAAAAACTCCTAAGTATGCCCAGGTAAGTGTTACAAAGTTGTCATCAACAACCTTGAGTCAGAGAGAAGAGGAGTCTTCTATGTTACCATGGACTAGTGAAAATATGGCACATACATGTAACCATAAACTAGCTTCTTATATGGAGAAAGCTAAGATAATTTACATGGGCAGTGTAACAAATCGATTTATGGCCTCTGAAGTTCAAGAACCATAGGATATTTCAAGGCTACATTGTTTCCCTCAGGACAACTTCAGTGAGTACTGTATTATACAATAAAGACATTACTAAGCCAACTAAAGCTAATTGTGCACAAAGAAAAGCGTTATCTGCAATACAAGCACGTGAATTAAAAGAAGATGGCCATTCTTCTCCACACAAATGAAAAACATCACTTGAAAAACATTTTTCTGTTGGAAGTGCATTCTGTGTAATAACATGTACTTCTAATTACCCAGGTTATGAGGAAGTGGCAACACAGACACTGCATGTTTTTCTTCTTGCCAACTTACAAGTTGAAAAGGCATGTGAACAAGCCACTCACTATCATAATAGTGGATCACAAATTAGGAAATCACTTGGCACTGATTTTTTTACTCTTGAAAATGTCCAGGATCTGAATGTTTCATTATTTACAGATTCTAAGAAGTTTGACAAATCTGTCATTGCTAATTTGAGTGAAAGTGATGCACTAAAAAAATCAGAGACTAAAAAAGTTTCTACTTCAATAGAACCTTTACCTTTCCACAAGGTGAGCTATTACAAGTCTTAATTATTTGATCACTAAATATCTAACACCCAAGCATAGTAGAAATCTGTTGGAACATGAATTTTAGCTCTACAATGTCTTTATTTTCGTAATCTGTCATTGCTAATTTGAGTGAATGTGATGTGGTGAAAAACTCAGAGACTAAAAATATATCTACTTCAATAGGACCTTTCTCTTTCCAAAAGGTGAGCTATTACAAGTCTTCATAATTTTATCAGTAAATAGCTAATGTGTATCGTAGAACTCTATTGGGAACTGAATTTTAGTTCTGCAATGTCTTTAGTTTCATAATCAGGTCTAAATGTAAAATGAGGGAAAGCATTTCTCATTCTTCTTTTATTGGGCACTTCACAGATCGACACAGATTAGAAGCCTCATCTTAAACAACAATCTAATGAATTAATATTGAATGTGTGGGAAAGTGAATTTATGATTGTAGACACATTATGAAGATAGCCAAAATGGGCATGGCAGCAGAGAATGGAGATATTGACAAGACTTGTCCATTGGTAGAGGAACCTGAAAATATTGAGAAATCAGTGCAGCTTGCACCAGAAGCCACCTATCCTCAGAAACTTAATGCCCTAACATTTCCCATGGAAAAAATTGTGACTGATGGTTATCAGCAAGCAATGCAAAATTTTCAGTTTAGCATGAAGATAGTGGATAGGTGTGCGAAGCAAACTGAACAATCAAACCTAGAATTTCAAAAGAGTGGTGAAGTTGTTGTCATTATCATGGAAATGTATTATGGAGAGTGATCATAGTAAGCAGACTAGTCTTATGAATGGGAAATTTGAAGAAAGGGGTAAAGCAGTGGGGACTACCACAGAAATAGAGGATGATCCCAACCAGCAAAGTGCTCATATGAAGCCAAAATCTGGAGTGTGTTTTGAGGTAACCATAACTAGCATAGAAATAAAGAATAGTCTTACTAATATGATCTTTTGAACTTGGAATTTGAACATAGTTTTAGAATAGTCAGAACCAGCATGATTGGAAATCTTGTCATATCAACTTGGTATCTGAAATTGGTGTTAATGTAGGCTGCAGAGCATTTGAAACAACACCATGAGATGGAAGGCAGCCGAAGTCATGTACTGAGAAATGCATCAAGCAATGAATCGTGACTTTAGATTCAGGTAATTGTAAAATTGGTTCTCATTGTCACTTAAAGTTGCATAGTTAACAGGCATTAGAGTTCAGGTTTGATAATATGTTGTCATGGCTGGAAAGGCAAATTCTATAGCTGATGGTTTGTCTATCCCACCTGGACTTGCGGCTCGGCGTAAAACAATGCAGTTTGACTTAACGGCATGTTCGGCGTAGAAATATTAAAGAAGCTCAAACCACATAACAGAATAAAAAACCAGTAATTCGGATGAAATAAAATAGTACTTTGCCAATACTTCAGCAAAAATGGTTTAGGGTTGTTAATACGGTTGCCACCACAGGTGAATAAAAAAGAATTTGAGAAAGAAAGAATGAGCTCTGCCAAAGTCATATTTTTTTCAATCTATCAATCAAACTACTAAAGATGAAACTGCTAAAGCATGCAACCCAACATGGAGATGAGGATAGGATATGAGAGCAACATGAGAAAAATAAAGAGGCATCCACACAGAACAGACGAATCAACCATAAGCACCACTAAGATTCACCAAAAAAATAGAGTACTAGACTAAAAAATATCTCTAATTTTGTGTTTACCTTTGCCCATTTTGAGCCATCCACAAACAGTAGACGGATCAACCAAAAGCACCACCAAGGTTCTCCAAAAAAATAGAGTACTAGACTAAATAATATCTCTAATGTTGTGCTTCCCTTTGACCATTTTGAGCCATCCACACATGGATCAACCAGAAGCTCCACCAAGATTCACCAAACAAATAAAGTACTAAACTAAAGAATATCTCTAATTTTGTGTTTACCTTTGCCCATTTTGAGCTTTTGGTGGACTAAAATATCACAAATTCGGGTTTTTGGACCATGAGTCCAGTCCTCACTGTAAATGTGGATGTAAACCATAAAAATACAATTTATTTTCATATAGGGGAACAATCAATACTTTTGTTTCTAGTTAGCCTAATTTAGCACAACGAAACTAGGGAAAAATCAATGGGAGAAAATATTTTCATTTCTCATTTTGATTCATAATGTAAACCCTTTGGATGAAGACCCGTTACAATCAAGACCTTTATTGTTCCGAAAACAAGAAAATGAACTTAAATGCAACAAATATGATGAAGTTATGCAAGTTCTTGAGGCAAGAAATATATTCAATTAACAAAAAGCATTTAAATCATACCTTAAGCATGCCATTTCTAATTGATGATAGAGAGACATCAACAGGAAATAGAATGGCAGTGCTTGAGGTCGAACCATATACTCAGTGCAACAAATTCCACGCTGCCCTTAGAAAACTCTAAACACTCATATACATATTGTCACCTACCATTTATAACCAATGGTGCAAAACATTCTCCTGCAATTGTTCACACCCGAAGATGCAGTTGTTCAATAAATAAAAATTTGACAAAACACAATTGATATAAGCACAAAAGAAACAATGCAAGAATATACACACAGATTCATGAGTAATAAAGTAGTTGACTATGATAAGAGTATTCCAGAACTGTACACTTGTTCAGGAAACCAAATATATATAAAACATAGGAAGGGTAGGTGTGGTTTGCCTCGACCGAAGACTACGCTTATATATAGAGTACAAAGTTGTGGGAAGAGTGATCAAAATTGGCCAAGTCTCTAATAAAATACAATAAAGTGGATAAGCGATCAATTTAGACTAAGTCACCCACAAGAGATCATGTTCACTAAACCAAGTCTCGTCAAAGGCATTTCTTTCTTCAAAAAAAAAGGATAGAGATTGTGGACTCCAAGTTAACCCCCCTCATTGTCATAGCCTCTACCAGATCTACTTGACATAGAGGAACAAGCAACCTTGAACAACATCTAAAGTTTGTACATGGTTTTAAGTTTTATTGAACCTCATTGAAGTATGGCATCATCTCAACCACCCTATCTCTTTATTGTTGAGTCTAATGGGACTAAAATGCTATTTCCCAACCATCCATATGTGAATGTTACAAAGATGAAAGAGAGAGAATCTTGTGGCAGGGGCTCAGGGATAGTGTCAAAGATGCTTGAACATAGAAAAACAAGTTACCTTGATTTGCATTAGAAAAAGTTAAAATGATGACGGACACATCAATAAATTGGACTCAGGTGATGTGGCCAAAAGGAATCACCTGGTACAAAAGAAACCACAAGCACACACCTACAGAAGCCTTGAAGAAATGGAACAAAAAAAATGATGTCAGCTATTTACACCAATGTCGTGGAATCAGCAAAGAATTTTCTTCCCTGGGACTTAGCGAGACTCAATGACTTGGGAAAGGCTCAACAAAGACGAGAAATCCTTAAAATAAAGTAAATTATATGCACAAAAAATATTGCAAGTTTGTGGTGAGTATGGTCATTGGCAAGTTTGCAGTGAGTTTTGGCAAGCATCATAAGTTTCCCATGAATCTAACGAGTGGATAGTTTTGTGGGCCGGTCTTAGGTGAGTACTCACCCCAGCCAAGACTCCGCAAGACTCATGAGTCTTAGCTGAGCCAATCTACACTAGTTTAAAGACTCCAAAGGTTCAAATGACACTGCATACAAAAAAAATAAAGATGACGGATAACTTAGATTAAGAAAAAAATGATCTAAGAGATACATAAAAATTGAAACAGGATGCACATATTTGAAGATATAGTTTGCTAATGTTGAAATGGAAGAGGAATATTGGCAGATAAAATAAAAATCTATAAAATTGCATGGTTAGTGAGTGCAAAATGCACAGGTACAGAATGACATGGACTAATGCAAACACAAGTTAATAAACACAAACACACATGAAAACTATAATAGCACATTAGAAACAATTGAATAAATAGCATATCTCCAATCTTGGCCTCTTCATATTAGAATTTGTTGTAGATTCCATTTCTAGAGAATACATTATTAAGTTGTTGGAGACTTTTGGTCACACTATCACCTAAAGCTACAGTGCTGAGGGGCATGGAACTAATGCAATGTCTCATTCTTTTTGTCACATAATTTCCATCCTGTAGTATTGGATTTCTCGCTTGAAAATGACCTTTTACCATAGCAACTAAATCTTCTCCAGCAACAGCCTTGGAATTGTCACCTAGTGTAGATCCTGCTATCCTGTCTATCAAGCTTACCACTGGGCCTATGTCATTCACAGCCAAACCCAAGGCCTTTGGGGAGATTGAATTGATCTCTGTAATTCAGAACAAAGCATAACATCAAACAACCTTACATGATATATACATCTCAACATGAAACCAAATATTAGTTAATAGTCAATTTTCGCAGTATTCACAATAAATATTATGACTGTGCTTTTATTGTGTAAGTGCAAACCTTAACTAGAAAAAGTGGTCCAAGCATGCTAGCATAATATAGTTCTAGTTTTAGTTCAAGTATTTCATAAAGTTACTTAGCACCAGGAAAGTGACGATGGAAACTAGGCAATTAGCCAAACCTAAAAAAGTAGATCAAAAGCATATTATAATGCTCATAATAGTCAATATCACATTCTAAGATTCTTCAATTCTAGTATAATAATAAGAAAGACTGACACTATATATTACTTTTGTTGGTGACACAGAACCAATCAAGTCTCTCATATTTAGATTGCTGAGGTCCCAGTTGAGATCTATGACTCTAGTGACATGTCCTTATGATGGGATTTTTTTTCCATATTAGTACTCCCTTCATTGAATGCCAATCCACCAAAAAATAAACTGAAAATAAGGAACTAAAAATCAGACATAACCAATCCTCTAAATAGAATGGGGTACATTAGGTAGGGCTATTCAACCAGGATTATTGTAATTTGTTACAATACAGACTCCCAATGCCATTCCTTGATCACTATTTTCTACGGTGCATATGCAGTGTGCACAATCCAATGATCAGAAGCTCATCCTCCATTGTATAACACGGAGATGGTGAATTGGAATAGTAATAAGGGAGTCTGGCACTTCATCTGTCAGTTTTGCTGGTGATTGACAGCTGATAAAGTATAATATTTAGATTTCTAAGATCCTAAATAAAAGCTATATATTCAGTGGAATGTCACTATGATGGGATTATTTTCCATATTAGGACTCCCTTCCTTGAATACCAATCCATCAACACATAAACTGGAAAAGAAGGAACCAAAAAATATACATGATCAATCCTCTAGATAGGACAGGGTACATTTGGAAGGGACTTTCAACCATAATTATTGCAATTTGTTACAATTAAGACTCCCAATGTCATTCCTTCATCACTATTTTCTTAGTTGCAAATGCAAAGTGCAATCACTAGCAATCATCCTCTAGTATGTAACACAGAGATGGTGAATTCAACTCCAAGAAAAATCTTGAAAAGAAAACAAGAGTATAATCATCCCTGGGACTTACAATGTAATAAGTTGAAGTAAAGCTCCTACAAGTTTTCTAACCAACCCCTAGCTCTATGCTCCTACTATATAAATTACTTGTCAGCCAAATTTTAATAGTAGCAGTGACCATTCAAACATATGGCTCAATAGCTCAAGCAATAGCATTAGTTTTAAGTTTCTAACTTATTGTTCCTTTACATCCTTGGAGAATTTCTGCACTGCCTTTTACCTAATTGCTTGCAATGAATGATAATTGTCTTTCGACAAAAATATGCATTATAATGTGACTTGATGGAGGATATAGCTGCCCACAAAACATAAACCCCAAGATTCCCATTACAGCATCTAATAGAAATTGTACTGAATTACCATAATAGTAATACCAATAATTATGGCATGAAATTTATAATATTGGTTGCATGTCTATTACATTAGCAATGAAACAATGAATTCCATTTTTTGATATTGAAAGAAACATTGCCTTTTTTTCTATACAAAATTCAAACACAAAAGGATGTAAACATAAATTGTACTAACATGTAAATGGAAGACTAAGAAAAATGCATCTATATTGTGTTATTTGAAACAAAACTACTCTCTACGGGCCATGGAATCTAAAATTTTCATATGTTAGGAAGCTTGCACTATTAATGTATCAGTAGCAACTAAAAACAAATAGACTTTTCGTGACCAATTTTTTGAAATACTGGGAAAAACTTAAAAGGAAATAAACCAACAAAGAGAGTTTGATAATTGCATACCACTTTTACCAAGCGCTTCAAGGGGGTTTTAGTTGTTCTTGATTTTTATTCTATTAGGGATCCAGGTGAAACAGTTTGGTGTCGATCCTGGTTGATAGTAATCTGAGCTAGGCTAGGAGGAAAGTCAGCTAATAGTGATGAGGTACAAATTCTAGGTGTGCCAATATCTAGAGATTCAACATGTTTTCGTATAGGAGTGGGCTGCTGAAATCCCTCATCATTTATAGCATTTTAAATTAAATAAACGACAGGTAAAATAGTTTGATATCCATCTTGGTTGATAGTATTCTGAGCTGGGCTACGAGGAAAGTCAACTAATAGTGGTGAGGTAGAAATTCCAGGTGTTCGAATAGCTAGAGATTCAGCTTGTTTTCGTATAGGGGTGGGATGTTGAAATCCCTGAGCATTTCCAGCATTTGACATTGAAGAAATGGCATAATATTGCTTCTCAGCGTCTTCTATGTGAGGTGAAGGAAGTGGGAGAGTAGAGGGTGAGGGAGCCATAAATGGCGAGGTTGCAGGATGCACAGGAGTTACAACTTTGGAAACCTGAAGTGAAGACACTACTGTACTTTTTTGATCTATCCGTGGAGAGGAATGTTGAAAAACGTGTGGAGAAACAACCTGGAGAAGTTGAGGTGAAGAAACAGAAAGTACCGATCCTGTCTTAAGCTGCTGCTACTGTTGTTCATAAACTGAATATTGACTTAACTGATGGTGTTGCGGCATAACTTCTTGTTTAATAGAAGACTTTGTCCTTGAGTCAATATTCAACTCATTAATTTGTTGAAGTTGTGGCATTTATTGTTCCTGAAACTCTACCTGTAATTGAACAACTTATTTCTGCTTCTGGTACTGTTGTTGCTAGATTTGCTGCTGCTGTAGTAGTAGGGGGTGTTGAATATGTCTTTGTTGCTACATCTTTACTTGTGCTTGTAGCATTTCTTGCTGCTTCAGAGCATGGTGGTGATGTTGCAGGTTATTTATATTATTTTTCTATAAAGGATTGATCCCAGTCTACTGTATGGAGTTAATACTATTTTGCTGAAAAGGAGAATTATTCTGTTGAAGAGAAGTAATATTATTATTTTGAATTACTGAACTCTGCTATAAGCTAGCTACACTAGTTCCTTGCATTAAAGTTATATTCGCAGCAGACTGCATTGTAGTACGAACATTTTGTTGTGATGTTTGTACACCAGATTGTTGTGAAGGCATGGAACCATGTTGAATGGGTGTCACAATGTTTGATTGCATAGAAGTAACAGAAGGCTGTAAAGTCATCTGTTGGAGTTGATTAACATTCTTTTCCTGTTCCTACATCTGAGATAATATAGCTTGCAGTTGTTGCTGCATAAATTGCACTTGGATGACAGTCTGATTTGCAAGTTATTGTTGTCCCTGTTGTTGTTGTGGAGAATATTTTATTTGATTAAATGAGTTCAGAATGGCATGAATTTTCTTCTCAAAAGCATCAACCTTATCCTTTTTAAACCCTCATGGAATGTTGCTCTTCAATACTTGAAGATGTTGCATCATACGTTGCAATGTTTGCCTGTAGTTCTTAAGATTTTCAGATTGATCAGGTGCCATGGGCTAATAAAACAACAATTCTATGAGCATTTAGGCCAAAATTAACTAAAATACCAAACTGTCATAACCATAGATATTCATTTTGTATACATGAAAAGTTGAAAACAGTTTTATCGTCGTTAATGGTGGGTACATGGATTGCATTGCCAAAACAACCCCAACCTATTCTTGCAATCTCATAAGAATACTTCACTCTATGCTTTGAAGTTTCCATATCTCACTTGTAATATATTCATAATGCCACCATGTTATTTTATAAATTTGACAAAGGTAAAAGCAACTAGAAGTTAGAACTAAGGAAAGAAAAGAACACACCTCTTGACATTTCGCTGAAAGATTTATAAATAATTCTTTTTATCTTTGGATAATACATACCCTTCAGGTTTTGTAGCTGCATTAAGAACTTAACAATTTCTATCACTTTTTTTTGTTCCTGAGACACCAAAGAATTTTTAAAGCTTCCAATCTCAAGAGAATCTACATAGACTCTCTAGACCCTTGAGAGCTAATTGGATATGTTGGTTCCCGTTTCTTATGTAGGGAAGAGTATTCTATATAATCATAGTTTGGCTTTATAGTGCAAAGTTATTATTGTAGTCATTATTTCTTAACAAAGAAATACAATATGCACTTTTTGAAAAAAAGATTATCAAGGTATTTCGGAATGAAACAGAGGAAAAAAAAGGCATATAGTACAGGTATGTCAAGGAATCTCTTACTGGGTTGTTGTATTGATTCATATTTGTGAACAATTAAATAGTAAATATGACATGGCATATTTCCCAATCAAACGAAACTCCAATACTCTTTAGAGAAAGAGCACTTAGGCAAACATATAGAATACTGATCATTGTGAAATAATTGAGATACATATACAACGACCAATGTAAATGACATCCCAAAAAATTGTAAATTTGAATAAAAATTAGAATGTGACCTATCTTACCCTTGATAAACCTTTTCCTTCCTGTGAACAACAAATGATTGTCCAATTTGAACTGATAACTCCATTGATGTTGGAAAACCCACAATTAACCCATATAAGGGGACAGAATGTTTTTATTAATCTGAAATATTAGAAGCATATCCAAATGTATCTTTCATCTATGCTTAGATGAAGTCAAATTCCCAACAAATAAAGGGCAGTCTGAGATGCTTGTTGTACAATAGATTGTTGAGCTTGCTGAAGTCGAGATTGCTGAACAGGTTGTATAAGAGAGGGTTGAGATTGTTGTATAATATATTGTTGAGTTAATTGGAGACCATATTGTTGAGCTAGTTGTATATTAGATTGTTGTGGCCATGGCTGGCTCTGTGGCAAGGCCAATTGTTGCTGCTGAATAATTGATGGCTGAATTTCAAAATAGCTCGCAGGTATTGCAACTGTATTAAGAAAAATATTCATTTCCAGTAATGAATGAATGCATTGACCCCAACCCTGATTCCAATCAGCCTACCAATGATAAGCATGCCGACCCGACCACACCAAACCCATATGGTAATTACCCATGACCCATAAGGAAGGCTGAGGTGCTGGCCATACAGAAGATATTGATTTTCTAAGTTCTTGCTGACCTAACTTGAATTTTAATGTTATTACCTGCCAGTACTTTCCCGGACCCACCACTTGGATTACTGCCACAAGCCCGATTTACCCATTTGTTAGACCCCGGATTTACAAACAATTTCTTTTATCTTACCCACATACGCGTTTACCCTGCTGAACCACTGTGTCATATACGTTGGGTTTTTGCCAACAGTGTTAGTTTAGTTGTGCCCGGCAAAGGAAGACCACCGAGACACAACAGATTGCACTCACCCAGCAATAGATACAATACCACCTTATTGAAAGACATACCTAGCATCAACACATAATCATAAGGCCTTGATAGGATATTCTGGTTTAGGTCCTGGCTGGGATTACTGCTTTAGGGTATTGCTTTTGAAGGGAGGGATTCTTATGGTGTTGGAAACCACCTTCAGGCTGTCAGCCAAACACGCTGATGCATGCCTCTCTCACCTGATCTGATGCAGCCGTGTAATTAATTCTCCATTTTAATCCCTGCCCAACGTTGACAGTCCAACAGAACAGAAAATTTCAAAACCATTTGAGCATTGTATTCAATGTTTGTTTAACTTCTTTGTCAAATACCAAGCATAGCACGATTTAACTAATTACTCATAATACTTCAAGCAAAATAAGCCTCTACTGAACGTCTTGCAAATCAAATATGAACCGGAATTGGCAGGGGAAGGGGTAGTGTACTCTTACAAGAGTCTGTGTATATACTTGATGACAGGCACAATTTCTTCAGTCTGCCCATTCATATAATGGAGTACAAGCACTTGGAAAACATTTTCAAACTGTCTGCCAAACACACTGATACATGCCTCTCTAACCTTCTCTGATGCATAACGTCTAATTAATGTTTCATTTTCATCTCCTGCCCAACGTTCACAGTTCTTCAACTGCCAGATTACCAGGTTGAAATTTCAAAAGTCTACGGGATCAGTGCTTTGAATGGCCTCCATAAGGTTCAGAAAAAAAGGATGGCAGTTGTTGAAGATGATGGGAGCGAAGCGTTTGGACTATGCTCCTACCAGGTAGGGCACTTCTGGCTTGATCAAACGATGGGTGAGGAGACAAACCGCTCGCCCGACAGAAGGAGTGGTACCGCCCCGTCTCCATCCATTCAAACAAGGTTGAGCCATCCAGCCAGACCCATTTTGGTTTTTAGGGCGACCGTATTTTTAGGGACTCTTTAAGCAGCAGTCATAATATCGTATACAAAGGATCTTGATACAATCTCCCATGTTTTCCGTTGGTAAACGAAGAACCGACCACCCGGGAAGGAAAGCCGCCTATGTCACCCACCACAGTGGCATAGACCTTCGTTTCAACCTTGATGACAGACAGTTCCTCATAATCCTAATTGCAGGTCGCTCTATATTGTCTGATTCTTGGGTAACACAAAAAGAGAACATCCATGATGAAATTCATTCTCTATTACTACTACCTCAGTATTGATTTTATTATCTTACATATCATTCCTTATTTCGCTTATATACTCGATTGGGTTCATTACAGTGTCATGCTAAACAAAAAAATTACGGAAGAAATAATGCCAACCAATGATGAACCCGATCAAGAAACTGGAGATTGGAAAAAGAAAATCTTCGATGTACTGTCCGAGTTTACATTGTTCAGCTAATATTCCTTCTCGGAAACTGTCGGCGTAGGCTGGGAATTGGGACAGAGAAGGAGCAGTGGTATCATACCGCTAGGGCATTTACTCGTCTTTTAGGGTCTCAGTTTGAAGAGGCATTGAAGGCCTTGCTGGGGGAGAATCTACCTGAGCCTTTCAAAACCCTATTGGAAGATGTGAGTGAGGGTGAAGAAGAAGTCTTTTTCAATGTAGAGCAATACCAAATCATATTTAAATTGGACTGG
This sequence comes from Pinus albicaulis, assembly GCA_034641835.2. Lineage (NCBI taxonomy): Eukaryota > Viridiplantae > Streptophyta > Pinopsida > Pinales > Pinaceae > Pinus > Pinus albicaulis. Next base: position 1,869,529,605 of record CM076578.1, read on the forward strand.
AACATAACCCCTCCTCTCATAAACATGATTTGAAATTCCTCAATCATACATAAATTTTTATTGATTGACTAGTGGCCTAAACTATCATCAATCAATGAATCCAAATGGAAATCGGAACATGCACAATGAGTCAAATTAAAAACACAAACAAAAATAAAAAAGATAGGTTTTCAGAGTCGATTGAGTACATCTTATTGACGATCTTCTACCTGGAATCCTCGTTCCTCTAGTTGTTGGTATCCTCCAGTTTTTGGTATCCATGGCGCTATCGAGTTGTTCAACCAAAAAGAAGGTGGAAGAGGTTGCTCTGAATAGAAAATGAAAATGGTGCGTTGGGTGCTTCTTATTATCATTAATAGCAACGAATGGCCCTGGTCCCAAGACGTGGGGAGGGAGGGATATCGAATCTAACTGAAATGGCCCTGGTCCTAATAATTTGAGAGCTAAAACTCAATATTAAAATAAAAACAATGACAACCACTATAAATGATAAATAATAATCTCATCATTATGGCGGGAAATTTCAAAGTACATGAATGAATTTTGATAAAATTATTTTCACATAAGGTGTGTTTCTTTTTTTTATGGAATTAATTTGTTGTATGAAAAAATGGAACTTTATGTACAAATAATTTCAAATTTTAAGATGTTGAATTAAGTTTTGCCGTAGTCTAAAAAAGTAACAGAATGGCCTGGAATATTCGGCAAAGATTTTGAAAAAATCTGGCAAAGATTTTATAAGAATCTTGTTTATAGTTGTTAAATTTCGGTATTTTGGGTGTCCTAAGAGTTTTTGATAGTGCTGAATCTATTTCCACTCTAAAAAATGGATTCCAAACACTGTAACTACCTCATTTTTTGAATTTTACTAAGCCAAATTTAGGCAAAAACCTCCGTCCAGGCTATGATGTTGCACAACTCCTTATGTTTTTATGAGAATGAAATTTTGTTAATAGTGAGAAAATCATTATTTTTTATTTATTTGTTTTATTTTTTTTTATATTTTAGAATAAAAATTATTAGTTATTAGAGTATGTAAGGGTTTTTGTATCTGTTTTGTATTCAATAATTGATTATAGGTGTCTATGAGGCTACCTTAAGTCAATGAGCAAACATTTCATTGGCAAGCCTAAAGGACAAAGGTGGGAATCATCTAGACAAGTGTGTGTGCACAAGAGAGGTGTTATGCATGCTATATGCTTGACCACTATCTATAAGTGTCTCCCTTGACTACCTTTTCACCACTATCTATAAGTGTCTCCCCTGACTACATTTTGACCACTATCTCTAAGTATCTAAGAGGAAGTTGTTAAAAAACACCCTTTAAAAATTTAAATTTTCATGATCTTCACAGGGGGTGTTTCAAAAATCGCCCCTAAGGGATTTTTTGTTGTAGTGTTTGAAAATTTTCCTCACCAAAATCTAGCTCCCTCCTCCCTCTGCCCACCCACCCCATGCTCACATTCCCAAAAAAAAAAGATGATCTCGTTATGACCTTGAATATGGATGAACTCAAAAAAAAAATTTAAAAAAAAAGAGAAAGTTTAAATGTTGGTTTAGATTTTATTTGTTTTCCTAATCTTCATCAAATTAAAACTAGAAATAGTGACTTGAGCTTAGTTAAAAATATAGGCCAAAGACATGGTATCATGTCCTCTTAATTTATCTACTAATGATTCTTTATTCTTACATGCTTTAGATCTTGACATTGATTCCATGCATTTAGTTCTTCATCCTACTTTGCTAACTTTTCCCTCCAGTTAAGCAGAGACTTCAAGATGTTGCCCATGTTTTGGAATCTTCTCATACTCCAATCGCTAGAGAGGATAATATCATTGAATAAAGAGAAAAAGTTTTTACCAAAAGTTCCTCAAAACATCACAACTATGTTCATGTTCAAAACTATCTATAAGTGTCTCCCCTCACTACCTTTTGACCACTATCTCTAAGTATCTAAGAGGAAGTTGTTAAAAAACACCCTTTAAAAATTTAAATTTTCATGATCTTCATAGGGGGGTGTTTCAAAAATCACCCCTAAGGGATTTTTTGTTGTAGTTTTTGAAAATTTTCCTCACCAGAATCTAGCTCCCTCCTCCCTCTACCCACCCACCCCATGCTGACAGTCCCAAAAAAAAAGTATGATCTCGTTATGACCTTGATTATGGATGAACTCAATTTTATTTTTTTTTTAAAAAGAGAAAGTTTAAATGTTAGTTTAGATTTTATTTGTTTTCCTAATCTTCATCAAATTAAAACTAGAAATAGTGACTCGAGCTTAGTTAAAAATATAGGCCAAAGGCATGGTATCATGTCCTCTTAATTTCTCTACTAGTGATTCTTTATTCTTAAATGCTTTAGATGTTGACATTGATTCCATGCATTTAGTTCTTCATCCTACTTTGCTAACTTTTCCCCCCAGTTAAGTAGAGACCTCAAGATGTTGCCCATGTTTTGGAATCTTCTCATACTCCAATCACTAAAGAGGATAATATCATCGAAGAAAGAGAAAAAATTTTGACCAAAAGTTCCTCAAAACATCACAATTATGTTCATGTTCTTGGCACACTTGTTTTAAATTATGTGAATGAATATATAGAAGCTTGTTTTGACTATAGTCAACATGCCTTGGCAGGTCATTTTCAGGATGAAATCCCCTCTAAAAGTACAATTTAGACTCGGGTTGGAGATTTATGGGAGTTGTATGGCTAGCATAATCAGATTTGAATTTAAAATAATCCCAAGGTTTTTTTTCATATTCATATTTAAGGAGGCCTCAACCTACATAGTTATTGGGAATGTACAACCTTGAGATTTTTCAAAACACTATGGGATTGTTTTCTCACTATATTGAAAATTTTTAGTTGAGAAATATGTTGAGTTAATTCTCTGATCTAGAAGAATTCTCCAGGTTGTATGTATAGCTCTAACATTTCCTAGAAAGGCTAGCTTGTCCCATATGAAAATTTCTCTACCATAGACCTAGAGAAGACATCTTAGCCAAGACCACAATGCACATTTCTATGAAAAATAATATTTTCCAATGTTTTTTTACAACTATATGGACATTGGAGATATGTTAGGGGTTTCCAATATCTATGCTCCAAATGATGCTTTGGAATGTGCAATTTTTCACCATTGAATAATTGAAAAGCTATCAGAGGCCAACCAGTTGATTTGCAGGGACTTCAACATGGTTGAGCCAAAATGACAATAATTTCTTCTTTCTTCCTCACCATTAGAGCCCGAGAGATTGAGAGGCTTAGTTTAATCTGTGGTCTAGCTTAAGTATATACATCTGCAATGTTTATAGAAGGAATGATCTTAATTTTAGAAAGAGATCATTAAAGCATCTTAATTGGGGCCATACTCTAGAATCAAAATGTCTTCACAGTTGACTATCAATGCTACATACTTGTTCAGTTGTTGACCAAATTAGCTACTTTGTATGACTACTGACATTTTTTTGCATCTCTTAGGAAATTTGTAAGTCGTGCATGTCATTTTCAAACTATCTTCTAATTCCCTTGCTTAAAAGGAAAGCAATTCCCACTCTTTATTTTATCTTAGGGAAAGGGTTTCGAGGGTCACTTCCCACCTATTCATTTACCTATACTCTACAAGTGACTTCCTAAACTACCGGGACACCACCCATCAGTGAAAGTCCGTGAAGAGCAAGGATCCTTAGCTGTGGTGACAATGGGCTAAGCCTCCATAGTTTCCCTTATCCTAGCAGTCTCCCTCTTAGGAACCCCTTTTATATCCACTACTAGTTTGAGTGGTAACAAGTTGTTCACAATTCCATTTGTAAAAAACTCTTTGGTATGCCCACTTTTTCCATACTACAGGTCCAAGATGAGAATTCCAGGGCTATGTAGGCTGCCCTTATTCTCACTAAATCAATCCTCTACAATATAGTGAACTATGGCTAGTTGGTTGGCCCACTTGACTGTTACTTTAGTCATTCAAAGTATGCACATCCTTAGGCCCTATACACCTACTCTTCTACCAATTTTTTTGTCCTTCACTAGAACAAGAGTCAGGGCTCTTCTTTGACAGTAACCTAACAACCCTCCAACTGTAGTTGTCCTACCATCAATCTGCCCAACCACAGTCAATTATTTTTACTGATCTAGGGCCCACAATACTGTCTTCATCTAGGGTTCTTCAAATCTGCCACCTAACAATTGTTTGAGTCCTCTCGATATCACTATTCTTTTGTATCGACAATTTGATCTTTGTTGTCCAATCTATGAACAAATATGAACTACTCCTCTTATCATACTTCTAACAATCTGTAGATGACTGAACTAGGGTCAAAAATCAGCCATTAACAGTCCATTTACTAATTTCTTATAGGTTTCTTCAGATATTTGTCTAAAACTCTATGGAAACTCCACCAAAATCAACTCCTCTGCATGTCAATCCATTCTTCATATGGCAAATTTCTTCTGCATGCTCAATCTTCTGCTCAGGTTCCACCCTCCTTTGGACATGTTGTCTCCACACATACTGAATCTGCAAACCATTTTCTAGATCTGCGGTCTTTATTGCAGAAATAAACCTCGCTCTAAGGGTCACTGCCCATTCTTCGCTCAATTTTCTTCACGTATTAGGGCCGTTCCGTGAATTGGTACCATCCTAGGAAACTATTCCTAACTAGGGCATTATACTTATGTACTTCTAATTGTTGTAGAACAAACCCTATCCACACATAGAAAAAACACGACTCTTTCCTCCATAAGGGACTCGACCTAGCTCATATTGATCCATATATTCTGGGCATTTCTTTGACTGAATCTTGACATGAACTTCAAATCTCAATGTCGACCCTCAAACTAGGGTTAACTCAGTCAATATTACGCCTGCATCGACTTCTGTTATGGCTCTAAATTACAATGCAAGCCCTCCTCCATTTATGTTGCTCTTTATCATAGACCTTGCGGCCTACTAACCACCACAAGGCAAGATGGTATCAACCCTCTCTTCTAATTCATGTAGAAAATATAACCAACGAGATTCAATCTAATCTTTTAATCATGTACTAAAACAAGATACCAAATCCTTCCTACAATTTGTGGAAACAAAACATAATCGCACAATCACATATAAGTAAGAGAAACAAGTTATCAATCGCACAACACAAGATGTATCTGGGGAAGCAACTGCTCAAAACCCTCTATCTCTATTTTGTATTAGGTCAAGGAATCATGAAACAATACAATGCTTAATCTCTCTTGAGATTTCTTCAAAGATCATTAATTGTTCTGGCTGATCTAGGAAAAAAAATTTGCCTTAATATTTACTAATTTTCAAATTTTCTCCTTCAAAATTGCCTTGTTGTTTTAAGTACCTAATGGATCTTACAATGTGTAATTAGGAAAATCAACCTTCCTTGATCATGCATCCATCATGCAGCATCCCCAATGACTTTTTTGGTGGTAATTGCATATGAAATTTTCTATAAATACAAATTCAATAGTTATGTTCCTCTGAACTGTGTTACAATAAGGATCAAGGGTCTTTTTATTATTTAAAATAAGATAAAACCCTAAACAACCAAAACCCTAACCTGAGGAGATGTAACACCAAGAGTTTGTGGGCCCCTGCTGGGGCTAGTTAAAATAACTTCCTGGTCTAACCTGGTCAGTAAGGATCTGCTTGACGCACATGATACCTCGTTAGAAAGATCTCTCCGAGGAATAAAAATAATAATATGATTTCTATGAAATTTCCAAACCTTTAATGCCCAAAAAACATCGTTTGGGGCCTCAAAATAGCTCCGAAAATTCAAGACCCGAAAAACTGACAAAAATAGTAAATTGTGCTATAATTAAGGAAATTGAAAAACTGAAAGAGACAATGGCGAGGGCCCAAGTGGAATAGGCGGGTGGCCACCAATATCCACCTTGATCACCTTAAATCAAATTTATTGAGCTAACTCAATGATCATGACTTAGTTAATTGACAGAAGTTGTTATGAGATGAAATTACAATTTATTGTCCAATTTACTTAAGGGAAAAATAAATTGGACGCCTCACATTCCTCACTCCTGGTACATCAAAATCCTCACCAGTGTGGGTGCATTTTTTTTTTTTCCTTTCTATTCACCAATTTCATAGTTTCTTGTTGCAAATTTCAACACTCCCTCTCAACAAGAAAGGAATTCAATCTATCCCCATCCGGTACCTTTGGAATGTTCTGCATGCTACACTTCTCTAGTGTGTTTTCATAATTCTTACAACCAAACTCGAACAGCTCGAACAAATGAATTAGTTGTATGCACCACACGTAGCCTTCAACACACGCTAGCCATCGCACCGTCTAGTACCGGACTTCTCTCGCACCGCCGCTGACATATGCATATGTGCCCTTTGAACTATGGCTAACTCTATTTGTGCTCCAGTATTTGACATCTGTCACTCTGATTTATGTCTTGCTGACATCTGACTACATCAATTTAACTGATCCTTCCTACTACTACTGTACTATGGGCTCCTCGTAGCCAGGTTCAATCCATGAGACACGACATCTCAATGGACCTTTCCCGAGTTTCTTATCTTGGGATTATGTCTACACATAAACCCACCTTACACCTCGAGGTATGGCTACTCCCTCTTCCCATATGGCTCGAAATCTCCCCCTCATGGAGGCATCTACTTGAGTGGGTGCTTCCACTCGGTCTCCTCTCTGATTCTCCAATTGTGGTAGCTACTCCACAACCTTCTGAGACTGCTTCTCATGAGGATGCACGTTGAGAGGTAATGTATGCTCCCTCTAAACTACCAAGTCTCTAAATTCTTCAATTCTCCTTAAAGCTTTGCATGCATCTGGTACCTCAAGTGCATATAGGTTCTTGACTCACACACAGTGTAATTGTCTCGAAGTTACAAAAAGTTTCTAAAAAAGAGTTGATTTTAAATCGATGATATCTCCCTCATTCATTCGACGTGATCCCAGGGGTTTTTTTTTTTTTTTCCATTTGGGTAGATTTTCGCAAGGAATCCAAATATTCTATTTTTTTTCGAAAATTTTACACCAAAATATTCAAATATTCTCTACAAACTCGCCGCCCAAAAAATTCCTCCTCTGATACCATGTAGAAAATCTAACCAACGAGATTTAATCTGATCTTGTAATCTAATAAAACAAGATACTGAATCCTTCCTACAATTTACGGAAACAAAACATGATCGCACAATCATATATAAGTAAGAGAAATAAATTATCAATCACACAACAACATGATGTATTTGGGGAAAGCAACTAATCAAAACCCCTCTATCTCTATTGTATATTAAGTCACGGAATCATGAAACAATACAACGCTTAATCTCTCATGAGATTCTCCAGCACTCTGTCAATTGTCTCCCGTTGATCTAGGAAAACTCGGTCTAGTACTTAGCCAATTCTCATCCTTACTTCAGCCTGCCTTGCTCATGCAATTCCTAGGGAATTAACTCCTTATTAATTAGGAAAATCAGTCTTCCTTGATTGCGCAATCCATCATGGTATCCCAATGACTTTATAATTGCACATGGGAAATTTTCTCTGAATACAACTGATAGTTATGTTCCCTTTAACCTCTGTCTCAACTGGGTATTCCTCGAAACTGACATGCATGCAACTATTAATAGTGAATTATCAATTATCTGATTGATCACTCATTGTGAATTAAATCTAATTTAATTCACTGGACCTCTCACTAGCTCATCACTCAGTTAGAACTAGTTAAACTGATTTTAACTCATTTAATTGAGTTAATTACACTTGCACACCACTAATGCATCAACTTCAACTGGACCCCAAAAATATTAGAATCCCTCTAGATGCCTCATATTAGACCCTCAACTCGAATTTCTTGAGCTAACTCGGTCATCATGACTTAATTAACTGACACAAGTTGTTATGATATGAAATTAAAATTTATTGTCCAATTTATTTAAGGGAAAAATAAATTAGACGCCCCGCATTCCTCACTCCTGGTGCATCAAAATTCCTCACCAGTGTGGGTGCATTTTTTTTGTCCTTTCTGGTTTCCAATCTCACTGTTTCTTGTTGCAAATTTCAACATTTCAGAATTTGATACGGCCTTCACACAAAGACACCGTTGAAATCACATGCCCAGATTCTCATGAGAAACCTCTCTTAAGCTTGATCTTCCAGAAGAGAACCAACAATACGCCATCCTACTTCGTAGCGCAAACTTACCATTAAGGTATGCAACATTCTTCTGAACCCTCACATGATGATCTTGCTCTTGGAGGATGATCATGACCTCCCTTTAGCAACCCTTACTCGGCCCTCGTACTCGACCTACTTTACGACTACATATCTCTTCACCCCCTTGATGTACTAGATAGTGGGAATACATGTTAAACATGCTAAGTTGTGCCAAGTGATAAGGCATGCCAAGATGTGCAAGGGTGTGTCAATGCGTGTCAGGGACTGTCAAGACAACAAAAGGGAGAAAAAAGTTAAACGACAAGGAAATGAACACATAAGAGGGTTAATAATTCATCAATTTACCTTTTCTAAGAGGGGCATGCTAGGCACACCAACACTAGGCGGAAATAGGTGCCAAGTGCAAAGTCTTAGTGCATTCTAAGTGCCAAGTATTCCTTTGTTGCTTCTCACCTACTTTCCAACAATTGATCTTCACAAATAAATTTAATATTAAACCATGCTAAATCGTACTAAGGCATCTCAACGTATTCCATACATGCTAAGACTTTCCAAGTGCCAACACATGCCAAGTGCCAATATGTGTCAGGGAATAGTGTTATGCATGTGATGAAGTGGAAGGGAATGTTGAAGAGTGCTAAGGTGTGCTAGAGAGTGATAATGCATGTTGATGAGTGTTAAGGAGTACTAGGAAAAAAACATTGAGGGAGCACTAGGTAAAAATTCATGGAAGTTAATGAAGATGAGGAACGTGTACTACCAGAGACTAGTGTTACTGGTCAGTGTTAGTTGTCATGCCAAGGAGGGAGTGACAAGGTATGCTAAGCATTGGTAAGGCATGTTAGGGAATATCAAGTCATGTTAAGAATTCCCAAAGTGTGCTTGGGAGTTCCAAGGTGTTCTAATTATATCATGTGCCAATTAATAGTGCCAAGATATTCCAATAATGCTAGGTGCTAAGGATATGGCACAGGGTGCCAGGGTATGTCAATATGTGTCAAGGAAACAAAAGGAAGAACCAATAAGAGGGTTAATAAGTTAGGACTTTATCTTTTTGAAAAGGGGCATGCTAGGCACACTAATAATAGGTCCCAATACATGCCAAGTGCTAATGTATGTCAATGCATTCAACCAAGGTGTTCCAGGGCATGCTAGGGACTATATGCAGCATGCCAACACATGCTAGGAGAGTTCCATGTTGTGCTAGCGCATGCCACCATGTGCTTGGGCATCAGTGTCATCACAAGATGTTCTAGGTACAAAGATGTTCCAAGACATGTGGGGTGCTAAGAAATGTTAGTGTGTGCCAAAGCATTAATTTAAGGTGTGCCCAGATTGTTGAGGATTGTTATGTCTTTCTCATTAATAGAATTGTCAAAGCTCGATTTTGTATTAAATAATATATTTCCTACACACAATAGTGGAACTTTATCTAAATGGAATTTTCTATATAATTAACTTAATAGATATGAATCATGTGTTGACTCATAGGAAATCTCTATTCGACTAGTCATTACTTGAGGGAAATGATATACACTTATTACTTCTTAAAAAATTGACTGACCCTAACCACTATGGCCTTGGACATATTATAAAAAATGCTCCACAATAATGGTATTAAATCATTATCTTTTGACAAAAAATATAATAACAGGCACATAGCATCATCAAAAACTCATTGGAATGATCAATGATGACAAACATTTTTTTTATCGTCACCAAAAGTAACAAAAAGAGCATTGGTGAGGGTCATTAAAATTTTGTCACTAGAAGTGTCATGAAAGAGAGAATTAGTGATGGGCCTTTAACGACCCTCACCAAAAGTGAAATGTCTTTGGTGACGGACCCTAAAGGACCATCACTATATACACTTACAGTGATGGTTTTAGTGATCAATGATGACAGACATTTTTTGACCGTCACCAAAAGTAACAAAAAGAGCATTGGTGAGGGTCATTAAAAGTTCGTCACTAGAAGTGTCACCAAAGAGAGAATTAGTGATGGGCCTTTAACGACCCTCACCAAAAGTGTCATTGAAAATGTCTTTGGTGACGAACCAGAAAGGACCATCATTATATACACTTACAGTGACGGTTTTTTAATGACCTTCACCATATGTGACATTGGTGACGGACCTTAAAGGTTCGTCACAAGCATGACTCTCACCAATGTGCTTTTTTCTTGTATTGACATCTCTCTTTCCCTCCCTCTCTCCACTCTCTCACATCCTCCCTCTTCCTTCCTCTCTCTCAATTTCTCTCCCACCTCTTTATCTCTCTCTCTCTTCACCCTCCAAATCTATTACTCTATCCATCCCTCTCTCCTTCTCTCCTCCCTTATCTCCCTCTTTATCTCTTTATCTCACCCAAAAACTCTCTCCATATCTCCCTTGTCACTCCATATCACTCTCCACTTCTCAATCTCTATGTATTTCTTCTTCCCTCCCTCTTCCCCCTCCAAATCCATCTCTCTATCCCTCCCTATCTCCTTCTATCTGCCTCCCTCTCTCCTCTTCTCATCCTCTCTCTCTCTCTCTCTCTCCCTTTGCCCTCTAATTTTATCTCTTCCCCCATCACTCTCTTCCTCTCTCTAAATTTCTCTCTCTTGTCCTTCCTCTATCTCCCTTTCTCTCCTACCTTCCTCTATATTTTCCTCTCTCTCTCTCTCTCTCCTTTCCCTCCAATCCTCTTTCTTCCTCCATCTCTCTCTCTCTCTCTCTCTCTCTCTCTCTCTCTCTCTCTCTCTCTCTCTCTCTTTCTCTCTCTCTCTCTCTTTTCCCTCCAATCCTCTTTCTTCCCCCATCTCTCTCTGTCTCTCTCCCTCTCCCTCTCTAAACATCTACACTAAAATCAATACATATAGTGTAGGAAATAAAATAGGATTAGATATCACCATCCACATTAAAATCAATGCATTTAGTTCAAGAAATTGTCTTCCCTGTCCCACCCCCCCTCCCTGCCAACTCCATCTCTCTTTCCCTCCCTCTCTCCACTCTATCACATCCTCTCTCTCTTCCTTCTCCTCTCTCCCTTTCTCTCCCTTTCTCTCCCACCTCTCTCTCTCTCTCTCTCTCTCTCTCTCTCTCTCTCTCTCTTCACCCTCCAACTCTCTTTCTATATCCCTCGCTCTATCCTTCTCCCCCCATTCCCTCCATCTCTCCTTATTTTTCTCTTTATCTCACCCCCAAACATACACATACAATCTCTATTTCTCCCTTGTCACTCCCTCTCTCTATCCACTTATCACTCTCTATCCATTTATTCTTTCCTCCCTCTCTCCTCCTCTCTCTCTTCCTTCCTCTCTCTCACTTCCTCTCCTACCTCCCTCTCTCTTCCCCCATCTCTATCTCTCTCCCTCTCTTTTTTCCCTCCAATACTCTGTCTTCCCCCATCACTCTCTTCCTCTCTCTCGATTCCTCTATCTCTTCCTTCCTATCTCTCTCTATCTCTCTCTCTCTCTCTCTCTCTCTCTCTCAAACTATGTTACTATATCTCTCCCTTTCCCTTTATCTTTCCATATTCCCCCCCTTATCTCCATTTTACCTTCCTTGTATCTTTATCTCACCCCTAAATATAAAAACTCTCTCTCCACTTCTCACTCTCTATGTTTTTCTTGTTACCTCCGTCTATCCCCCTCCAAATCCATCTCTATATCCCTTCCTCTCTCCCTCTCTCTCTCAAGTCGTCTCTCTCGTCCTTCCTCTCTATCTCGCCCTCTCTCTCTCTCTCTCTCTCCAATCCTCTCACTATCTCCCTCCCTCTCTCCTCATCTTTCCCCCTCCATCTTTATCTCTACCTCTCCCTCTCTTACCCTTATCTACCTCTCTCACTCCTCTCCCTCTCTCTCTCTTCATTCCTCCTCTCCCCTCTCCTTGAGTTTATCCTCATCTCTCCCTTGTCACGCCCCCTATATCTCCATCTCTATCACTCTATGTCTTTGTTCTTCCCTCCCATATATCTCTAGAGTTAATATATATCAAGATATATTAATGTATATTATAATAGAGAAAATGAAATATTGTATTAATCCAAAGTTATTAAATTTAATAATATTAATATGAATGTTGGATTTAATAATAATAATAGTAATATTAATATTAATATAAGGGCTAATAAATTTTATTTTGCATGGTATTAGAAAATTTGGCCCATAGGATTTTTATTTATTTACCATACCTTTGGAGTAAGTATAAAAAGAGGCTTTTATTTATTTACCAAACCTCTTGTTTATTTATTTACCATACCTAATCCTCTTTACATTTTAAATTTATATTATGTTTATACATAATAATAATTAGGTTTATTTTTAAATAGGAGAGAAACTATATCAAAAAGTTATATATAGTATAAAGAATCAAGCTATATATGATTTAATATTCAAGTTAATGTTTTGGCCGACATCAGTGAAAATTATTTTTATTATTTTTTTAGGACATGACATAATTAATTTTTAAATATAGGATTTAAGCCAACATTAACCAAATAAATTTTAATTATTGTTTGAGGATGTGACATCCTTGTAGATGAGGGTCATACTGAACGTAGATTGCGCCTCTCGGCGCAATAAAATTCTTTATATATCTTGTTTTCTCCGTTGGATATTTGGAGCAACTCTTATTTCTTTCTACTGTTTAACTGCTTTTACTACATAGATCTGGGTTTTTGCAGCATTTGTTTCGAATATCTATTGCATATTTAAGGAAGTTAGGCAACCATCTTTGCTTTTAGGGTTTTTTTTCACACACAGCTAAAATGATCTCTTTTCGTACACTTGCATTAAGAATTTTCGCTAACAATAAATCTCAATGTGTTACCTCTAGGGGCTTATGATATTTTAATTAGAACGGATTGGTTGGAAAGCCAATGGTCATTAGTAAAATACAAGGAGAAGGTTATTAGCTACATCACTGAGGAGGGCAACAAGCGAGAGATTCAAGGGGTAAAAACACTAATCCATTTGTGACCAATTACTGCTTCTGTGTTCAAAAAACATATTAGGAAAGGGTGCCAGATATATGCAGTACAAGTGGGTTTGATGCAGGAGCATCAAGGCCAATTTTCATTTTTTTAATATGTAATAAAGGGGGTTGTGACATTTTTATTATTTTATTAATTAATTTGTTATTTTTAAATAAAATAGGAGATAAATTATAAAAGTGAGGATTTTGTAAATATTATTTTATTAATTAAAAGCATATGAGAGAAATAGATTAGGATAAAAATTAGAGAGTATAAATTCTATGTATGGGACTTTGTTGAGTCCACACCTAAAATATATTTAAAATAGATTTAGTTGAGGATTAGGTGGAGGGATTTTTGGAGTGAATTAAATTCATTATTTATGTATAAATATGAGTGGTTTTTGTGAGGAAAATACAATTGAATAGTTGCAGAGAGAGTGAGAGTGTGAGTAGAGAGCAGGTTTCTACTTGCAAGACTTTGGGCAATTGTAAAGGGCCATAGATCTCGAATATCTGGCCAAATCAAGAGTTTGTAAGTAATTTTGTGCATTAATACAACATTGGATTTCTGAAGTTTATGCCTTCTTCCTGAGTTGTGTATAAGAAGAATTAAATATTTATTGATTGGTGTATGTTGCTGGTTATAAGAAGAACTGTAATGAACAATGTTAATTGCTGTGTATCTATGAAAGAAATTTTAAATCAAAGTGTGTTTCCAGTCTTGGATAAGATGAGCGATTTTTGTATTAAGAGATTGTAAGCTTTGATTGTAAATGAGTATCGATTTATATCGATTTTGTCTGCATATGTTGAAGAAAGGCATTTGAAATTTATGAAACTGGTTGAATTGCATGGAATGGGAAAAAACACATTTAAAATTAAATGACAACGTTGTATGGGATTGATGAATCGATTTCTGTGCAATCGATTCACAACAGAGAAGACAATATTCGTAGGTTTTATTTCTGTTTATGAGCATTATACAGTGAATTAACACCTGGAATTTCTTGGTAAAATCATAAGCACTGAAGAATTGCAATCTGACAAGAAGGCGTTAAAGAAATCAAGGTGGAATTGTGTGATATACAGTGTGAAACTAAATTTAAGGCATGTTTTCTGGAAGAGAGAGATCGACTTACATCTCACAGTAGTTTAATTATCGTTAAAGCGCCAAGTTTTGGCTTAGAAAAATGGTACAATCGACACGTAGACATTTAAAATTGAATGCAGAGTCAACACTGTGGAAATTGGGTAGAAGAGAAAGCACTGTTGAATTCATGGGAGGTATGTTATTGTTAGTAATTGGCTTTTGAATATAAATATGAGTTTTTGTAATTGACATAGCATAAATTGAAGTATGGAAGTGTTGATCAAACTTGGAGAGCGCATTATGGATTTGTGTAAGTGCTGGAGAAGAATGCTGGTTGAAATTCATACGAATGAAATTGAAGTTGATTCAAGCATGGAATCGAGCTATAAGGAAGGATAGAGTTCTGGTTTGAATAAAGTGAAAGGCCGTGTTAACGCAATCAGAAAATGCAGTCTTGAAGGACGCAAAAAATGACAAAGGTAAGAAAATTCATGGATCAATCATTGTTAATTGAACAAAGCCTATGTTTATGAAATTTGTATCATTGAAAATGAATGTGTAAGGGCATTGGTTTGCTAACCAATTATCAGAGTTTTAAGGGACGCATGTGTATTTGAGCTGGAACTTAAACCAATTCAAAGGTCTGTTCAAATGTTCTATGAACATTTAATAGAAGAAGCATACATTACTTGGATTGCAGTAGTATGAATTGCCAGGTCGAGCTTTTAAAACATGATTGAATTCTTTTGATTGAATCCAGCCATATGTGAATGTTATTGGAATGGGATTTAACAATAGATTGAAGTTAAAAAGAGGAAGCTTCCGCATGAAGTTTCTAAATTGGGATTGAAATGAAGATTTGGGGTTGATTGCATGAAAAATGATTTGAAGCATGGGTTTTTTCTAAAAAATAGAAATTTGTGAACAAGATATTTGAAGAGCTTCCACGAATTTAAGTTGTTGAATTTGCCCGTGTATTGAAGTTTAATTGGGAAATTGTTTGAGACACATTTGTATATGCATGAGATGGAGAGATTCTGGGTATTGTAGTTTTTCCCTGCATCATTTTGGTATCAGAGAAGGAAGGCTCTGTTGAAATGGAAGATGTTGTTTTTTTTCTGAATGAGTGCAGGAAGGTGTATTTTTGAATGTGTGGTGAACACTGAAAGGAAGATCATATTCTAAATCTGATATGCAGCAATACACAATTGCAAGTGAACATTATTGTAGAAGTGAATGGAGGACAAGATCATGCAAAATATTGAAGGTGAGATAATTTTCTGATTTGGAATTTGTGATTAAAGTTTATGGTTGCAGACAAGATGATGGAAGTGAACCTGACATTCAGCGAAAGGCTGGATAGGGAGGACAATTTCAGTGTCCTGAAGAGGAGGCGAGTTGAAGAGATAGCCTAGAGAGAGCAGAGAAAGTGCTCAAGAGGTTCCAGAGGCAGTGAACCAGTACTTACCAAAAGACCAGATCCAGTGAAGTGGATTGGTGAGGTAAGGGGCAGAATGAGAGCTTGTTGTTGCAGAGGCTAGTGAAACTCATGGTGAGTGAGAAACTCATGGAGAAGATGATCATGGAGGATCAGAGAAGAGGTTCAGAGGAATGCCATAGAGGTAAGATGACCGATGAATTCAGAGAAAGAGAAATTACAGTAATGAAGGTACAATTGCAAGTACTATAGGAATGGCTGCAAGAGTAGGAAAATCAGAATGGAGGATGGATCTTTCCACTGAAGGGAAAGAGAGTGATTTGGCAACCATTGCAGATGAATTTGAGGCAAAGAGTGATTGCCTTATTGAAGGAGGAACTTAGAGTTCTTGAGCCAGATATGGAATTTGAAGATTCCACATGCAGATCTGTTCAAAGAGAAGTGTTGCAGGAAGCAGTCGAGACTGAAAATTCTTGTGGTTTAAAAACTAATGAGTTGTGTATGTTTGTAGGTACAACACAGAAAGATGAGAAAGCTTTAGAGTTTTTTCAAGAAGAGGTGAATCTGAAGTCTGTTCAGATCAATGCTAAGATAGCAAGATCTCAGGAGGAAATGAAGACGAAGGAGTCTAATCAGAATATTGGTGCAGAGAGAGAAGGACCAACTAATGATTGGTCGAAAGCTGGTGAAGGTATGGAAAATTGTGTGAAGTTTCCAAGTTCCACTCCTAATGAAATTGTTGAATTGTATAGGAAATTAGATCTTCGGAGAAGAGAATTGGAGAGACATATGACTTATGTGCAGGATAATTTGCTGAAGAAGCAAGGTAAGAAAGTTTTCATGAATGACAGCCATGAAGCATAGGATGGAAGGAAGGAGAGACTAGCTGACATTCTCATGGTGAATGCAAATCAGCATACTGATGTGCTGAAAAATAAGTTGGAAAGGAGCTCAGAGCGACATATTAAAGTGTTGCCAGAGAAAGCTGAGGAGAAAGCCACTGAAGATTTTCTGAGTCCTGAAGAAGACTTGGAGCTACGGATGACTGAATCAACAAGCAAGACCATTGGGTCTTGTGATTTTGAAACTGACAATTTGATTGTGTTTACAGGTGATGCAGAAGACAGTCCATCATTTGGAATTGTCTTGGAAGAAGAAGAACTATTGTAGAAAGAAGATGAGACAATGATGTCTCATATGCAGAGGATTGTTACCATAGGTGACAAGGAAGAATTGGCTTGTATGTATAGCCAAGAGAAGACTGGAGGACAGAATTTTGAAACTACTACAGTGATAGAAGATGAGGCTACAGTGTTTGAAGAACTTGATTTGATTGCTAGAATCAATCAAGATGATGCTGGACAATTACTGAAGATTATCGAAGGGGATGATGAAGGTTATGCTGGAACTAATTTGCAACATGTTGATTAAATGCTTGAAAAGAAATGGCTGAAATGTTTGCTGGAGACATTTGAACCAGAGAAAGAAGTTGCAGGCATTGAAATAAATTTTCTTGAAGGTGATGAGCAAAAGAATGTTGCAGAGGGATAGGAAGTTTGGGAGGCAGCAGCAATTATGGTGGTAGCTGAGACAACATTGACAGCAACAACATCAATGTTGGTAGCAAGAAGAGCAGTGATAGCAAAAGCAGCTACAACAACTGAAACAACAAAAATTGGAGACAACAGTAGGTTGGACAGAGAGATTGAAAGCATCAGAAGACTGATGATGAAGGTGTCTCAGAGACAGCAGACAACAACAAGAAAGCAGAAGAATTTAAGAAAGAGAAAGACAACAAAATATTGCGAGAGCACAACCAGTGGGGCAATGCAGCATAAAGTGTGGAGACCTGGAGAAGAACAACAGATAGAAGCAACGATAAGTGGAATTTACAACACAAGATATGGGATCTAGGCATAAACAAATCTAAACACATGATCAGGCGATCATGTTTAATTTCAACCTTGGGAGTCTGATGCAGGAGCATCAAGGCCAATTTTCATTTTTATAATATGTAATAAACGGGGGTGTGACATTTTTATTATTTTATTAATTAATTTTTTATTTTTAAATAAAATAGGAGATAAATTATAAAAGTGAGGATTTTGTAAATATTATTTTATTAATTAAAAGGATATGAGAGAAATAGATTAGGAGCAAAATTAGAGAGTAGAAATTCTATGTATGGGAATTTGTTGAGTCCACACCTAAAATATATTTAAAATAGATTTAGTTGAGGATTAGGTGGAGGGATTTTTGGAGTGAATTAAATTCATTATTTATGTATAAATATGAGTGGTTTTTGTGAGGAAAATACAATTGAATAGTTGCAGAGAGAGTGAGAGTGTGAGTAGAGAGAAGGTTTCTACTTGCAAGCCTTCGGGCAATTGTAAAGGGCCATAGATCTCGAATATGTGGCCAAATCAAGAGTTTGTAAGTAATTTTGTGCATTAATACAGCATTGGATTTCTGAAGTTTATGCCTTCTTCCTGAGTTGTGTATAAGAAGAATTCAATATCGATTGATTGGTGTATGTTGTTGGTTATAGGAAGAACTGTAATGAACAATGTTAATTGTTGTGTATCTATGAAAGAAATTTTAAATCAAAGTGCGTTTCCAGTCTTGGATAAGATGAGTAATTTTTGTATTAAGAGATTGTAAGCTTTTATTGTAAATGAGTATCGATTTATATCGATTTTTTCTACATATGTTGAAGAAAGGCATTTGAAATTTATGAAATTGATTGAATTGCATGGAATGGGCAAAAACACATTTAAAATTAAATGATAGCGTTGTATGGGATTGATGAATCGATTTCTGTGCAATCCATTCACAACAGAGAAGACAGGATTCATAGGTTCGATTTCTGTTTATGAGCATTATACAGTGAATTAACACCTGGAATTGCTTGGTAAGATCGTAAGCACTGAAGAATTGCAATCTGGCAAGAAGGCGTTAAAGAAATCGAGGTGGAATTGTGTGATATACAGTGTGAAACTAAATTGAAGGCATGTTTGCTGGAAGAGGGAGATCGACTTACATCTCACAGCAGTTTAATTCTTGTTAAAGCGCCAAGTTCTAGCTTAGAAAAATGGGACAATCGACACGTAGACGTTTAAAATCGAATGTAGAGTAAACACTATGGAAATTGGGTAGAAGAAAAAGCGCTGTTGAATTCATGGGAGGTATGTTGTTGTTAGTAATTGGATTTTGAATATAAATCTGAGCTTTTGTAATTTCCATAGCAGAAATTGAAGTATGGAAGTGTTGATCAAACTTGGAGCGCGCAGTATGGATTTGTGTAAGTGCTGGAGAAGAATGCTGGTTGAAATTCATACGAATGAAATTGAAGTCAATTCAAGCGTGGAATCGAGCTAGAAGGAAGGATAGAGTTCTGGTTTGAATAAAGTGAAAAGCCGTGTTAACGCAATCAGAAAATGCAATCTTGAAGGACGTGAAGAATGAAAAAGGTAAGAAAATTCATGGATCAATCGTTGTTAATTGAACAAAGCCTGTGTTTATGAAATTTGTATCATTAAAAATGAATGTGTAAGGGTGTTGGTTTGCTAACCAATTATCAAAGTTTTAAGGGACGCATGTGTATTTGAGCTGGAACTTAAACCAATTCAAAGGTTTGTTCAAATGTTCTATGAACATTTAATAGAAGAAGCATACATTACTTGGATTGCAGTAGTATGAATTGCCAGGTCGAGCTTTTAAAACATGAGTGAATTATTTTGATTGAATCTAGCCATATGTGAATGTTATTGGAATGGGATTTAACAATATATTGAAGTTAAAAAGAGGAAGCTTCCGCACGAAGTTTCTAAATTGGGATTGAAATGAAGATTTGGGGTTGATTGCATGAAAAATGATTTGAAGCATGGGTTTTTTCTAAAACATAGAAATTTGTGAACAAGATATTTGAAGAGCTTCCGCGAATTTAAGTTGTTGAATTTGCCCGTGTATTGAAGTTTAATTGGGAAATTGTTTGAGACGCATTTGTATATGCATGAGATGGAGAGATTCTGGGTATTTCAGGGTTGCCCTGCATCAGGGTTTTATTAATTTTAAAGAAAATAACACCTCTTTGTAATGCCTACCAATCATTCAAAACTTTACGAATGTTTTCCTGGGAGAAATTCCTGGGTTACCACCCAAGTGAGATATTGATTTTAGCATGGAACTTATTCTAGGGGCTGCATCGGTGTCAAAAATTTCATATATAATGAGAATCCATGAATTAATTGAGCTTAAGATGTAGATTCAGGAAGTAAATGATAAAGGCTACATTTGCCCTAGTGTGTCTACCTGGGGAGCACCTATCTTGTTTTTTAGGAAGAAGGATGTTATTCTAATATCATGTATTGATTACAAGTAGCACAATAAAATTAATGTTAAAAATAAATACCCCCTACCTGGAATAGGTGACTTGTTTGACCAAGTGGAAGGAGCTATAGTGTTTTCAAAAATAGACTTAAGATATTGCTATCATCATATAAGGGTAAGGGAGGAAGACATTCCTAAAAAAACTTTCAGAACCCATTGTGGCCATTATGAATTTGTATTTTTACCATTTGGCCTTACCAATGCTCCAACAACCTTCACGAGTCTCATGAAAAAATTGTTTCACTCTTACCTCGATAAGTTTGTCCTAATATTTATCGATGGCATTCTCATATATTCAAGGAATCTTGAATAGAATAAGAGTCATTTGCATATATAGTTATTGAAACTTTCCGAGAACACCAACTATATGCCAAGTATAATAAGTGTGACTTCTTTAAGGACCACATCCAATATTTAGGACACATAATTTTGGTCGAAGGTATAGGCATAGATCTTAAGAAGACTATAACTATCATGGAATGGTAAATTATTTCCAATTTCACTGACATTGAATATTTTATGGGTCTGGCAAGATACTATCGTCAATTTGATAAATAATTTTCCAAATTATCTCTTCCTATTACTTCCTTGCAAAAAAAATGGAAAGTTTTCAAGAATACTATTGACTATCAATGTAGTTTTGAGTTATTAAAAAACTTATTAACCACAACTCCAGTATTAAAAATTGTACATCCTAAAAAGGAATTTTTGGTTTGTATTGACACTTGTCAGGAAGGAATTGGGGAGTACTAATGCAGGAAGGTAAAGTGGTTGCATATGAATCCCGTCAGAAGGAAAGAGCATGATCATAGTTGACTGCAATTGTACATTATTTAAAAGTATGCAGGTATTATCTCCTCGGAAATAAATTCTTGTTAATGACCAGTCATAGTAGTCTGACTAGTTTATTTAAACAACCTAGTGTAATTGCATGACATGCTAGATGGACAACCTTTTTAAGTGAATTTTATTTTGAGGTCAAACATTTGAAAGGAAAGGAGAACCGTGTAGAAGATGCCTTGAGCAGGAAATTGAACTACATATATGAAATTTCTTATAGTAAAGTAGAATGTAATTTTTCTGATTTAACTAGAGAGGAAGCAAAAAAGGACACATAATATAATTTTTTTTTTGGCAGTACAAGTTAAACAGTAAAATAATTCAAAAAAATAATCAAATTATGATTTGAATAATGATAATTTTTTGACTATTAAGGGAAGAATCTATGCTCCTAGCCAAAATTCATTTAAGAAATTAATTTTGGATGAATTCGATAAAAGGACTTATGCTGCCCATCGCAGATACCAAAAAATGTTCTCTGCTATTAAAAATAACTATTTATGGCCTCGAATGAGAAAATATATTACAGAGTACTTATCCAAATGTTTGGAATCTTAGAAATTTAAGGCGAAACATCAATATCTTGCTAGACTGCTTCATAAATTACCCGTCCTTGAATGGAAATTGACAGTAATCACTTTCTATTTTATAACATAATTTCCTAAAAAAAAGAAACAAAAAATATCTATTATGGTGGTAGTAGATAAGTTGAGTAAAGTGGCCCAATTTATTCCTTTCAAAACTACATACAAGAATGTGCAAGCTGCGATGTATTTATGAAAGAAATTTTTAGGTTGTATGGAATTCCAAAGATCATGATCTCTAACCGAGATGTGAAATTTTCATCTGCCTTCTAGGAGACCCTCTTTATGGGACAAGGGACTCAGGTCCAGTTTAGTACTGCATGCCATCCACAGACTGATGGGAATATGGAGCGAGAAAATCAAGTATTCGAAGACATGCCGTGAATCGATGTGATGCAACAACCAAATAAACTGAAGGAGTGTATTCACATGGTGGAATTCACATATAATAACAGTTATCACGAATCACTAAAGATGACTCATTTTGAAGTCTTATATGGAATAAGGTGTAGAACACCCATAAACTAGAACAACCGGAAGGTTTAATTAACTTTAGGACCTTATATGTTAGCTAAAATGGAGGTTATTATTAAACAAGTTCGAAAAGACCTGAAAGTTGCCCAAGAGAAGAAAAAAACTTATGCCAACAAGAAAAGGACATATAAATAATTTCATGTGGGATATCATGTGTATGTTTCGGTAAAACCAAAGAAGAGCACTCTACAATGGAAATTATTTGAAAAATTGGCTCCTCGGTATTATGGGCCCTTCCAGATCTTGGAAAGGATTGTACCCATCACGTAGAAGCTTGCATTACCAGGCTACATACAGGTGAAAATTGTGTTTCATGTTTCACTCTTGAAATGATATGTTAATGATGCTAGGCATATAAATAAATGGAAGGAAGTGCAGTTACAAAAAAAATGTATACGTGTTTATTTTTCTTCTCTTTCTTTTAAGAATTAATGTGAAACGATCCTTGATAGTTAGCCATGGTTAAATACATTCATAAATACTCAATATTATGTGACATTGAATAGGTATAACTGGACGAAGAGTTCCTAGTAGAGCCCCTACGCATTCTTGATCAGAGAGAAACAATGTTGCAAAGGTAAGCTATCATCTAGGTTAAAGTGCAATGGAAGCACTTCAACCTAGAAGAGGCTACCTGGCAGGAAAAAATACGGATGAAATAGTTGTACCCATACCTATTATAGGAGCATGAAAAAACACCAAAGATGATGTTTTGTTCAAGGGGGAGAAGGTGTAACACCCTCGGGCATGTAGATGCCTTTTATTTACTTTACCATGTAGACTCCGTAAATTTGAACTAATTTAGATGATAGAAGATTTTATTTATTTTTTGTTTATGTTTATATATATAAATAAAAAAATTTATGCAAAGTGAGAGGAAAAGGAAAGAAAGACTCCAAGAAGAGGTGATCTAGAGTTTATAGTTAGGTATTCAATTATTCCCTTCTTGAGGAGAAAACCTTTTATAAAAAAAAGGGTACCTTAGATGAAGCCACAAGTGGCAAGGGAGAGGAAGACGAAATAAGAAGAAAAAACCTAAAAAATATGCTTTGAGGGTGCAGATGCATTGCTTGAGGGGTCCTTGAGTTGGTAGAAGGTAATGGAACCCTCAAACTGATTCTGAGTGAACTAAAGTCTTGAGGTCACAGAAGTAACTGGGTGAAAACTACTGTGGAAAACGAAGGAGGCTTGATGGGAGACTTGGACGTGATTTCCAGTCTAAATTTTCGGGGACAATTAGTCTTTATAGTTGTTCCTTATCATTGATAGAAGTTAAAAGTAGAGCAGTAATAACCTAGTTGTTTTAATTAACTAGAAAAATGTGTTTTATAAAGAACTACAACAACTTATTTTGTTCTCTGTTCGTATGTTCTTTTTTATTTCTTGTGAAAGTAATAAGAAGGAAAAATTAATAGAAGAACTTGGTCATGGTGGAAATTATATAATGTCAGTTAAAGAAAAAAAAAATACATAGAATTTTAAACAACAGATAATACAATAAATCATATCTCGGGCTAGTATGAAAATTACGAATTTATATGAAATATGGATGATTGGTTTAAGAGACCACTCTTACACATGAGGTCAGAAACTATAGTATAAAGAATAACAGGAGGTTATTTAAAGTGAGTAGAACACATGCCTTGTAGTTTTATGCATGGATATATGGCAGGGAAAGGTTAGTTCATGAGATGAGCCACAAGGTCCATTAGACGAAACAATCCTTTCCTAAACGATATCCGAACCCGGGACAGGTTCAAAAGGCCCTGTAGCCAGAAAATTAAATTGAAATAGTAACATGCAAATGAGTGACTCAACTATATATATGAGACTAGATAGTGAACATATACTTGCATACACATTAAAAATGGAAATAAAAGAACCTGTTATTTATTAAGAGAGAAAATGATAACCCGAAAAATGTAAGCCAAAAAATTGTATATATGTGTGTGTGTGTGTGTGTGCATTTAATAACCTTCACACCAGAAGCAACCCAAAGATCGAAACTTAAGAGAAAATAAAATTTACAAGGAAAGCCACGACTAGATTAAAACTTGTAAACCTGGCAGTTGCTAACGCTATAATATATATAAGAAATCAAAGTTTAAGCCGACCCTTGAAGGGTTCCGTATAGAGATATAATCATAAATTAATAGTAACAAATTTTACATTAAAAACATCAACATAAGATGTCATTTGGGTTTCTCTTCCCCACAAAGATCGTAAACTTTTAGCCTAAAAATTAACAAAGGAAAAACCCTCATTGGAGTATAAGATGTGAAGATAGCCATATTAGAAAAAGAGTCCAAAAAAATCTGGGATGACAAACATTCGGGTGTAAGAACCTTATCGATGTCGAAAACCCTCTCAAATCGAAGCAGCAAGTCGCTAACAAAGGGTTTACCTAGAATCATAGAACATAGTCACAAATAAAAACCTTTGATTGCAAGTAAAGAAGCCAGGGTGACCGCCAAATAACTTAACCAATAGGAATGGGTTTACAAAGAACTATACATTTATTTGTCGCTTGCTAAGACAGATACAACATCTTGATCCAAATATACCAGTAAAACTTTGTTTAATGTTCAATACAACAAGGAGGCTACAATAATTTAAAAAAATAAAAGCAATAAACATATGGGGTTCAAATGATTTTACCTGTAGAGGAGGAAACCAAGGGAATCCCTCATTAGGACGAACGACTGGAAAGTCAACCTCGTAATCATTTGCGTCTTCAGCCTGTTGGAATTTCTGATTATTCCTGAACAACAGAGGAAACAAGAATTCCTCTTCTAACGCAGAGAAAATAACAAAGCAATATGCACACAGAGATGGAGAAAAAACACTCTATTTCATTAAATGAAACATTGGGATGTTACAAAACAATATTCCCTCAGAACTACTATTCTGGATTACAAAAAAAAACCGCTCCTCTCTGTCCTTTTTTGCTTACTACCTTCACTACTTCACACACAGCTCGTTCATAGTTTCACTGTCTAACACATTGTCTCCACACACTATATCTTCCTGCTCTCGGCATATCACATTTTATAATGCTACTATCTATATATGTATTATAAACATATATGTTAACAATACATATGTTAAAAACTTATTCTAATTTTACAATAACACTATTGTCACGACGTATAAAACAAATAAAACATTAAACCTAAGTTTAAAAACCTTATGACATTATTTCACAAAACATTTCAAATGTTATGCGATGGGTTATCACATCGATTAACCCACCGGAACACTGGACCTCAAAATTTGTGATGAGAAGCTATTGGTTGAGGGGGCATGAGCTGGAAATGATGGGTCCTCGCTTATTGCACAGTTGAAGGGTTGAGCTAATGTCGGTTCGAAACTATGCGATATGGTTTTGATTGGTTGACAGGCTTTGACGTGGTATGCTGGGGACCACAGTTATCGCGCGGGTTGGAGACAAATGACGTCGGCACAAGGTTCATGCGATGAACTCCTATTGGCCGCAGGGATATTGGCGTGGAATCATGGGGACCATAGAAATAACGTGGGGCGTTTAAAATTTAAATGAAATGGCGGGAGTAAGGGCAGTTGGTGTAAAGGATTTATGGTGGTAGATGAATGGTGTTATGACGAGGTTTGCATGGTTTAAACCACAGTTTTCAATTCAGGAAAGGGCTATAGCCTTTGAACAATTTTTTTTTTTCGTCAGGGTATCTAAACAAGGGTTCAATGCACGGTTGAGTGCACAAACAAAAATGGAAATTGCTACTGCAGTGTCGTTATGTTTCCCATCAAACTTGAATTGTTTTCCTTCAACTCTGATTTGCAGTTGGGATTAATTTCAACACCCCCCCTTAATCACAATTGCTGCATTCTTGCATACCCAGACATTTCCTGAGATAATTAAAACTTTTCAGCCCCAATGGTTTTGTTAAAATATCAACAAAATGCTCTTTTGTTTTGCAGCAATGCAAAACAATTTCTCCATTATTCACTAACTCTCTGATGTAGTGATACTTTGCATCAATGTGTTTTTTTATTTTATGAAACACTGAATTTTTGGATAAAGCTATAGCTGAGCTATTATCACAATAAACTGTTGTGCCTTTTACCTGTTCATGACACAAACTTCTTAACATTCTTCTCATCCATACTACTTCACATGTTGCTGCTATAGCTACCACATACTCTGCCTCTGATGTTGATAAAGCCACAAATGGTTTTTTCTTAGATGCCCATGAAATGGCTCCTGATCCCATATGAAAAACATATCCAGAGGTGGTTTTCCTGTCATCTATACTTCCAGCCCAATCAGTGTCAGTATATCTAATCAATTCAAAATTATCTGAAGAGGTGTATAAAGTACCATACCTCTTTGTTCCTTTCGCATACCTTAGAATTCTCTTTTATTCTTTCCAGTGTGCTTCTTTTGGCATTTCCATAAATTTGGAAATTAAACTTATAGAATGCATAATATCTGTCCTAGTTTCAGTCAAATACATAAGGATGCTAACTATGCTCTTATATAAACTTCGATAAAAATCCTCGTTGTTGTCTTCTTTGTTTAACTTTAGTCCCATCACTGTAGGAGTAATTGTTGCCTTGAAATCCCGCATGTTAAATATTTCCAAAATTTCATTCACATATTTTTCTTGAGAAATAAAAAATTTATTTTCATTTTCCTCTACTTCTATTCCTAAGAAGTATCTCACCAATCCCATATCAGTCATCTCAAATTCATCCTTCATGACTATTTTAAAATTCTCAATGAGGTAAGCATCATTACCTGTAAATATCACATCATCAAAATACAAAAAAATAATGAGCATCTTACCATCCTTTTCTTTGATGTATAAATGTGGTTTCTCCTTCACATTTTTCAAACCCATTTTCCAGTAGATAGGCATCTATCCTACTGTACCATGCTCTTGGTGCTTGTTTCAGCCCATACATAGCTTTCTTCAATTTGCATACCTTGTGCTCTTGGCCTTCTTTCTCATATCCAAGAGGTTGTTCAACATATAGCTCTTCCATCAATACTCCATTTAGGAATTTTGATTTCACATCCATTTGGTAAACTTTCCACTTGTGTTGTGCTACTATGGACACTACTACTCTTACTGTTTCCATTCTTTCTACTGGTGAAAAAGTTTCCTCATACTCTCTTCCTTGTTTCTTCTTGTAGCCTTTGACAACAAGCCTGGCCTTGTGCCTTTCAATATTTCCTTCAACATTTATTTTGGTTTTTTAAACCCATTTTACTCCAATTAATTCCTTTCCTTTTGGGAGATCAACCAATTCTGATGTCTTGTTTTTCTCTATGGAAATTATTTCTTCATCCATAGCATCTATCCATTTATTATATTTTACTTCTTCTTAAAAATGAATAGGATATTGTATATGAAAATATAATGAAAATAAAGAGTTCATACCCTGTTCTTGTTCATAAGTTTCATTCAGACTTTTGAATCTGGTTCCTCTTTGACTTGCTGAACTTGTGCTTGTAGAAGCACTCAAATCTACTCCTTATGATGTTCTTGGAGAAGCACTGTCATCACTTCTCAAGGGTGTTCTCATACCATCCTGTGGTGTCCCTTGTTGTCCTTGTATTGGTGGAGGTCGTGCTGCTAATGAGGTATTTCTTTCAGCCATTTCTCCCTCATATTCATCATGAGACAAACAACTTTTTACATTCACTGTTTTCTCAATGCTTCCATCCCAAGCTTCTTCTTAAATAAATTATACATCTCTTCTTATCATAAATTTCTTGCTGGATGGGTTATACAATCTGTATGCCTTGGACTCATCATTGTATCCAAAAAATATGCACTTCTCCCCCTTACTGTCTAACTTCTTCCTTAGCTGATATGGGATGTGTGCATAAGCCACACAACCAAATAATCTCGTGTGGGTGACAAACTTTTTATGCCATTCCATGCTTCTTCCGGGAATCTGTTCATTACACTCTTTTTTGGGCATCTATTCAAAACATATGTTGCACAATGTACAACTCTAGCCCAATATTCATTTGGAAAATGTTTTGACTTCAACATGCTTCTTACCATATCCATCATGGTTCTGTTTTTCTTTCAGCAACTCCATTTTTCTGTGGTGTATATCTTCCTGTAAATTTCTTATGAATTCCATTTTCTCTTAAAAGATGCACAAATTATTTGGATATATATTCTCCTCCTCTATCTACCCTTAATAATTTTATATGTTACCCACTTTGATTCTCTACAAGAGCTTTAAAGTGGCAGAACCTCTCAAACACTTCACTCTTCATTTCCAAGAAATAAAGCCATGTTTTTCTTGTGTAATTATCAATAAATGTTAGCATATAGTCGCTCCCTACTAACGATGGTGTTTGCATTGGTCCACACAAATCAGAATGGACTATTTCTAAGGGCACTTTTTCCCTTATGCTCTTTCCTGATGAAAATATTTCTTTGTGTTGTTTGCACAAGATGCAGCCTTCACATAGGCTATTTGGATTTTCAATCAATGGTAATCCCTTTACCATTCCTTTTTTTTGCAACAAGTTCATACCTCCGAAGTTGAGATGTCCAAATCTCAAATGCCATAACCAGTTTTCATCCTTTGCTTCTCTTTGGAATGTCTCTTATGTCACTGCTGCCATTGCAACTCATTTCTTCAAATATGCTCTCATCTTGAGAGGAAAAATTCTATTTCTTGTCATCTTTACTTATGCAGTCCTTTATTTTCTCGGTGGTATGTCCATGATGGTACATAAATCATCTTCAAAGAACACATTATAGCCTTTTTGAATGAATTGTCCAATACTCAAAAGGTTACACTTCATACTAGGTAGATAGTAAACATCAGATATGGTCTTATTTTCCCCTTTCTTTGTTAAAACACTCACTTTGTCTTTTCCCATGATAGAGACCTTACTATATATCCCCAATGTTACTTGAGACTTCACATTTTCATCTAACATGGAAAACATAAAAATGTTTCCAGGCATATGGTTTCTACATCCTGAATCTAGAAACCATGTATATTCATTTTTCTCTTCATCCATATTACATGCTAAAAACAAATTCTCTTCACTCGGATTTTCTTTAGTAAAGTTAGCATTGGGTCTACTGCCCATGTCACTTTGTTTCTTCCTACATTCATTGGCATAATGCACAGATTTTTTAGAGAAATGACATTGGACTTGGGATTTATCATACCTTTGTCCATGTGCTTGATTTTGTCCACCTTGTTGGTTATTGCCTTGGATTTGATTCCAACTTTGACTGCTGCCACTTCCACTAGTACTTGCAGGGCTGTTTCTTCCTCTGTTTTGGCTTCTGCCTCTACCTTTTTCTCTATAGTTTTATCTTCCTTGACCTCTTCCTTTTACAAAGGACATTTGGGTCCTGAAGGCATGCTCCAAAGATGAGTTTTCTACTCTGCTCAATATTTTTTCATGTGTCATCAATGATGCATGAAGCTCATCAACAGTAAACATTGAGAGATCCTTTATCTCTTCAAAGGTTGTTACTATCACATCAAATCTTGAGGGTAAGCTTCTCAATACTTTCTCCACTACTCTTATGTCTTCTATTGTCTCTCCATGAGATCTCATTTGGGTAACCAACCCAATCAATAGTGTGAAGAATGAGTCTATTGTATCAAACCCTTTCATGTAAATGACTTCAAAATATCTTCTCATTAATTGAATATTTGCTATCTTTACCTTATCCATTCCTTGATAGGCTGTTTAGAGGGTATCAAATGCATCCTTGGACTTTTTTGCTACTGCAATTCTTGGAAATATGCTTTCATGCAGTGCTTGATAGAGATAGAAGAGGGATTTTGAGTCCTTCTTCCTTTTACTCTTCAGCAAATCTTTCTCTTCCTGTGTTAAGGCATTGAATGCTTACTCATCTGCTGGTTCTTCTAAACCATCTTCAACTAGCTCCCATAAACCTTGAGAGGAAAACATGGTTCTTATTGTGATCTCCCAATATTCATAGTTCTTCTCATTGAACTGTGGGAGTTGAGTATTTCCTATAATCGTGCTTGTGGTGACTCCTAACATTGCTATCCTTACAGAACTATGCTAAAACTTTACTGTGTTTCTTAAACAAACTTTTTGACTCCTGGAGAGATAAAATCTCTATCTAAAAGACTTCCTTTTACAGCTCTCTAGACTGCAATCTTAAAAAAAACACAAAACTCTGTTTTAGTAAATACCTAACTTGCTGATCTCTCACACTACTGGACAAAAGCTTCAACAATCTTCTTTTTCCTTCAGCTTCTTCAGCAACTACTAAGAGCCTGGACTAGCTTTGATACCATGTTGGAATTTCTGATTATTCCTAAACAACAGAGGAAACAATGATTCCTCTTCTAACATAGAGAAAATAACAAAACAATATGCACACAGAGATGGAGCAAAAACACTCTATTTCATTAAATGAACCATTGGGCTGTTACAAAACAAGATTCCCTCGAAACTGTTGTTCTGGATTACAAAAACAAAACTACTCCTCTCTGTCCTTTTTTTCTTACTTCCTTCACTACTTCACACACATCTCTTTTGCAGTCTCACTATCTAACACACAGTCTCCACACACTATATCTTTCGGCTCTCGGTAAATCACATTTTATAATGCTATTGTCCATATATGTATTGTAAACATATATGTTTACAATACATATGTTAGAAAATTATCCTAACTTTACAATAGCACTATTATCACGACGTATAAAACAAATAAAACATTAAACCTCAGTTTAAAAACCTTATGACATTATTTCGAAAAACATTTCAAATGTCATGCGATGGATTATCGCATTGATTAACCCACTGGTTGACTGGAACTCAAACATTTGCGATGAGATGCTATTGGTTGAGGGCGAATGAGCTAGCAACGGTGGGTCCTCCCTTATCGCATGGTTGTGGAGGTGAGTTTACGTCAGCTCGAAAATATGTGAAATGGTTGTGATTGGTTGACGGGCTTTGACATGGTATGGTGGGGACTAGAGTTATCGCGCGGGTTGGAGACGTATGACGTTGGCACAGAGTTCATGTGATGAACTCGTATTGGCTACCAGGATATTGACGTGGAATCATGGGGACCATAGAAATGACGTAGGGTATTTAAAATTTAAATGAAATGGTGGGAGTAAGGGAGGTTGGTGTAAAGGCATTATGGCGGTAGATGAATCACATTATGACGAGGTTTGTGTGGTTTAAACCATAGTTTTCAATTCAGGAAGGGGCTACGGCCTTTGAAAAAAATTGGTTTTTGCAGGGGTATTTAAACAATGATTCAATGCACAGTTGAGTGCACAAACAAAACTGGAAATTGTTGCTACAGTGTCCTTCGGTTTCCCATCAAACTTGAATTGTTGTCCTTTAGCTTAGATTTGCAGTTGGGATTAATTTCAACACAGCCAGAACTTGCAAACCATTAGAGACAAAAAATATGGATAGATAGAGATGCGAGATTTTGCAGGTTAAAGAGTGGTTACAGTCGCACAGGGGCTTACCATTTTGGCATAATTCCTAGCTAGGTCTCTAGCATTGAGCCATTGAAAATGACGATGAAGGAGCATAATGGGGTGGTCTAGAAGGAGCCAAGGGTATGAATAATTCCAGTAATTCAAACATGCCTTTGTCATTGTTGATAAGCTTGTTGCTAAGTGGATGGTTTATATTATCGTCGACATAAAATCAAGTCAAATAAAGTCAACTTAGATCCCTATAGCTAGCCGAAGGGAAAGCTGTAGAGACTTCTTCAACCCATGGTTAAACATTGATGAACCCTAGGTTACAAGTGTGACAAGTCGAGTATAATAAGGTGTATGAAGTTAAGCCCCAATGAAATAAAATCGATAACCACTTGATAAAATTAACCAACAATATAAATTCAAACTTTCACCTTTGGTTAAACATCTGCATGAATCTATTATAGTCATAACAATTATTGTGATGGTTAGATTTGGAACTTTATTACCCTCCTTACCTCGTAAGTTGCTAACTAAATTATTAAATGGTAGAATATGTAGATAAGGGTGTTATAAGTAAGTATGTCTCGGAATAAATTGAACAAGCTGAAAATCATGAAAAGTAATTACTGTGGTAAAAAATTGAACAAATTTAAAATCATGACAAATAATTCTTATAAGACAAAAAGTAGAAATAAAATTTCAATATTTATATATTGAGGCGACAAATAATTCTTATAAGACAAGAAGCAAAAGGAAAATTTCAATATTTATATATTGAGGTGAATAGTGGAAAATTATTATAAAACAGAAAGTAGATGGAAAATTTCGATATTTAGATATAGAGTTGAATAGTAGAAAGTGTTGTGATCCAACCGTAACTGTTGCCCAAATTGTGCAATCTAGTCCTCCAAAATTACATATTCCTCGTTTACCATGAAAAAAATAATACAAACATGTATTATTTATTAATAACAATAATAATAATATATTTAAAATATTATATATTATTTACTTTAATATTATTTCAAAATATTATACCTTTCTTAAATTTGTTTGTAATTTCTTAGAAAATCTTCGAACAGTATCCATTAAACTGTCATTTAAAATACACTCTCTACGGGAAATTCACTTCCTATTTATAATTCCTTAAACATTCATTAAGTACAAAATAAAAACACCATATTTAATATTTCAAACTACTCATTTAAATAGACAAAAGGTTAGATGTAAACTGATATTAAGTTTTTTAAAAGTTGAAGATAATAATGTGGTTATGCTTTTGTATCGTAAATAAAAACTTGAACAAATTCAGAATTTATGTCAATAGTACATATTTATTTTAATGACATACTTACGATGCAGGGGCATCTGTTCCTCAAAATCATTGAGATTTCTAAGACAAAGTGCAAGAAAGAGATTTAGATTATTTCGCATTTCAAAATTTATTTTATAGTTGTTAAATAAATTGTATAGTTGTTAATCTAGTGGATAAAATTTAGTTGTGAACCTGTAATCGAGTCTACATTATAAGATAGAGTTCGAATAAGTTTGTTATTGATAATTTATAGCATCTTAAGATTTTATTGAGGAGGAAGGATAGGATTTAAATCTAAAACTGTTTTATCTTTGATGCTTATATAATCTATGTAATTTTGATAGAAAGGATGGCTAGAGGAATGAAAATCTAGTTAAAGAGAGGAGTGATATTCCTAGTAAGGATATATTTGCATAATTATTAATGAATGGAATTCATTACATTGTTTATTCATGCCTTTGTATTGCAATGATTATAATCTATGTGTATAGAAATTGGAATTAGTAATAGATTAGATTCAAGTATGTAATGTAAAGATTCTTTGTAAGGAGATCAATACTATTGTAAACTGCATTGGAATATTGGAATCTCTCGGTAAATATTGATTTAAATGAAATTGGAGTATTCTAAAGTAACCAGGAAAGAATTCGTAGCATCCATTGCACCAAGAGAAGTTGTGACAAAGGAACAATTGAATGTGAGGCTCTTAATGAAGGAAAAATAATGACAAAGAATCTTGATGAAGAGGAATAGGACAAGTGGAAGCTCTCATAGGTAAATGTAACAGCAGAGAGAGCAAGGAATGCTAAAAAATATGGTTCAAGTGAAGCGAACCATAGACCAAATTCCAAGGTGATAGGTTGGTGGGGCGTTGGTTTATTGCACCTATCAAGATGATAGGGGGAGTTCACAGAAGAGGGAGAAGATAATGACTACTGATAGTCATGTCAATGTCAAAGTCATTGCATGAGGGAGAGGAATGATGAAGAGTTTGAGAAGGAATTTTCCTGACTGAAGGCATGAATTATTGTGATTATGAAGATATTACAACAAAATGTTGAAGATCACATATGTGGATGGGTGTTACATAAGAAGAAAAAGTGACACATGTTGCATGTAAAGCTAAAGCATAGGTTGAGCATTCAGTAGAGGGAAAGAAAGCTCAAGGTAGCAAAGATGGGTGTTTGGATTTGTGAACCGGTGCAAGGACCAATACTTGGTGAAGAAGGTGATGAAGAAACTGATGAGCCTAAAGTTTTTAAAGCTAATGAATCATTTGTGTTTTCAGGTATTGAGGAGTATAAAAATATGCACGGAATGATGAGCTAGGAAGAAGCCATGCAAGATTACAGAGGAGAAAGCATGGAACTTGCGAACAAAGAAATGACAGTAGTAGGTGAATGGACCAGGACTCTGGAGGAAACCTTGTATAAAGGTATGTTAATCCTTGGGATTAATGTTGGGTTAGATTGTGTGATGGTGCATAGTTATTAGAGTCCAAGAAGACCCATAAACTAATCCAATTGTTTCTTGTATGTATTAATATGTACACATTGTACATCATTTATTGAGATGAATTAATATACAATTTATTTGGTTTCCAATATCGTGTGTTTAAAAATGGTATCAAAGCATGGTTGATCTACTCTGTTGAATGTGTGAGCCACTAGCTTTTGTGGCCTTCATGAGCACCGATGTTGTGCCAAATAGGTATAGGTTGTTTATTTGTATCAGATGCTTCTTGTTGCTAATTACGACTTGATTTTGAGTTATGTTAAAAAGGAGTAACTGTTGGGGTTAGAAATCAGAGTTCATTGGTTTGTGGACTCACTCCTCGATGTGGGAAATTTAGCGACCAAATGAACCTTCTAAGTGGAACTTGTAAATTTTTTATTATAAGTTGTTGGTGATGTAAAGATTCTAAAATGGTCAACCTATCCGTCAAGAAGAGAGGAAATTGAATGGTTGACGACTTCATTAATCATGGTGAAGAAGTTTAAGGTTTTTCCTTCTCATAGAAAGGAAGACATGTGATTACGAGTGAAAAGATATCAGGCCAGTACATTGCTAAGTTATGTATTGGAACTTCTTTTAAATGTCCCCAAAATTTATGTCGCGAATTTGGTTTTATCTGAACGTTATCCTCCTCACTGATTTTGTATAGTATGTTTTTCTTAGGAATCAATTTTTAGTCCAATCCCCCAATTTTTATATGATTTGTAAGTATGGTCTCCAATTGCATATTAAGAATATCTAGAACTATTACAATGTGATATTGTTTTCCCAATTCCTTAGAACCCTCAGTGCCTAAATCTATGAACCAACACTAGCAAAATAAGCATTCTGCATTCGACACAGGGATAACTAGACCCATCGTTTAGATATGATGTTGGCCTGGTTTTCAGTTTAGTCCAACGATAAGACAAGATTAATTCTCTTATATGAAGTCTGTATGTGATTTTTTAATCCACATCATTCTAGAGAATACCCATGCCTAAATGATTGGCACTGTCTAATAGGGTTTTTATTATGAATTAGTGGGAAAATAAATAATGACGTATGGTTCACCGACGCAGTACGTGTGGCTAACCAACATAAAAAACCTTCGAAAATAATTTCTTTATTTAATTTATAAATTTGTGGTAGTCTTGAGCCTCTCCACATGCGAATTGCATACGCTACAAGATGGTTTAGTGAGGGAGAAATTGTTTGGCCTTGAAGGCATTTTTTTCTTGACCTTCATGCCACTATGGGGATCTGAATTTCAAGAGAAAAAAATATGAGCCAAATACCTCCTCTAATCCTCAAGGAATGGTGCTGTTGGATGTGATAACATTATATTTACCAAGTGTTATTATAAAATTTTTCGAGGTTTCAGAGAATTGTCAGGAAATATGTGAAAATATCATCACTCACATGTGCGATGAGTCATTCTCTTTCAGCTACAATAAAGAAACTTTGATTCATTTCCTTCTTCTTTTGAATTATTTCACTATAGTAATTTTGTGAATTTAGTGGAGCACTGTGGAAAATATAAATGCAACATTGCTAATAATGATAAGAACTAGAAAAGTTGTGGTTTATGAAGAAGCTGTTGAGGACAATAAATATGTTGTTGCAATAATTTCCACATCTATGTGGGAAGTTTGTAATTTAAATAATATTTCGTTGTTTGAACGCCGTGAGAGTCGAGATGAAGTCAGATTCGAGAAGGCACATTTATGTTTTAAAACATATAGTTAGCTAGGAATAACTAGTTCCAGAGATCAACACAAAGAAAAATAAAATAAAAGAATAATAATAACACAATTTCAATCTTACATTTTACAATGAAGAGAAAATTAAAAAGTCTATGTGTGAAGGTTTGGTTTTTATTTTTTTGAATTTGAAAGAAATATATGAGATGATCATGCCAATACTGAATTGGAGCTTGTTGACTGGTTGAAACCAATTGTCAAAGTCTCAGGTTTTAGTGTTTATCCTCACTTTAAATGATTTTATTTCTTCTCTTCTTATTTTCCATGAACATTTTGAATATTCTATCGACAATGTTGTATTCATTGTGGTAGCCGACACTTGAG
Source organism: Pinus albicaulis (assembly GCA_034641835.2). Classification (NCBI taxonomy): domain Eukaryota; kingdom Viridiplantae; phylum Streptophyta; class Pinopsida; order Pinales; family Pinaceae; genus Pinus; species Pinus albicaulis. The sequence goes on from CM076578.1 coordinate 1,869,565,980, forward strand.
ATTGATTAAAATTTTTCAAATTAAGAATGTATTAGAAATATTAAACAATCTAATTAATTCCACTAGTGATGAAACTGTAAATAGAAGAAAAGTTAGTCATGTTGATATTAGAGTCAGTTTACATGATGCATTGGAGACATTTGAATTTCTACAGATTGAGTCTAAAGTACATATTTGAATTTCTAGAGATTGAGTCTCAAGTACATCGAGAAAATCTTAATTCTAAACAACATTCGAAGAGTAATGAATCCAAATGTTAAGTAAATGTGGGTGTTGCCATAAGTCATGTCTAGGAAAGTTTGTGAAATAGTCATTTGCATACAGATGTGAAGCCTTTCATTCAAAATACTTTTATAAGGTCGTGGGAAGACATTACGCATAACAAACACACAGTTGGTTTTTAGTATAACATAGATGTTCTGGATATATATTTTAATCTTCCTATTTTTTTTAAACCAATATTATTTCAAGGTATTGGATTTCTCAATGGTGTTGTTCCAAAACAAATTGATCAATGTCTAAAATGTAATAGAGTTTTACATGTGAAATATAAGTGTTTTGATGTTCACCTATGTGAAAATTGTGGAAAGCATGATCACCACTCAAACAGATGTTCTGTAAATAATACTACTTCAAGAGATAAACTAAATTTCAGATGGATTACTTCTTGGGATTGGTCAAAAGAAACCAAGAATATTTCCATATTGTACTGCACGATATATTCGAGAATATTGACGAGCCTTGTTGTGATAAATAACATTTCATCTTCCCACCTTGTACTCGCCAAGGGGGGAATTAATAGAGTTATGATGGTCTTCTAGAGGTTTGAAGATTTGTCAAGCGTGAAGTGAGCCTAAGACATAAATCCACAAGTGAGCCCAAGCCACAACCTATACCATTTAAAGCCAGAGTTGTAGCCAAAGAGACTTTAGTTTTTTTCTAAACGATTGTTTGTGAACAAACACTTCCATATCTAGAATTGTTCAAGGAACTACATTGATGGTTCCAGAGTTGACATTTTTTATTGGTCCGAGAATTTCCATGAAGGTTACAAACGTGGGTATCGTTTGTGTTTTTCTCTTAAAAACCACCATATCGGTTTCTGGTCATCCTTTGAAAACCATTTTTGAGAGACATGAAGATATTTGTTGACATGAATTTTTTCATTTTGATCTCTCATTCTTGGACTTTGATACATCCCTTCGGATTAAGGGGGAATGCTAGATAGATAATCCTTGGGATTAAGTTTGGGTTAGTTTGTTTTATGGTGAGTAGTTATTAGAGTCCAAGAATACCCATAAATGGATTCAACTATTTCTTGTATATATTAACATGTACACATTGTACATCATTTATTGAAATAAGTTAATATACAATTCATTTAGTTTTCTTCATGTTAGTAAGATTCAAACTGTGGGTTTTTGGGAGCAAGAAAACAACCTAAATTTGTAGCTTAACGATATGCAACAATGTATGAAAAACTCTGTTGACAATGAGCAGAGGCATGAAGATAAAACTATGGGAGTAGCCATTCCAATTTTGTGTGAAAATATGCAGCAGACAAATTGCAAAAGTGACGTGAATAGATGAGAGGACAAAGGGCCTCAAAAGATAAATATTTGACAAAGGGGAATAATTTTTGACAACATAATGCAATTGAATAAGTGGGTATACATCTGTAAGGAATGAGGGGAGCTGCAACATAAATTTTAGAAACCTAGGAGAATGAGAGAACATGCATCAAAGCAACAAATACATGAAAAAATAAATGATTAATTGCAAAACAAAGTTTGGGACCCTGGAAGATTTAGAAATGGTATATGACTAGGAGGTCATGATTTTTTTTCTATTGTGAGAGTATGATGGAGGAGAATCCTTGCTCCTCAAAATCATGGAGCTTTCTAAGAGAAAGTGCAAGATATGGTATTGGACATTTGTTGATAGATTTAATGATTTGACATAAGTAAATTTATTTTATAGTTGTTAAATAATTTCTAGAGAGAATGAGAAAATTTAGTGAATACAAACTATTTTTAAATCTATAATGAAATCTACATTATGAGACAGAGTTTGAATAGGATTGTAACTGAGAATTTATAGGATCTAAAGAGTTTGTTGAGGAGGATGGATAAGATCTGAAACAAAATCATCTTTACCATTAATTCTTATATAATCTACGTAATTTTGATAGAAAGGGTAGCCAAATTAATGAAAATATGGCCAATGAGAGGAGTGATATTTATAGTAGGGATATATGTACACAATTATTAATGATTCAAATTCATTACATTGTTTATTCATGTCTTTGTCTTGTAATGGTTCCAATCTGTGTGTATTTAATTTCGAAATAGTAACAGATTAGACGAAATTTTGCAATGTGAAGATTCTCTGTAACGATATCGAGATCATTTTGAAGTGCATTAGAGTATGGGAATAGCTGTGTAAATATCTAGTTAAATTAAATTGGAGTATTCTTAAGTGTTTTCAATTCCCAGAAGAGGAAGCATATTATTTGATGTGTGTCTGATGCCAAGAAGATTTCTATGTGGAGTTCAATTGATATTGGTAAAGTTGTTACATGAAAATTTCAATCCAATGCTGGAGGATACACCAATGTTGAAGTAATGGATGACTTATGAATGTGCCAACATGGTTTGGTGACATCTTCCAACACTTAAATAATGCTCAACATGTAATTCTAGTTGAAGGATACACTTTTTTTTGTTTAACAATAATTGAAGTAATAAATAGTGTAACTCGGTCTGTGTGAGAAAACCTCAACCCATCATTTAAAATCCATTGTTAATATTTAGTCATCAAGGATCAATTAGATATTTGGGGGAATTTATGTTTAGATAAACTGCTAAAAGATTTTGTTTGCTTCCTATAAATGTTGTGGTCATCCTAATTGGAATGTTGGATTTTTTTTTCCATTTTTGGCTTGTTGTGTAAGGAAACATTGGTTCAATGTCAATTTTTATTTATTGAAGCCTTGTTGAAGTGGAATTGAAATATGGAAAATTGGGGAATTAAGTTGATAGGATATGTGGTTTCCTTTGGCATGCATAAAGAACATTCTACGGAGAAGGCTTGAGTACATACTGGGATAATAATGATATAAAACATATATTGTATTAACCATATAGAGGTAAAAATATTCCATATGATGGTTGTGCATGGAAAATGGTGCATCAAGTGGTATCAATGCAGGAGAACCTACTCAATTTTGTTTGGAGATAGTAGCAAGGAAAAAATTGGTAGCACCCATTATAGCCAGAGGTTCTGTGACAAAGGAAGAAGAGCATGCAAGGCTCCTAATAAAGGGAAAATTATGAAAAATAACCTTTATGAAGAGGAAAAGGACAAGAATATTTACTTAGTAAGTGAGAAAGGTAAATGTAACAGTTGAGAGAATGAGGAGTGCTCAGAAATATGATTCAAGTGAAGTCATCAATAAATTTAATAGGGGATAGATCAGTGGAGTGTTAGTTATTGAAACTCACCAGTGGAAAAGGAGATTTCAGAGAAGAAGGGGAGGAGAATTCCTATTGATAGTCATTTCAAAAGTTCAGGGAGAACTCACAATCAAATGAAAGTTAATGCCAAATTCGTTGGCATGAGGGAGAGGAATGATGAAGAATTCGAGAATGAACTCATTAAGGTGAAGGAACGATTTTATGTGCTTATGGAGCTATAAGAAGGTAAAGTGGCACAAGTTGTAGGTAACTATAAAGCACATGTTGAGCATTCAATAGATAGAAAACAATATCAAGACAAAAGAGATGCATGTTTTCATTTGAGAACTGGAAAAAGGACGAGTCTTTGGTGAAGAAGAGAATGAAGCAACTAATGAACCTCAAGCTTTTAAAGCTAATGAGCAATTTGTGTTTGCAGGTATTGACGAATATAAAAATATGTAGTGAAAAATGAGATAGGAAGAAGCCATGTAGGAATACAGAGTAGAAAGAGTGGAACTTGTTAGCAAAGAGATGACAACAAAATGTGAATGAAGCAGGAGTATGGAGGAATCCTTATATAAAGGTATAAACAGTTTATAGGGAATCTGTCATTTTAGTAAGATTCAAAATGTGAGTTTGTGGGAGAAGAAAAACAACATAAATTTGTAGCTTAATGATATGCAACATTGGATGCAAAATTTTATTGAGAATGAGTAGAGGCATGAAGATAAAAATATGGGGAGTAGCCTTACCAATTTTGTGTGAAAATATGCTGCAGCAAAATTGCAAAAGTGATGTATATAATCCAAAGGACAACATGGAAATCAAAATTGAAGAGATGAGGAAGCTGATGTCGAAAGGGCCTCAAAATAGGTATACTAGATAGAGAGGAAGAAATGTTGACATCATATTGCAAATAAATGATCAAGTCTATATTATGAAAGAGGGACGAGAGTTGCAACATATATTTTATAATCGTGGAAGAATGTGAGAGTTTATAGAAAAGCAATGACGACATGAAAAAATAAATGATCAGTTTCAAAAGAAAGTTTGTGCCCTAGAATATTTCAAAATGGAACATGATGAGGAGGCCATGAATTTTTTTCTTTTGTGGGACTCTAATGTAAGAATATCCTTCACTACAAGGAAAATACCCTCTAGTGGATGTTTTTGAGGAACCCCTAATAAAAATACCCCAGACATTCGTTTCTAGCCGAGGTTACTAGAGGAGATTGGCGGGTGGAGGTTTTTGCGGATGCTTTTCATCCGGTGTGCTTATCATCCTAAACTACATCAGTGTGTTCAACAAGAGAAAGCATCAGTGTGAACAAAACATTAGCACACCAGAAACCATGCATTCTGTACACACCCGATCGACGAGTCTTATTACTGTAGTGCACCAATGCTTTAGAAAGCTTCCACACTGGTGCATCATAAAACCCCTTGCCAAAATAGAAACTGCCAGGTCCGGTCTTAGGAAACTGCACTGGTGCACCTATAAAAACCCACACACTAGAATAGGGTTAAATAAAAAAATAATTAAGACCAAAAAACTGTATTTTTCAGTTTTCTCAGTGCTCTAGATCTCTCAAGCACCGATGAAATTTATCCTTGTGTGAGCCTCTCTGACATCGGTGCTCCCATTACACACACTGTTACTGTGCATTTCCCATGAATCTCCAGCTTGAATTTTGCAAAACAGTGGGAAAATTTTCTTTTTCAAATTCTACAGCCAATATGCCTCCTCGATGGCCAAATTTATAGGTATTTTTCTTGTTTTTCCATAATTAAGCCTTTTAGTCGATTATGATTTCAAATTACCTTAAAATTAACCATTTAAAAGAAAAAAAAACATTGTTGCGTGGTGCTCTCGAGTTGTTCAGCTCGCACAGGTTCGCGGTTTTTCCTGTAAATTTACAGGCTGCATAGTAACTGGTGCTAATAGTATCCACACCGGTTCCAGGGCAGTACCGAAAGGTGCATTGGTGTTATTTTAAAATTTAAAAAAAAGTGTGGTGTGGACGATTACTCGGCTGCATCGTTGACCATGTGGAATAGCGGAAATATGGTGCGTTGACTTAAATATCTGCCTCAGGGTGGGTATTTTTGTCAGCACACCGTATTCTGCATTTTAGCAGGGTCAACGGTGAAGCTTGGTAAAATACCATGCCATTGACTATGTAATGATGTTAGGAGGTCAGTGTGTTGACCGAATTATACGCCCCAGGGAATAGAGTTTAGTCAGTGCACCACGCTCCCAACACCGTCCATAGTCAACGGTGTGCTAAAAATTTTCAGGTGCACCGTTGCTGGTGCACTGAATATTTTTTGCTGCACTGCTGCCGGTGCATGACCAAAAAAGACACAAAAGTACTAGTGCATGCCTATTTTTTTGGCGCACTCACTATTTTTTTTCCAAAAAAAATTATATATGTATATTCCTAAATACATGTCAGTCATTCAGAGACATGAAAGGAGAGAAGAGGGGGAACAACATAAAGAACAGGCGGACTAGTATAACATGGTTCACCTGTGGGAGGAATGGGAGACGGAGAGAGATGTGTACCCTCTCCCCATTAAAACAGCGACCCAGGGGATCCTAAAGCAGGTAGGCCTCCTCCTATCTGGATGCTACTTCCCTAAAGGGCCATGGTGTGTTTTTGAGACATCTTATCCGCAGGTGGAATGCCCACTGACAGGCTTTCCGAGTTGGTTCTAACCAGTGGTATGAACCCACTAAGAAGGACATATATTTCGTTATAGGGCTATCAAGGAGAGCGATGGATTTTCCCTCATTCCAAAAGGTTCCAGTTGGTTATGTAATACGGAGTTAGTTGGTGTACTACCAGAGATACATTAGCGTAGATATACTGTCTCCTTCAGATTTTCAAGTCTCCAGAGGTCAGTTATGTATTGGTTCATTTGGTGGTCAGGAGGTGAGGTGCCTCTCACTTTCGATTTCGACCATTTCACACAACCCCAGTGACGAGAAATGAATTAGTTGTTCACTTCTATATTATGTTGATTCTTTAGTACAGGAGCCAGAAATTGGTAGGTGATCTACCATTTTTTTGTGGCAGTTCTGTAAAACGTTAGAAAGATGTCATGCTCATGCACAAAGGAGGGTCAACTTCCCTTTTGTTTCAAAGCTTTTTTGTTTATTTTTTGAGAGGTTTCTAGATATGAGGCCTAATTTTGTTTGGCAGCCTTGTAGGCCGATGTTGGAGGCACAGATGCACATGTGGGGACAGATGATTCCCAAGAGGGGCGAGACTGAGTTTTCCACGAGGATATCGCATGATGCACTGGAGTTGCTAGCAAGTGTTGACGAGCATCCCTTCATTATGGTCCCCTGTCGTTATGCTGGTTTGGATTGGTGAGGGTCTGTCAACATCCTATTCACATATGATGAGCTGCCAGATGATAGAGGTAATATTAATATTTTATTTAAATTTATTATAACATGTTCTTTAACTTGTTTTTATTAAATTCTGTAATGAAATTGTCTAATTATTGTTCTGTACATTTTGTAGAAATTAGGTGTTTTGATGGCGAGGACATGCCAACACCACCACATGATCTAGGTGTGGATCCTAATGATGATCAAGACATGCCAGATGTCGAGGATCATCGGGAGGTTGGTGCAGAGAGACCTTCTCCTACTAGTGTACCGGTACCGCCTTTTGCTAGATGTGGTAGGCTTGATAGCATATTGAGGTTGGAGTTGGGTGACAAGCTCAGTTCATTGATTGTTAAGGCGAGAGTCAGACCCACTACTATGAGAGACATACAGGCTGATGGTAGGCTAGTACATATGTGGAGAGGCATGCCGCGTGACATGTATATCCTGATGTGGCATGTAGTAGGAGCTACGACCTTAGTTATGTGGCTGAGGAGGACCCTTGCACGTTATAAGCATGGTTGAGACGCAACATGTGATCAACAGTCTGAGAGTAGTGCGGACGCATCATATGATGATCACGATTAGGGGAGTGATCATCGTTCACCTCACGTCGTGCCAGATGAGCAACCTCCACTAGCATCGAGCAACAGTCATCATGGAGAGCAAGCTGGACCATCAATCATGTCCAGTCATCACAATGATCATGAGTAGGCTGGACCATCAACCATGTTGAGTCATCATGATGAGCAGTCGATAGTTGATCTTGATCAACATAAAGCACTAGTATCAGATTAGCAGGCACGTGATGATCAACATGTATCGACTGATTAGCTTGTCAAGGCTACACCATTGACTGAGCAAGCCTGGACTAGTATTACTATTGATGATGTACAAGCAGCTGATAGATGATATTTATATTACATTTGTATATTTTTGAGATTATATATATATATATATATATATATATATATATGGTTCATGCATTTTATGTGCATGTTGCTGTTGTAATTAATTTACATGTTGGTGATCATCATGATGTGTATATTGTTAGGTCATGTTAGATATGTTTATTTGATGTTGTGTTGTGATGATGTTATATAATGGTAATTGTGTTTTTTTGTATGATCATGATCACGATGATGTTAGCGAATTTGAATGTGTTTTTAAGTCAAATATGATTTTTATACAATGGTTATCATGATCGTAATGTTTATTAATTAATTTAATATTAAATTATCATGATATTGTAAAACCTTAATATTTGTAATTCTAATTGTATGCAAAATTCTAAAATTGTAATTTATTCGTATTAATTGTAATTGTTATATGTAAAATGTTTGTAAAATTTTAATTGTAATTGTAATATTTAATTTATGGTGAAATGTTTGTAATTGTAATTGTATATATGTGAAATTGTAAAATTCTAATTCTAATTCTATGTAAAATATTTGTACAATTTTAATTGTATTAATCTGAAATGATTGTAATTGTAAAAATAGTAATTGTAATTGTAACTGTTTGTGAAATTGTAAATTTGTAATTCTAATTGTATGTAAAATATTTGTAAAATTTTAATTGTATTATTGAGAAAAGATTTTATTAAAATTTTTAAATTTGTAAATTTGTAAAATTTTGAATAATTGTAAAATAATAAATCTAGAATAATATGAATTATTGTAACATAATAAAGTTTGGAAAATAATGCAAATAAGTCCATGTGCTTTAGAATTATCATTATTTTATTATGAACTTACATACAAAAAAAGAACTTTATACAGTACGCCATTGTTTTTGAGATTCAAATTATCAAGTGAAATATTGATTTTAACATTAACACAATGAAAATTACAAATTAATTCAAAATACATATTATAATGTTTCGAAAAACCTATCTTAAAAAGTATAAATATTGATAATCAAATAACGCACATACCATATCACTTTTGGTTCTCATGATCACCCTCATTATCTTCCAGCTTGCATGGCATGACAACACGATTGTTCTAAAAAATATGTTTTTTTTCTTGGGTCATGTCTCAATACGAACTAAAAATCCCTATACAAAACATCTAGGTAAAAAAGCACCTGGTTGCAGTGTTTGGGAAAAACATAGGGCTCCTTAGCTTCATCCCACATCTTTATAGAGTTGATACATATCAGCCTACTATCGTGATATTTCATTACATTATTTTGATCAAAGGTGTCCCACCATTTGCACCTGAAAATAAAACATTGGAAAGAAGAGAAATCCACTTCAATGATCTCTTGTATCTTTCCAACGTAACCTAACGTCCCTCGTACTAGGTTTTGATCACAATGGCTAGATAGGCTATATTGATCGAGCTCGAATTCCACTCAACAGTCTTGTGTGATGTTTCCAACATCGGCATTTTATGTGCTAAAATGGTGTCCATATGCCCACATAGATGGGAACAAATGCACATATTAAAGTTAAAAAAATTCATAGTTTCATGTGTCTTATAGTAACCCAACAATTAAAATATGAAAAATAGATGTATTATAAGTTTCAAATGTAGATATAAATTAAATATATTATTACCGATTTGCTGCACCCAATCCCTACTTTTAGCGCATCCTCTTCAGCACGCGGGTAACGACCGATTCCTCTATATTTATCTCTGTCTTGGTCAGCAACCCGACTGTTGGGGCATATTTTTGGCATATTTTCTTTCAAATGATTGGGATAAGGCACACTTCTATCACTCAACCATCTGAATTATTTCCTGTCACTATCCCATTTCATCCTCTTTTGTTCGTACAATGTGACCCATGGTTGTGTCACTTCAGAATTGTAAGGAAAAAATTTATTGATTGCTTCAATTTATGCATTCGTTGATGAAATCAAACTGACATTATATAGGAAACAGAGACCAAAATATACATTATATAGAAGTTCAACATGAATTTATTTTGTATAAATTTGAAAAATTATAAGTCACTTACTCTTTATCAAGCGCTTTTTTCCACTCGTTTGGAGAAACTCCCCTTCTCTTTTGTCTTCATCCCTTTCATCATCCCAAATCACTGCACGTGGTCTATTTTCGAACTTCTTTATGTACTCACTGGAATAATAGAAAGACTCATACGATATGTACCCCTCTACCATAGACCCCTCGGGTTTTCCCCTTTGTCGAACAAAACCTTTCAATTTCTTCATGTATCTCTCTAAGAAGAACATCCAACAACAAGAAACCACCCCGACTAATTCAGCCCCATCTACTAAGTGGATTATAATATGAACCTGGAAGTCCATGAAACTCGTCGATATTTCCTTCTCAAATATACAAACAATCTCAGCTATCTCTACACGCCATCGTGGAATGCTAGCCACATTAATATCCTTTGACGTGATCCAACGCATAAATGCAGATAATTTAGATATGGCACATTCTAGGTCTTGAGGGAATTGATGTTTCACACACCCACACAAGAACAAAGGATAATGACACTGCAAAGTTATGAACACATCCAATAATAAAAAAAATTAGTTATGTTTTATGATCCCTGCATGGGATAAATTTTATTAATATAAAAAATAATAAAATCATGATTTTGACATTATACATACTCTTATAAGATTCAAATGGTCGTGTGATTTCAACCCCGACAAATGGTCAACAATGATGAAGCAGCACCATAGTGGAGACTCGTATGAAGATGGCACTCTCATGCCCATTATAACTTACTTTTCCAAAGAAAGATAATATTTTTTAAAATCCACGGGACATCACCTTCTTTGAAATACCATGAATTAGAGGGACCAACGCCTACCTCGGATCTTGTACTTTCTAATCGTCTTGGCCAATGTTTCTTTTTAGTTTTTGAAGTAATAAGATCTTTCCTAACAGCCAATGTGTCACTTTGTTTCAATGATATGTTCCTCCATAAAGAATATGTAAAATTTTTAAATATATCCATGGGATATAATACGTGGGTAATATTAAGATTCTCCCAATATGGGAGGTTATAAAAGATAGATTTCCTTTTCATCCCAATGGGAAATTTCTCAGCATAGGTGTTGAAGAATTATGGATCATCAAACATAGGTTTCCCATTTGAATCGAACATTTCTATGAACTCCTTCTCCTTCTCTCTCTCATATTATCTAAGTCATTCAGTTGGTGTCATTATTGAAGGCCTTTGGGTTCTCTCTCATTTGCCATTGAAAGCGGATGCTGCTCTTCTATAATGTTGTTCTTTTGGGAGGAACACCGTGGAGAAATCATGCACTAGCTTTCGTAGGTACTTGGAAAATCTAGCTTTCAGAGAAGGTCCACAACATTTACATCCAAAATACCCTTTTCTTACAAGATCTATGAGATTATTGTATACAATTAATATGCATGGCACGTTAAATAATATCATGAATATCATAACAATTACAATGAATTAAATAACTAATATGTGAAAGAATATTTTTACGTATATAAACAAATCAATAAATTAAACATGTAATTTAGCAAAGCAAACTCCTAAGCCTGGATAATCATGTGTCGTGTAAGCACATATGCCATACAACGTAAAATTACTCTCTACTGCAATTGGCCTTGATACATCGTATACATTTATCCCATCCCATAATTCCTTTAATTCATCTACTAGTGGTTATATGTAGACATCCATATTCTTCACTTGCCTTCGACGATAGACTATGAGAGCCAGCATAAGATGTTCACTCTTCATGGAAAACTATGGGGCGATTTTGTTATTGATCACTACTATAGGCCAAACAGAATAGTTGGTGTTCTAGAGGGAATATGGGTTGATGCCATCTATGGTTATCTTGAGTCATAAACTTTGTACTTCATCCTTGAATTTTTTTGGCCATGTATCCTCTATATGCTTCATGGCTATTGAATTAGTTGGGATTCACATAACTCCCAACTCACTTCTGTGTGAGGCATGTCATCCCTACAACATAGCTAATTCTTTACAAAGAAAAAGCCTTTGAATCCTTGGGATTATAGGCATGTCCATCAATATCTTAAAATGAGGACCACTGCGTGATTTACCCTTCTTTTTTGATTGATCGTACCTATCATGCCCACATTTCAGACATATATCTTTTTCTACATATTCTCCTCTATATAGAATAAAATCATTTGGACATGCGTGATATGATATGTATTCAACAACCAACATTTTCAACAATTTATTTACCTCTTCACAGTTACCGGGCAAGACATTGTCACTCGGAAAAACCTTATCTTTGAATAACCTGTAGGTGGTGATCATGGAAAAATATATTAAAAAATGTACATTAATGCCGATATAATTATTAACATTCATAAAATTTACCATTTGTAATGTTCATTGTGTACTCGTTATATTTATCAAATTTATATAAGGGAGGACTTTATGGTAACTTACCTAAAAATTTTCGAGAAAAGGGCATTCTACAGGCCAAAATTTGCTTTCGCGTTGTATAGTAACATCATTGTCCCCAACTGGGTAGACTTTGACTGACCTCCATGTCCAAAGAGAGCAGTGGTAGAAGAAAATTTAAGGCTTTCGAAAATGGTGTCAGCGATATGAGCATCATCCCCTAGCTGATCACCATTTTGGAATGCGCCTAACAACATTGCCTCCATGGAAGTCGTACCCCTTAAGTAATCATCCATACCAACCTCTATTTTATTGCCTCCATTACCAACTTGTGAAGAACTACTATTGCTGTAGTCATTCCTAATTAGTGAATCTAGGCGTAGCGGGAATTGAATCAGTGGTTGATTCAACCATTCTTGGTATCATTACTCTCCAATATTTTCTCTTAATTCAGTCTTCTCTCGATTTGACATTGTCATGGGGTGCAACTGAAGATGGTAGGTAGGTTGGTCATCATCACTAGAATCCTAATAATTAAAAAAAAAATATTTGAACATGATTAGTACAAAATATATGATATCAATTAGTAACCATGTTGACAATATTTCATGATTAATTGTTTTGACGTTGAAATAACTACATTAATCAATATACCAAACAATTATAATTATTACCATCATTGTCCCGGGATTGTGACTAGAATATCCAATATTGTTACAATTGGCAGGGTAAAGCGACTGTCCATTTTCATCTACCAAATGCGCCTTGTGGTATGCTGCTCCTCATAAGAGCTTCCAACGTTTTGAAGCTTTTTGAATATTTTGTGCATCTGAACTTGATTCTGAATCTGCATGAACCTGCAAATTTGTATACATTATAAATTTAATTAAGTTGTGCATGATTGACATGGATAAAAAACATAAATTCAATTATATAATGAAAATATAAATAAAATCTGAAGTAAATATTACGTCTTGAGATGGATATGGAGAAATCGATGATGGACTTTGAGAAATATTATGGAACGAGAAGGATTTTGAAGAATTTTCCATTCGATATAATTACGATATTTTCCCCCTGCATTTGAGCAAAATCAACAATAAATTTTGGTGCACACACCTAAAAGTAATTTCGATGCCTTAAAAATGGGCTTCTTGTTATCAGTGTTAATGTACAGATCACTACACTGGTGCGTTTTCATCATTGCGCACTGGTGCCGTGATATAACGGATGCACTTGTGCGGTGATATTAAGTGACGCGCTGGAGATGAATAACCAAAAATAAAAAAGCATAACTCTATTTTCTTTAAGTGAAAAAAAAAAGAAGTAAATTGAAAAATGGGTGGAAAAATATTTTCGAAAATCTAATTTCATAAAACAATTCTTTAAATACTAAACACTTTTTATTATTTCTCTATTTTTGCAGAAAAATTCAGCCAGAGATTTGCAGGAAACATATGTGGAGAAACAGAGCATGAGAGCACTGTGGAGTAGCGAAATACGTTAGAACAAAAGTTTTTAGAAAATCAGAATTCCAAACCTCTGGGGATTGAAAACCTGGAGCATATAATTTCAAATGATCTCGTGATTAAAGTTTTTTTTTCTTTTTATTTTTTCTGCAGATTTTTTTACGCTGAGTGAAAATAATTTCAATTTCTTTTTTATTTTAAAAAACAAAATTAAAATTAAAAAAAATCCATTTTTACCCTAAACCCTACATTCTTTTTGTTTTTTCCCTTTCTTCCCCCTATTTCTTTGATTTTATAATTATGGCTTTTCATTTTAGATTTATAAGGTTTGTATTGCTATATACAGGGCTAAGACATCCAACCCATGGGACGACTTGCATAGTTGGATCCCAATCCATGTTGGCCCTTGCATGAATTTTTAAAATATATATATATATATATATATATATATATATATATATATATATATATTTACTGCATTTGTACACCACCGTGTTATATTATCTTACACTCCGTAAAGTTTCTCCAGGATAAAAAATTAAAAACAATTTTTTTTTAATCACAAATGATAAAATAGATAATCAAAAGGCTATTTCATTACGGTGCACCGCGCTCGTGCTGTTTCACATTTTTTTTTATTGTATTAATCAGTGCACCATGTAACATATAGTGCACCGCACCAAGTCTCCTAGTTCATATAGAGCAACGTATGGTGGTCACTTGTTTGTGCGTGGCACTTATGTTACAAAAACTAACACTTGACAATTTTTAATATTTTTTGGTGTCAATCGGTGTGGTAGTTAACATGTAATGCACTGGTGCTCCTTGTTGACACAGACCACCATGCAGTGTGTTATACCTTTTTGGTGGTGCATTTATAAGACCACTACGCATCGACGTTGGTGCGTACACCATGAATGGCACACCGGTTTCTTGAGATTTTTATTTTACCTAAAAATTTGACAATTTATTTATAAAATATATTAATGAATAATATGGTACAGGTTCCATATTGATAAAGAAATGGCTGACAGGAGATCAAGTAACAAAAATACTGATAGCACATCAAGAAAAACAAAAAAGGCAAGTTCTTTGTAAATTCTTTACAAAAAATATTATTTTTGAACTATATGTAAGTTTAAATAATATGTATTATTTATTGTGTATCATGCAGATCCACAAAATGAAAAAGCTCGATAAGATTATTTCTAATCTAGGACAAGAAGAGTGTAGAATCTTGATGGAAAAATTGCAAAAGGATGAATTAGGTGAACGAAAAAATACTACCGAACCAATATGAGTTTCTTTTTTTAATTTTTATTAATAATATACTTAAAATTATTATATAACATGTGTCAAACAATATATTAATTCACATATGTTTAATGTTCGACAAGGACCATCAACTCGGAAAAGGAATATTGTTCTAAGAAAAGAAAAAAAATAGAACATGCAAATGAAAATGAATTTCTCCTTAGCTCATCTGGAGTGATGTTGAAGGTTAACGAAAGGGGGAAAAACTTTCACAAATTTTTGGGGGATCTAGTGGAATGAATGCATAGATGTTATTTCCACTTACAATACAAAAATCAATCCAATGATTCCAAGAACCAAATTTTATCTAAACTATAGGAAGAGTTTCCAGAGAATTGGTCAATGAGACATGCCATACTTTTAATAGAAAAAACGTACAACAACAAAAATGAAGGAATGAAAAAGTAATATTCCTTTAAACTTTCGTCTAGAATTATTTATGAATATTACTTTTCCTATATTTACTTCCCATATATCAATATAAAAATCAATTAGTTTATTGTCATGTTACATTTTCAGCAAGATTATGAAAATCTCAAAAGATGAACGAGCTGATATCAGACATATGCCAGTAGGAATTTCCAACAAGGTGTACAAGGAGATAGTAAAATAAATGGACAAAATTACATCACAGGAGGAGCCATCTCAACAACAACGTGCTTTAAATGTAATATGTAATCATTGAATTTTTCAATCATTAGGTACAATAAATAAACAATTTAACATTCAATATTAATTTTCAAGTATTTTCTTGCAGAAAAGAAAAGAAAATTGAACCCATTCAACGCATAAAACAATACGAAAAGGAAGAAAAGTGTTGATATGTAAGTTTGTGAATAATTGTTACTTCCTTACAACAACTTAACTAGATTTCATTTTTGTATTTTTTAAGTTGTTTTACAAAAATCATCATTGAATGTCTTCAAACAGGTGCTAACATACAAATAAGAACCATCAGACAAATTGATTGACATTGGGTTAAATATGGGTTGTGAGTATATGCTGGCATATCAAAAATTAATTGTGGAATTTGCAAGCAGCTATCGATCTTGTTTTACTTATATCCGTTTATAATTAATAGAACAAAAAAATATTTTATATTAAATATATTATTTGTTATGGGGTATAAAACTTGCAGAAAACAAAGTATGGAACTGTGCCAACAAATGAAATCTTGAAATATGGCTAGCTACATCGTTTTGAAATAATGTGAATAGTTCATGAGTAAATTGTTTCTATGCTACGTGATATATTTTTTATTTACATTGATGTATATTATTTAATATTTCAATTTTAATTATTCTCACCAATACATATACATTCATTACAGTTTATTTTTATGTTTGTAGATGGAAGTTCAAGAAGAAGAAAACAATGAACACCGTGAACAAAACATTACTAAAAATAACCCAAGTCATGGAAGTAGCTCTAGCAGTGACAACACTTCAAGAGAAGAATGATGATCACTATGTTTGGATATCAAAGCAAGGCGTTGTATTTTTCGAAATATTTGTGTGTGAAATCAGACATTTTGTTTAATGTAATGGATGTAGTGTCCCAATTGAAAGAAAAAGGGATACCAATAACTGTCCCATTTTGTATGACAAATAATTTCATATATATATATATATATATATATATATATATATATATGTTTTAATTTATTCTATTGTGTTCTCCATTGTCGATGTGAAATGTAACACCACTGATTAAATTTATGGATGATTAAATATTATAAAGAAGAGATGTGAAATTTGATGATATGATATAAAAAATTAAATCAAACATCACATTCAAATGCACTAATAGAAATTTAATTCATATGAATACTGTTATAAGATATGTGTCGTCTTTTAATGAATAGTGAATATAAAAAAATCACAATAATTATGATATGATATAACAAATTGATCCAAACATCACTTTCAAATGCATTAATAAAAATTAAATTAATATGAATACTTTTGTAAGATGTGTCAACTTTTGATGAACAATGAATTTAAAAAAATCATAATAATTGTACTATCACAAGTCGATGTTTCTAAAAAATGCAAAATGAACACCGATGCACGTCAGTTACTATACACTAGTGCATTTGTATGATATATCGCACCGGTGCATTTTTATGACCTATAGGCACCGCCCAAATACCAATACCAATTATAAATCTCGGTGCGTTTGTGCAATAATCTACACCGATGCATTTATGTGAGTCTATGCATCGGGGAATTTGTACGACCTATGGGTACCACACAAATACCAATACGAATTAGAATAAATGGTGTGTTTGTTTGATACTACGCACTGGTATGTTTCTATAACTCGACGTGCCGGTGCGTTTGGACGACCTATGGGCACTGCACAAATCCCAAGACCAATTATAATGGCCCCATGCGTTGTATCACTAACAGTGCGCCCTAGTGTGGTTTTATGCATTGATGGCTCGATGTATGCACCTTTGACTGCATCCGGTCACCTTATAGATGACATGCACTGGTGTGTTGACACCTTAGTAGTGCACCAATGAAAAAAATATATGTAATAACCTCCGACCGCCCAATTTTTTTAGTTGTGTTGAAATTTCATTAAAAGCTCTGCCAAAACCTCCATAATCGTAAATGGATGTTGTAGCAAATGTTTTTTTTTTAATTTTGGCCAATTTTATAACATTAAAAAGTTCTTTTATAACCTCCACTATAGGGTGTTTTCCTTTTCGTGCTTGCTCCTCAAAATCATTGAGCTTTATAAGACAAAGTTCAAGAGAGAGATTTAGAAATTTGTTGAGAAATTTAATTATTTGACATAATAAAATTTATTTTTTAGTTTTTAAATTGTTTCTAGAGAGAATGAGAATTTTTAGTGAATTAAAATTAATTTTGAAGTGTTGGAATAATGTTGAAATGACGAGTCTACATAGATTTGATGAGTTGTGTTCTCATTGTTAGTGTTTGAGCGTATCTGTCCTGACTAGTGTCTTTGTATTTTGTGTATGAGTTGGTGATCTGATTTATTTGAATCTAAATTTTCCTAGAGGTTGTCTATGCGTTCCTATATAATGTAATCATTTTCCAAGTAGTTTGATCAATGATAAATGAATTATTCTTGTGTATCTCTCTTATTCTCTATTATGGTATTACAGTTAGAGGGGGGGATCTAAAGAGCTTGAGATCCGAGAGCCGAAGGGCCTATATCTATGAGGGTTGTGATTTTATTTTCTTTTTTACTTGTTTTCGATAAAAAAAATTCGGTGTTTGCATCTGCTGAGAACATTTTCCCAGAACCTGTGAAGGAGATATTGGAGTTGTTTCGGTGGGTGCGATCTGCATTGTTTTATCTTGATGTAGTGTTTTACTCGGTGAAATTTACAAATGGATCTACTTGTTAGTGTTGAAAATTTGCAAGAGGATTATATCCTATAAAGTGATGCATTTGAAGTCCTATGCTCATTTTCTGAGGATTGTATACTACCCACTACATTGAGTATCACCTTCAGCTGCAAATTAACTTGAGAAAATAAGGTTTCATGGAGAAAACCTTTTCTTTCTAAAAGTCAAAGCATTTAAATGGACGTGACTTGCATCACTTATTTGAGTTTGTGTTTTTTTATGAAGAGTAATGTGCATAAGGTTTAAAGAAGACAAATAAAGAGTTAAACATTAAAAAAATGCGTGGCGTGTTATTGTTCAAGAAGGTATATTTTTTTTTTTTGTGAAATAGTTTATATGAAAGATTTTTTGGAGTGCAAATTGTGTTGGGTGAAAAGGAGAAATAAGGAGTATTTTTTGGCTTTGTTTTTTTATTTGAAGTAATATTTTGAGAATTTCAAAATTTGAGTCTTGATTTTTTAGATCTTGTGCATTTGGTTTTTTATCTAGTGATGTTGGGTGAAAATTTGGTGGATTTGGTTCCATTTTTTTGATTGGGGAAAGATTTTTTGTCATCATGTCAATTTTTTTGGCTGAAACTTACTTGAATGAGCCCAGAAGAATTGATGGAGGAAATTATGAAAATTGGAAATTCAAAGTATTAACAGTTTTAGAGCGAAATAATTTGTGGCCAAAAGTGAGTGGGTCAGATCCCAAACCCACGACTACTATAACAATTCAATATTGGGAAAACAAGAAACAAAAACAAAGGTGTTTCTATGAATATCTGTTAAGGAAAACATCATTCCTCATATTAGGGACGATAAAACATCGAAAGGAACATGGGATGCTCTAAAAATCTTGAATGAAACATCCAATACCAACCAATTTTTTTTCCTAAACAGAGGTTTTGTCAATTAAATTGGAAGCTAATGAAAGTATAAGAAATTTCATTTCTCGTGTCATAAAGTTAAGTGACAATTTAGGAGATATTTGTGAAAAGGTGTCTAGAAATGACGTCATCGCCATTGCATTGAATGGCTTAGTGCAAGATTATCAATTTTTTGTTTCAAGTCTTTGAGCTAGAGAGAATCTACGTAATTTTGATGAATTAGAAGGTCTTCTTATACAGGACGAAGAGAGGATGAAGAGCTTCTATTTGGGATTAGAAAATTCATATTTGGCATTGGTAGCCAAGGGTAAGTATCCATACAAAGGCAAGCCATGGGAAAAAGAATGAGGAAAGTTTCAAGAAAAGCATAAAGGTATGGAACAATCTAAATTCCCATTTCATGATAAGAGACATGATGATTGCTTGTACTGTGGAAAACTTGGACATCATGATAAATATTTTTATAAAATAAAATATAGTTAGTCTAAACAGAGAAACGAAAATATTAATGAATTTTTTTTGGACAAAGACACCTCACTCAATGATGCATTTAAAAATATCAGATTGTTTGTTTTTGATGCTGCATTATTTGTTGAGACTAATGATGTGAATGCCTGGTTCATTGATTATGGTTCATCACTCCATATATCTTGTAATAATGATTGGTTTGATGAATATCATGAGAGCATTGATGGAACATGTGTTTATCTAGGAGATAACCGATCCCTTAAAGTTCAAGGTTATGGAATAATAGGTGTGATGTTTCCTAATGGAGAAGAGAGATAGATCCATGATGTGATGTATGCTCCTAGTATAAAAAAGAATTTAATTTATGTTTCTACTATTGTTTATCAAGATATAAATGTGGAATTTTCAAATCACAGTGTATTTTTAAAGACATCCAAGATCGCTACGAGGTTATTGCCACATGTATGAGAGTTGGGGGCTTTGTTTAATCTTGATGTGACGAGGACATTGCATCCAGCATTGACATAAACAACAATGTCAATAGAAGAGTTATGGCATAAAAGGTATGGGAGTTTAAATCAAAATGGTTTAATGTTACATAAGAGAAAAAAAATGGTTGAAGGTATTCCTGTTATGAATAATAATCATGTTGGATGTGAAGCATGTACACTTGGAAAGAAACATAGAGAGGAATTTATTGTACATGATAAAAAAATACAAAGAGAAATACTTGAAATAATTCATGTTGATGTATGTTGACCCTTGCAAACTAGATCCCTTGGAGGAGAATTTTATTTTCTATTTTTTGTTGACGAGCGATCTATATATACTTGGGACTATTTCATAAGAAAAAAAAGTGATGTTTTTTATTACTTTAAGGAATTCAAAAACACAATGGAGAAAATATGGAAAATACATCAAAATTATCATATCTCATCAAGGGGAGAGAATACACATCAAGAGAATGTAATCAATATTGCAAAAGTCATGGGATTCTACAACAGTTTATAGCTCCTCATACGCCTCGGAAAAATGGAGTTGTTGAGAGGAAAAATAGAACACTATTGAAATGTGTACGAAGAATACTTCAAGGTAAAAATATCTCGAATGGTTTTTGCGCTGAAGCCATTAATAGTGTTGTTTATTTGAAAACTAAGCCTCCAAAAAAAAATTTAGAAATGAAAACATCTTTTGAAGCATTTTATGGATGTAAACGAAAAGTGAACCATTTAAGAGTTTTTTGGATGCAAAGAATTTTCTAATATTTCAAAATATGAAAGAAGAAAACTTGATGCAAAATAAATTATGTGCACATCCATTGGTTATTGTGATGATAAAAAAGCATACAATATGTTTTTTCTTACTTAACATAGATTTCTTGCAAGAAGGGATGTGGTGTTTCATGAAAATGCAGATGAAGGTTTCTAAAATGAATAATATAGGTGTATAGCATGCTATTGATGATTATGTCAAAATAGAAGCATGTTTTGAAAAGGAACAGGAATAGGTACAACAAAATTTATAGGAACAGGTAGAGGTTCAAGAGCAAGAAGCATCTAGCATTCATGACACTCCAAGTAGAGGACAAGGGACTCCACAAAACATAAAGAAGGATGAAAGTAGTAAAAATCGAAGGAGGACATCATGTAAAATTCAACCACCTATAATGTGTAAATACTATGCATTGATGTCTCATGTAATGAATGCTTTTTAACCCTCAAATTATGAAGAAGCTAAATAATATAAAGAATTGAGATATGTAATGGATGAAGAATATAAATCAATAATGAAGAACGACACATGGGATTTGACAAAATTTCCTAAAAATAATGTTTCCATATGATGAAAATGGTTTTCCAAACCCAAGTTTAATGTTGATGGAAGTATTGATAATTATAAAGCTAGATTAGTTGCAAAAGTATATTCACAAAAATAAGGCATTGATTATGAAGATAATTTTTCACCTGTAGCCAAACTAAATACAATTAAGATCACAATTGCATTAGCTATGAAACAAAATTGGAAAATGCATCAACTAGATGTCAAATATGAATTTTTGAATGGTGAATTAAAAGAAGAAGTTTATTTGGTTAAGCTTGAAGTGTTTGTAAAGGAGGGAAATAAGCATATTTTTTTTACGTTAAAGAAAGCTTTGTATGGTTTGAAGCAATAACCAATATCTTGATTTGTGAAAAATGATTCATTATTTAATGAAAAAAAAATTGTGAGAATCAAAATTGATCCTAACCTGTACATCAAGAAATATGAATATGGGAATATTTCCTTGATATCTTTATATGTTGATGACCTTATCATAAAAAGTAGTGCATTCAAGTTGATTGAATAAATAAAAATTCAATTATCACAGGTATTTGAAATGATGGTTCTTGGTGAATTGCAATATTGTTTGGGTCTTGAAATTTGGAGGGAATCTAGTAAGACAATAATCAAACAAAGAGAATATGTAAGGAAAATCCTTGAAATATTCCATATGTTTGAATGAAAGGTAGTTTCTACTCCTTTGGAATGAAATGATAAGTTGTATCGTGATGATGGATCTAAAGAGGTGAATGGAACCATGTGTCGTCAACTAGTGGGAAGTTTGAACTACCTCACCACTACCAGGGCAAATTTAACATACTATGTCAACATCCTTAGTTAGTTTATGGATAAGACTTGTGAAATCCATTGGAATGCAACAGAGAAAGTCCTTCAATATCTGCAAGTAATATTTTATTTTGGTATTTTGTATACTTATGAATAGGATGTTGAGCTGGTCCGTTTTTCTAATTAATATTAGGCTAGGAATCTGGATGACAAAATATCAACCTCTGGATATGCATTCAATTTAGGATCAGGGATCATATCATTGAGTAGCAATAAACAACTAACTTCTTCTTTGTAATCCATAGAAGTTGAATACAAAGTTTTGACAAATGAAACTTGTGAAGCTAATTGGTTGAGGAGGATTCTTGAAGATGTTGGAGAAAAAAAAAATAGGACCAACAAACATCAAATGTGACAACTATAGTTCCATCAATCTGTAAAATAATCCAGTTTATCATGCCGAAACTAAACATATAAAATTTCGGTAGAATTTTTTAAGGGAAAATATACAATCAAATGAGATTAATTTAATCTATTGTAATACAAGTGAGAATGTAGCTCACATATTTACCAAGCCCCTTGGAAAGATGAACTTCGAAATATGTAGACAACTATTGGTGTACATGAACCTAGTTAGCCTTAATTAGTTTCACTTCAGCTCTAGCTATTGCATGTGTTGTGCACTTGCCTTTAGCTATTTAACTTGAATGCTTACATGTGGTGTACAATTAGCTTTAGCTAGTTAACTGTAGTGCTTACATGTGGTGCATGTGCACATTAGCAAAACATAAATCACACTTAGATTCAATTAGATTTAATTATACATAGTTATTGCATCTACAACTAAGATTAAGTTAGTTTTTTTATGTATTGATTCTCAAACTAATATTGAGTAATCAAATTCATTCTCATTTCCAATTTTGATTTTCAAATTATTGCAAGGTTTTGTAATTATTTTTTTGTTAGATATATATTTTTTCTCTAATAATTTTACACGGTATCAAAGTTATAGGGGCTTGGAGAAGGTGCATGAAAAATATTTTGCAGGTTTAAATATCAAAGAATTAGAAATTGTACAAAGACTTGATTTGCAGATCAAAATATTGGGGAACTACTGCAATTGTTGCTACAACTACAAGGTGAAAGAATGGAGTGCTCATATTCAACTATTATTACTCTGTATAACTAATTGCAATGGAATCCATAGATTTTTCTTTACCTCAGAGGAAAAGGCTTGTATCAGATAGTTATGAATATGGAAGATGAACCGAAGTCCACCATTGAAAAATATAAATACCTCAGCATGATGGATGAGGATTTTGATCTTCTATTGTTGTCCACATCTCCAGCATTGTGTTTTCATGTGGACACATGAAATAATCTGAATGAGGTTTGGACATCAGTGGATAATTTATTTGGAAAGTAGGGTGAGATGTAGGCTCATATTCTCGAAAATGAGCTAAATTCCTTAGATCCAAACAAATTTAAGAACATTCGAGATTTCTGTATGAAATTAAAATCATTTATTCTACAATTACATGATTGCGGGATTGATAAATCCAAACATGAAGGTGAATTGATGCTTTCTATTTTTTATAAATTAGGCCCTGAATATGATTTTTTTTGTTTCTACATTTCATACAGTTAGACTTTCAACCAGAGATAAATGGAACATGCCTAAAATTGATGCATTTATTGAGTCTCTCACTCATGAGCAAGATAAGTTCATGAAAATAGGTTATTAAAGTCTCCAAATGCACATGCACTTGTCATGCATGAGAAAGGAAAGTACAAATTGAAACCAAATTAATAATCCAAAGGCAAAGGAAAGGAAAGATATCCAGATCCAAGAAAGGGAGGAAATCCAAAACCTCTAGATGTTTCCTCTAGCTCCAAGGGTAAGAAGAAAAATAAAGGAATCTACAAGTGTCCTTATTGTAATAGAGGTTATCATATTGAACCCTCTTTCATGTAAAATACTATTGATGTTATGGAAAATACTCTTCATCAAAATAATTTTGTTCATCACTTTTCAGAAAGTGCCTTGAAGAAGATGGAGGAAAAATCACAAGAAACAAGGGGTAATGGTCATGATTCGATTTCTATTCAATATAAATAGCAACAATGGATCATCTATTTAGGAGCTTCACATGATATGGCTTCTTCAAAATATTTGTTTCTTCTCTACATGCATAATTGAGACCTCTTATTCTCATGGGGGACAATTCTGCAGTTGAATCAACTAGACAAGGAAGAGTGCAATTCGATGATGGAATTTTTGAGAATGTATTGCATATTCCAAGGATTTTTGTGAATATTATTTCAGTGTATTTGATGAAACACACAAGCACGGAAAGGAAAGTGGAATTTACCCCCAATTCCATGAGAATTTATGATATGAAAGCCAACTTGAAGATTACATCTGGAAAGGTAAATTATATATATCTTCTATATACATTTTCTGATTTTGTTCCTCAATCAAATTATATTTTGCTACTTATGCATGCCAATGAAGAAAGTAGGATTTGGAATGAGAGATTTGGGCACTTTAATTTCAGATATATGGAAAAAAAATTGAAGTAAGGGGTGGCTAATGGATTGTTGTCCATTGAATTTTCAAATGGTGTTTGTAATGGATGTTCTCATGGAAAACATCCACAAGAAAAATTCAGGAAGGGGAATGCATGGAGAGCCTCTTCACCTTAGAACGTTGTACATATCGATATGATGGGTCCATTTCCAGTAATTTCAATCAGCAAAGCAAGATATGTGTTTTCATTTTTAGATGATTACATGATATTCACTCGGGTTTACATCTTGAAAGACAATTCTAAAATTTTTCAACATTTAAATATTTTCGAAGTGCATGAAAAAAATTATTCTTGAAAATGCATCAAGATACTACGCATACATAATTGGAAGGAATATGTCAACAAATATATCCAGAATATTTGTAATGAAGTAGGAATGCAGTTGCAACATACAGTTCCTTACACTCCATAACAAAATGGAATGGACGAAAGGAAGAATAGATCTTTGGAAGAGATGGAAAAATGCATCTTGCATGAATGATCTCTTTCATAAAAATTATGGGTTGAAGATATCAATTGTGCCTCATACATCTAGAATAGATCTCCTCAAAAATATGTTATTGGAAAAACACCTTTTGAAGCATTAATTGGCATGGAACTTGAAGTTAGTCATTTCTGCATTTTCGGATCTCGAGCATGGGTCCACATTCCTACTGAGAAGAGAAAGGTTTTGGAGCCTCAAACTAAACCATGCATGTTTATTAGATATTCTGATGAAGTCAAGGGGTACATATTTCTTGATATAAACACTGAAAATTTCTTTATTGAAAGGAGTGAAAATTCGACAAAGATATTTTTCATGCACCACGAGATGAACTTGTTACCAATTTTCCCTCACAACGCATTAATGAGTATGTAGATGATAATTCAAATTAGAATTATGATGTATATGAGCCTTTTCCTGTGACACCTATTGGACCACCAGTTGTTGAATATCGATATCATACATCCTGATGTACTTCGAAAGATTCTTGACTACCTTTGACAAAAAAATAGTGCAACATGAGTGATATCCTAGATGATCCTACCTCTATACCTCAGTTTGAAGAAGATACCCAATCACTCTTAGCTATGGAGCCATGCATACCCATGGACACTTATATTATCCAAACATATGATCTACAGAATTATGTATAATCAACTGGGCCGCCTCAATGGGAAGAAACAATGGATGAGTAATACAACACTCTCATTGAAAACCAGACTTTGGATCTGGTTCTGCTACCTTCGAATCATAAACTTGTGAGGTGCAAGTTGGTTTATGAGACCAATAAAGCAACGAATGTCCACGTTATTTGATATAAGGCATGGTTGGTAGCAAAAGGTTTTCAGTAGGTACATGGTATTGACTATGATGGGAATTTTCTCTGGTGGAAAAAATATATTCCATTCAACTGGTTCTCTCCATTGCAACATCAAGAGGATGTGAGGTGCATCATATAGATGTGAAGAATTCCTTTCTTCACAGTGACATAGAGGAGGAAATATACATGGAGAAGACACAGGTATACATGAAAAAATCATCTCTCGTATACAAAATAAATAAGTATCTCTATGGCCTCAAGTAGGAACCTAGAGCATGGTATGTAAAGATGGATTCCTATTTTTTATCTCAAAATTTTGTACATTGCAAATCTGATTCCAATGTTTATTTTTTGAATAAAATTGACTCCTTGTTGATCATAGTACTCTAAATAGATGATCTTTTGATAACAAGTAGTTAAAATTCTATCATTTCTGAGATTAAAATTTCATTGCATAAGTGGTTTTCTATGAAAGACATGGGCTTTCTAAATTTCTTCATTGGACTAGAGATCAATCAGAGTGGTTCTAAGATTACCATTTCTCAACCAATGTATGATAGAGATATTTTGGCACGATTTTACATTAGTTATTGAAAGCTAGTAACGACACCTTTCTTATCAGGGATAAAGCTTGAGAATGGAAAAGACACACTATTGGCTTGTTGCATATTGTACTGTGAGCTTCTGCAAAGTCTTATTTATTGTACTTTCAGTAGCTTCCAGATGCATGTAGGAGCCACATGAGTTACACTTGAAAGTTCCAAAGTACATCTAGGGGACAATCACATAAGGGATTCATTATGCCGCAAATTATTCTTTGGATCTCATTCGGTTCACAAATTCGTATTGGGATGATGATAACATTGATCACAAGTACACTTACAGTTATGTACTTAATTTGGGACTCAGCCCAATTAGTTGATCACGCAAGAAGAAAGTTTCCGCCGCTTTATCATCAACAAAGACTGAGTACAAAGGAGCAGTCAATGCCACTATTCAGGCCATTTGGCAACAAAAATTCATATCTGAGCATGGTATAATTTACCATCGTCCAACTTTCATCTGGTGTGATAATCAAAGTATGCCAAAGTTTTGCAAAGGTACAGTGCAATGGAAGCGGACCAAACATATCGAGATCCACATGCACTTCATTACAGAACTAATTCATGATGGGATCATTGATCTTAAGTATTGTCCGAGTTCCGAGAAGATTGTCGATATCTTCACCAAGAATTTCATTGAACAAAAGTTTCAATTTATGAGAGATCATCTCGGGTTGAAGGACATGACTGCCTAGCAGTTGTCTTTTGACTACTTTTTGTATTATATTTTGAAGGGGTTTTCTTCCCACAGGGTTTTCCCTCTTTCTGCTTTTCATGCATTATATATGGGTAGCTAAAATGCCCTTGTTGTCGAGACTCATTCATTGTGTATCACGCTCACCTAAGTTATCCTTCAGGGGGGGTGTTGGTGTACATGCACCTAGTTATCCCTAATTACCTCTAGTTTAACTTTAGTTATTGCATGTGATGTGCACTTATATTTAGCTAGTTAACTTGAGTGCTTATATGTGGGGTGCACTTTCCTTTAGTTATTTAACTCTAGTGATTGTGTGTGGTGCATGTGCACATTAATAGAACATAAAGTTCAATTATCTTTAATTATCCATAGTTATTTCAGGTACAACTAAGCTTAACTTGGTTTCCTTATGTATTGATTCTCAAACTAATACCGAGTAATCAAATTCATTCTTAATTCCAATTTTTCTTTTCCAATTCTTGCAAGTTTGTGCAATTATTCTTCAACTAGAACAATTTTTGTGCTTTAATAATTTTACAACAACAACTAGGCATCCTTGAAAATTCATAGATTAACTTTGAAATATGTAGACAACAAGTAGACATTGTTAAAAATCCATTTCTCCATTAAGATGTAATCGGAATTATCAGACAAAGTTCGAATAGAAATGTTATTGAGAGTTTATACGAACATAAGAGTTTGTTGAGGAGGAAGGATAGGATATAAAAATAAATAATTTTTATGTTTGATGATTATATAATCTACGTAATTTTAAGATAAAGGGTGGCCACAGGAATGAAAATTTGGACAAACAGGAGAGATATTTCTTGTAAGGATTGTTTATTCATTACTTTGTATTGCAGTGGTTCCAATCTGTGTGTGTTAAAACTCGAATTAGTAATAGATTAGATGCAAGTCTGTAATGTGAATATTTTGTGTAAGGAGATCGATACCATTTGAAAGTTCGTTCGAATATGGGAATATCTATATAAATATATATTTGAATGGAATTGGAGTATTCTCAAGCGTGGTCAATTCCCAAAAGAGAAAGCATAGCCTTTGATCTTTGTCTAACGCCAAGAATATTTCGATGTGGAGATCGATCGATATCGGTAAAGTTGCTACGGGAAAGTGTAGTCCAGCACTGGAGGATACACTAGCATTGAAGTCATGGATGAGTTGTGAAGGCGCCAACATGGTTTGATAACATCTTCTAGCACTTGAATAGTGCCCAACATGTAAATCGAATTGAAGGATACCTTTATTTTTTTGTTTAACAGTAATTGAAGTAATAAATAGTGTGCCTAACATGGAAATCGAATTGAAGGATACCTTTTATTTTTTTGTTTAACAATAATTGAAGTAATAAATGGTGTAATTGGATCTATGTGAGACAACCTCAGCCCATAATTTCAGATCCAGTGCGAATCTTTGATGATCAAGGATCAATTAGATATTTGCTGGAATTTATGTTGAGAGCGGTCGCTAAAATAAATTTTTTGTTGCCCTGAAATGTTGTTGTCAGCTTAATCGACATGTTGGATTTTTGTTTTTCCATTGTGGGATCATTCTCTAAGGAAACATTAGCTCCATGTCAATTTGTTGTTGAGTGAAGCCTTGTTGAAGTGGAATTCAAATCTGGAAAATTGGGGAATGAACTTGATAGGAGGCTTGGTTTCCTTTGCCATGCGTGAAGAACATTCTGAGGAGAAGGCTTTAGTACATAGCAGGATAGTCATGATATAAAACATATACTGTATGAACCATGTAAAGGTAAGATAAACTTATGCCATAGAATGGTTTTGCATGGAAAATGGTGAATCAATTTGTGTCTAGAGCCATTAAAACATTTTAGTTGCAAATATATTTTAGTGTGTAGAACCCTAAAAAATAATCGTATCTAGACAAATTGTAAAAATAGATTCAAATATTTGAAAATCCCCTTGAGCACTTGAATTTCGTAAATTGCATAGCTTAAATTTGGAATTCTATTAGCCTTTGGTAGAATTTAGGAAAAAATGACCAAAAATATAACTTACAAAATAACCAAAATGTAAACTAAGAAAACTACTTAAAATTTTTTAAAGGTAAAACTATAACCATTTCTTTTGTACGGCATAGTATTTATATACCACATTCTACACATTAACTATTTTGTTATTAAAATATTTTATAATCCATATTTATTATTATTATTATTATATCTCTTTTTCTTATTATTCTGATTATAAAGTAAATGTATTTTTTTCCTTGCAATTTTTTTTTCTTTCGGTTATTTAAAAGCTTTATTATAATCAACATTAAAATAATAGTAATTATTATTATTTTACTTTTTTCTTATACAAAATTAATATTAAAATAAATTAATTAACATGAATATTTAAATAGTTAAAGTACAAAAATACTATATCTTCTTCAAATTTAAGAATCAAAACATTAGATATATTTCCTTTAGCCAACTAAAAGTGTTTACAATAAAAGTGGAATTGTTAATATTTTATAGTCTATGTTATATTTTATTGTTTATTTTTTTGCAAGAAGATTTTACTTTTAGTCTTCAGAGTTATCGACAAAAAACTTGATACTTTTATTGAAGTAGATATGTCATTCCTTACGATAAAGTAAAGAAAGGTATCGCATATCCTGATCAGGTTGGATCTGAGGGAGGGTTTGGCCAACACCAGTCATATTCAGGTTCATGGATTTTCTTTCTCCGAATTAATCGAGTATGAGAAATTACCTTTTAGATGCCATCATTATCATAAGCATGGTAATCTAGCTAGGGACTGCCCTATGGGTTTAGCAAGCACGGAAGGCAAAGGGTTGAGCCTAATCAAGTGCATCGAGATCCAGGTGATGAGGAAGGACCGATGCAATAGGAGGAGGGAGGGGTTCAGCAAGAAGAGATCTTGGTACTGATGGAGGGACATGATGAACAAATTGGGAGTCCTAGTATTCAAAATAACCCTGAGATCGATCATATGCGATAAGTGCAGGATGAGGTGGAGTTAATTGGCTCGAATCCTCAATTCGATGGTACTTTTTCTCTCAATATATCATCCCAAAGTGTTTTTTTGAAATACATTTTGGCTGTTTTACATAGGCTTCATCCCTCGAGGCTAAAATATGAAGTCAATCCCCTCTGCAGTAATTTCTCTCTAGCTCTAGACATGTTAATTACTTATGTCCCAAAACTGAATATTTCTAGTTTTCCCTCATCGAGCCATCAGTTCCCTCTTCTCTCGGTGCATCCATATGGAAAATAAGAGTACATATGTCATCCCCGAGACAAAAAAAACTTCCCTTTCAAACCTGTGGGTGGGCTTGGGATGATCTAGGAGTCCTCTGCCCTCCCCAGTACCCATGGTAGGAAATTGAACATCTCCAAAGCTCATATTAAAGATAAAATGGATATAGATTATGGAAAACAACTATCCCTAACAAGGGCTCTTGGAGAAGAGCAAGCCCTAGTAGTGGTTACTAAATGATCATCATGTCCTTCAACTATATAGGTTTGGCCTACACCCAAAAGAAGCTAGATTTAAAACAATTATTCAAACCTGTATATTTTGATGTAATCATGCTCTAAGAAAGCCTTGGAGCCGGATAGACATTAAGAAAATATTTGAGCAAACTATTTCCAAGTTGGTCCTTTTTCTCTATTGACGGAAAAGGAAGATCCATGGGGTTAGAGATGGGCATAAGGGACATTAGCATAAAACCCCTAAATTCTTAGGGTTCGGATTTGGTATTAGGGGAAAATGTGTACTCAGATCTTTTTTCAAGCCTCACCCTTATAAATATCTATGGGTCATGTTAGGAAAGCGCCCTATTGGCTTAATGGGGCATAGACCCAAGTTCAAAGTGACTTTGTAGTCCAACAAAAGGCACTATTACTGGCCATTTCGGCAACAATCTATTTGCACAGAATGAAGTCTCACCCAAGGAAATACAGGGGGATGCTAGAACTAGGTTTCGGCATCCATAAGGATAGAGGACAGTGGCTTTATGGCTTTTCCCTCTTATTAGAGATCCGAAGGTCATACCTATCAATATTACCAACATTTTTCAATATTACTGCTAAACCTACTCATAGACTACTTGATCTTATTTATTCATGTGCTAAACATAGTAAATAACCATAAAACATACTACGCTATTCAGTTATACAGAAAAACCCTTAGTCAAGTTAGATATTCATAAACAATAATAAAAAGTAAAACACATCATTATAACTCGGATTTTCTCAACAGTTCATTCATTAACATCCAGATCTATCTCATACGCCCACTTTCCACCCTGTGCATATAGCTGCAAGGGCCTACACACACAATTGCAGTATTTTCTAAGGTATCCACACACCTAATTGTAGGAGTCTTTTCCTCTAACCCCAAAACACAGACTCTAATTCCGTCTCGCATCCAAATGCATCATAAAATATATCTCATTCATAACCTACCTATGAATTATATGTAGACTCCTTATATAGATTTGGCTTTTACAATACCATGGTCCCAAACCATGGGAAAATTTCAACATTCACAAAAATTCCCATGCTTACATAATTAAGGGGCTTTGACCGACCTAGAGGCCCTTAAGATAAAAAATATACCCTGCACTTCGCACTCTCTGCCTCGATCTGCGAAGTCCTTACTTCGAAGGTGATCCCCGCTCCAACAGGTCCCAAAAAAAAACTATGGCTCGTCCCAAGTCACATTGGTGGTGCGACACCACCATTTTCTTTCATGCCACTCAAGGAATCCTTTAATCGAGGAACTGTATCGACGCAATGCTTTGCAAAATCTTCCAAGCAATGAATCTTTGATGGAATTGGTTGCCTCAGGTTCCAATCCCCTATAAGTTGTGTGCATATCTTTAAGCTTCTTCTCCACAGCTTGGGACAGCTGGCTGGCCCCAGTTTCCCAAGGCTTCATCTTGGCAATGACTAGCTTCTCTTTCCGGCACACCTCCTCAATATGTTCCTGTAAAAATTGACCCTCTTGGAGATGGGTGATCCTCTGAATCAAACTGAAGGTCTTTGCAGTGACCTTCATTTTATCAAGTTTCTCTTCTTTCTCGTGCACCTCAGTCTCAATATTCTATACCTAGGCGTCCTCCTGTATGCGATACTCGATCTATGCTGTGGTGGACTTTAGCTCTGCTATACACTGCTCGTGAAATTGTGGCAGAGTTGTAGGATATAACTGCATCTCTAGCTCGACGATTTTAATTTCTATATTGATCCTTACTTCGTCGAATTTGGCCTTGTATTCTTTGACAGTTGTGGCCAGCTTCGCCACTTTTTCCTCAGGCATAGTAGTAACCTGGATCATGAGCTATGGTAGCTCGCTACATTCCTTCAAGATTGCTACTTCTAACTTCTGGTATTGTGCTTCCTCATCCTCCCGTTCTTCGACAAAAATATGTTTCTTTGTAGCCCTGCTATGGCGTTCCTCCTGGGCGTCCTGAATAACCAGAAGGGCATGTTTTTATTTGATCTTTAGTGCCTTAGCAATGCCTTGGTGAAACTCATGCAAGCCCTGTAAAGGCATCGTCGCAAGATTCAATGTCGTGCTCTGCCATTGGACCATATTATTTATTTACTCATCTGTGTCAAAATGTAGTGTGCCTGCAGAAATAGACACTACACGTGTATTTGTAGACAGTGCCAACTCTTGTGCAGTTGTACCTGTTTCAATTGCTACCTCCCTAGGTGGAACCACGCTTGCTTGCAATGTGCTCACCTCGACCTACAAATTCTGCAACCCTTTGTGGACATCCTCAGGTACTCTCTTGTACTTTTCTTTGATGTTTCCCCAAAAGTCCTCATTGACTTGCTGCAAAGCATCCCCGATCTCGTCAATGCCCCCCTTGGTGAGCACCATTGTTGTTAGTCCAGCAGATTTGTCAAATTTTACCTTCTTCCTTTTGCCACCCTTCTGTGGATACCTTCTCTTAGTGATAAACAGGGAGGAGGGGCTAGATGGATTTGTGCCCAAATCTCTGCTAAGAATATCATCCCACCTAGTCTCCAGAATATTCGCACTAGTGTCCTTCTATCCTGTTGGCATAGTAGGCAGTTCCCCACTCGTTCGTGCCTTATCTATTCCTTCATGAAATAGAGTTAATCAATCACTTGGCCATCGGCTGATGATGACCTCTACATCTTCCTCTTCAACTAGGTATGGGAGCTCGTAACATACCCCCATGAGGTTCTTATTCACCTATATGTGGGTATGATGGAAGTTTGCTTTGAACTCTGCAAATTGTTGATATTGTTCTGCAATTCTTGGCGACAACTGGGTCTTTTGGCTGATTACTGTCCTTAATATCATCTCTACTCTGACCCAAAAAAAGTTGTTATACATAACCCTCGATGGTTCTGTTGAATGCGATAGAGAAGCATATGGGATGGCTTCATAGAGATCAGGGTCCGTAAGATTGAAATTTGACCCATTAGGTTCACTCCATTCCATCAATGCAATCAGAAGCAGGAGCCACACATAGTGGAACTGGTTGCCTTCTTCCTACACGACCCTGCAATCTTCGAGGAACTCCTGATATAGATAGTGAGCCCAATTGTATATGACGCCCTTGGCGCACTCTGTAGCTATAAAAATAACAGGTGTGGAAGCCTCCTTTCTATGGCTCTTTCTCATGAATTTTCCCACAAGGAGGTGCGCGTTGATGTGCACAGTTCTGTACGAAATGGAGTTAGTGAGAAGACCTCAGGACCCCTTCGAAATATCATACTCATTCTTCATCTTTTCTGCAAGCTGCTTGTCTTCGTTTTTACGCACAAAAGCCTCTGTGGGGTGCAATCATTGACAAGGAAGGGCCATTATTCTCCTCATCGACATCTCCATCATGGGGATCTTTTTTTCCAGCCATAAACAACCATCGTGCACCAAGGCTAGTAATTGGCACACACAAATAGTATTAATGGGACTTCACCCAAACTGTGGTATGTAAAAAATATTAAGTGTCCCTTCCTTCTACATACCGTTTACCCATTTCATTTGCTCTAATCACGTGAGTCTGCCTGGAAATGATTGTTGGCGCAGATATCGACTAGGTTCAAAATACGGGTACTTACTTCTATCACTGAAATCCAGTCTTCCATTCTCAATTAGGGAACCTTAGAAAACAAATCACTTTCAACTACCACTTCGTCGGGAATCATCGAAGTGAAAATCTTATACTTCACTACGTCGGGGTCCTTCACCGACTTCTTAGCCTTTGGCTTCTAGGGTAGAACGTAAGGAGGGAAACTGGAGAGAGGTTGAACCTCCTCAGCATCAATTTATTTTAGCACTTATTCAGTCTCCTAATCCTTATCTGATTAAACTTCCACAACTATTTCCTTTTCCCTCTATTAAGCCCCCTTACTCTGTTGTTCCTTCGTGAGTTTCTTCTGGGGTGAAGACCGTACTACTGGTTTCTCAGGGTTCCTAGATGGTGTTGCGTCTACAGTCTTCTGTCCTATTGGATACCTTAGCCCTGTGGTTGTTACTAGTGGTATGGCTTTCATTGTGTGATTGACTCCTCGCAATAATTTATGGCTAAGTCAGGACTTCATCAAGGTTTCTCTAACTACTTAGAAATTGTACTAACTACTTGTGCAGGTGTGGTGTCTGGTTGAGGATATCGCCCTTATGCCGCTATAAGATTTTTTGGTTTGGGGGAGATGGGACTAACACGAGGGCGGAAGTTCTCGCACTATGGGGATTGCTATGGTTTGTGTCACACTTGTATATCAAAAACCTTAGGGTGTTTTGGGATTCGAAGGTACTGATCAAACATCTTAATAAGGATACAAGCTTTTCTCCTGGACATCTGACTTCTTGGCTGGAGTGCATCAAATTGTTGAAGACTTCTTTCGATGAACTTACAGTTTGGCACATATTCACGGAAAAAAATGTACAGGCAGATAGCTTGTCAAATTTGGGCCTAAAAGGTGTTTTTGGGGTTATGAATTATGAGCTGACGACATATGACAGTCATGGAGCTATTGGCTCGGTCAATTTCAACTAACCATGGTTCCCGTTTCCTATTTTTCAGGCTAATACTTTACATTTCTTGTCTTGTGCGGCCTCCAATTACAGGGTTTGGTTTCTGTTTTTTGATATATAGCTGATTGTTCATGATCTGTATGTTTTAAGACCATAAAAAGGTTTTGTATTGTTTTGATTTCGACTGCTGGTGTTTTTTCAGAAATCTATGTTACATTAATATGTTCGGTATTTTTCTTTTGAGATTGATGTATATCCTCACCTTCAGATGGAAAAATATAGGTTGGGATTGAACATTTTACAGTTTCTGGAACACTAGGGATGTCTTCCTGAAAGATTGTAGCCATTTTTGACAATTTTGCAACTAAATATGAACTGGGACTTATATGCTAGAGCTTTTTTCTGCCTGAAAAAATAAAAATAAAAATAAATGCACAATTGAATGTACGATAGGGTGTTCAATGAAAGTAAAACTGAATAGGAAAAAATTCCGCTACCTATAACTTAGAATGCACAATTTACTGTACGATAGCATGTTCAATGAAAGTAAAACTGAATAGGGAAAAATTCCTCTACCTATAATTTGCAACATACAGCCAACTTAAAAAGTAAAAACCTGGAACCGTTGTTATAAAAAACCCAACACGCTCCTTAAAAAGTCAAAACCGAAGATAGTAATTATTAATAACCCAACCGTACGAAAAAAAAAATCAAAACGGAAAATAGTTGTTATTAATAACCCAACCGTACAAATAATCCTGACCGAAAAAAAAATTAAACAAAACAAACACATCAAAGTACTTGCATTCTCGTGCCCTAGTTTGGTAGTCGTGCACTAATGAAAAAGATCGGTAAGATTAAGCCACTAATGATGCAAGTTTGCCCTACATAGATGAAGTTAACTCTGAATGAAAAATAACTAATGGATTATTTCTTATTTCAACGACATCAATTTATTTTATCATGACAAATGGATGCAACAATTAGCTTCACCATTATCTTAAACTTTAAAATGAATGTAGCATTGATGAAGAATCGAAATAGAGGTTTGAGAATATTAATAATTTAGGTAATTAATCAATATTAACAAATATAATACATTTTATTGAGATGCAATCATTTTTTTTTGAGTTTTAATTTTTATTTATCAGCTAATCATATCGTATATTTAAAATATTAAATATTTTATAAATTTATTTAAATTAAAAAAAAAAACAACATCAATTAAAATATTATATATTAAAAATGTATTTTTTTTATTTTTAATTATTTAAATATTTATTAAGTATAAATTAAAAGTAATATATATTTATATATATATATATATTAAATTAATAAGGGAAATAGATAAAAAGTTGCACCTTAAAAATATATAAGGTGATTAGATGAGAATAAATTTTGTTATAACTCTAATAAAATTTGATTAATCATGAATCATTGTAGTCACAAAGGCAATAGAGTATCAACTATAAAATAATTGATTTTTTAAATATTTAATTTATAATTTTTTATAATATTAAGTTGTATGGAACAATAAATTAAGTTTTAAAAAGTTGGCCACTATGGAGGTGGGAGTTAGTTTTTATGAAAAGCTAGGGTTTTTAAGGAGTGTAGGGTTTATGAGGCATCAATAGAAGCAATAATCATTGAGTATTTATATGGAAAGCTATTGAGGCATGCTTTTGTAAGGTGCAGAAGGCTATATGCACTTTTAAATATGTTTTGAATTCAGGAGATGCTAAGCCCACTTCAGGGCTGAAAATATTGTCTTGAATGCTCAACTTTGAGAATGATCTACATGGAGGAAGGATGGAAACTTTAATTGGAGGATTATAAACTACATCTACCACAACATTTCCATTGATGTGTACACTCGCAGGGTTATACTGAGAACATACTTGTTGATGCCCAAATAGACTTGCAGGTTCATCTCTTCGTTTTGATCAAGGTTGCAAAGGACCCTCTAATAATCATCCTACATGGCCCATATCTGCAAGAAGAATCCCCCCATTCACATCAATTTGGGCGAGACATATGAAAGGAAGAACAGAAATAGGAGGAATTCTAGATCCTCATCAAAAATATAAATAGGAAGTATTCCCTTCTCTAGGTCATGGATTCAGACTCACTGATAAAGTTGAGCCAGTCCATAGAAGTCGAGAAATCCTACTAATACAAATTGTCCTTTTTTTAAAAAGAATTTTCTTTTGGATTTCTCTCAAATGAAGGATTATTAATTTCAAAAAACTCCATCATAATCTTGATCTGGGATTTGCTTAGAGGTTCTTTGGGATCTAAGAACTATGGATATCTTGTCTCTTATAAAGATGTGACACAAAGGAAAGACTCCAATAAAGTGGATCTACTTCGTTATAACCCATGCCCTTACATTGTTGACCAAATGAAACAAGTGCCTGCGATGGAGGTCAACCTCTCAGAGGTAAACCACTGTTTTTCTGCTCTCTAATCTAAGGTTGTGATTCTAGAAATTTATAAACACAATAACGTATTTCTGGAATCTACTGATCTAAAAAATTAATCTTATGTTAAATAAATAATCCTTTTATTAATTCTTTGCAGAAATTAAATCGCCAATTCCAAAACACAGATGAACCAAAATCAGTCACACATAACAAGATGTTTTACTAGGAAAGCTTCAAGCTAAAAACCCCAACTATCATATATTATGTATATCAATGGAACATGTAACAATATCATACAAAGCTTAGCTCATAGAGCTCTCAGTACAATATACAATAGTCACACATTGTCTTGCAAAAATTTGAAAATCCCTTGCACAATTTACTGCCTCCAGACAACCTACCTCCACTGTGCAATCCATGCTGAAGAAGAACCTTGAATGAATTCGATCTTGCCTTGCCTTGACTGCGCAATCCTCATAAGCATCTCCAATGTGTGTGTAGATGCATTAAATGCATCACTATAGTCATAACTGATAGTCCATCTCACCCTTTCACCTATCTCTCCACTGGGTCTCCACTCGATCTGACATCCAAGAAGTTAACTGATGTATTTCTTCAGTTGCAAGTAAGACAGTACTTGTCAATTAATTAAATAATTAATTCACTCATCTATCACTAGTGTATGTTCAGTTACAACTAGCACAAGTGAGTTTAACTCATTGAACTGAGTTAAACTAAATAAAAGATCACATAACTACTCTTCCAACATTATTACAACTTGCCACTATCAGTTATAACTAAGTCCTCCATGCATGAGTCACCAACCACCCTAGGAATTGTATAATTCCTTCAGCCCACTGATGTGCCACATATGTTCACTGAAATAAAGTGCTCCAAGAGAATAAGTTACTATTTATTATCTGATTATTATTAAGGGATAATAATAATCGACATGCATTATATTAATAGATTTGCGATCTATAAATAGTCTTCGCTCATCTTCTAAAAATAGAAATTCATCCAAAGATATAATTTTCTCAACCATCTAGAATTAGCATCCTGCTAATTTTAGAATATGCTAACCATTACAAAAATAGACATACGCCTAAAAATAGCCTGTGTGGGGCCCACCTAGTATGGGTGCTTATTTTTCACTAGGATCAAGGAATGATGTTTCCAGTTGCCACTTTCACTTTTTCTTGTTGTAATCTTCAACACTCCCTCTCCACAAGAAAGGACTATCTTTGCATGTGCCATGCAACTCCATGCATCTGCCCTGCAACTCTTGTATGCAACACTTCTGAAACTAAATAGCCTCCAAAGAATTGAATCAGTATAATGCATCTGTCATCAAAGTCTTATGACCTTTGCTTAGCTACTACACCTGTCTTCAGGAACCACTGCATTTTTTCACTCTACATCCATGCACTCTGCACTTGCTCTCAAGTTTGATCCGCGCTCTAGTATCCGACACTGTCACTTTGATCTGACTGCATCAATCCAACTAATCATGCTACTGCTGCTCTATGGGTGCCTCGTAGCCTAGTTCAATTCATGAGATCCACACCATCTCAATGAATCATGCCTAGAAATATCTTCTTGGGATTACTCATGCATGTCGCCCCACCTCTCACTTAGTGGTATAGCTGCATGCAGTCCCTATGCCCATCTGGCACGAAATTTCTCTACATGAGTGGTTGCTCCGACTCCATGATCCTCATCTTGTGGCTGCTCCACATCCCGATGTTCACTCTTACCTGCATGAAAATCCTGATCCCTCTCAAGCTTCAATTTCATTGATTTCTCATACTTCCCAATAGTAGGATGCTCCATAGAAATACCATCTACTTCAAGTCTGTAGAGATTCTTAACTCGAATCCCAACCTTCTCGGCTTGCCCTGTTTCTTTGTGTCATAGGAAAACCTTTCCATCACTAAAGACAACATCATAGCCTCTATCTTCTACAATTGCAACTGAGATTAAATTCTTCTTTAAACCTGGAACATGCACAACATCTTTTAGATGAAAGAGTTTACCTGACGCCCTCTGAAAGGTAATGGTACCAATTTCGGTTGCACTGTATCGTCCATCATCGCCCAACTCAACATGCATCTAAAGCTATTTCTCCACCAAGTCACTGAAAAATTTCTCATCTACCATCATGTGAAAGGAAGCACCTCTATCAATGTACCACCCTGATCCCAATGCACTAAACATCATGCATGCAATCAATTAGAAGTCAAGCTCAAATTGCGAGGCAAGGGCCTCACCAGTTGTAGCTGCAACAACCATATTTTTCTTCTGCTTATGTGGACAATTTGTGGCAATATGTCCAAACTCGTGATAGTGAAAACACTTCACTTTGGACATGTTGGGCTCCTTGCCATCTTCATCGGCCTCATATTTTGAATGGAATTTCTTCCCCTTCTTCTTCCTCGCCTTGGCAGCCAAAGCACAATCATATTCATCATCATGCATTGATGAAGAGCCATCCCTAGTGGTCTGATCCGACCACAATCACTCCCAATCTGGTAGTTTCTCTCGTCCATTGACAGAGTCTTCATAACTGTTCCAACTCTTCAGAAGTCCAAAGAGAACCAATCTCACCAAATCGTCATCCACAACAATAACTCCTACACTCCCAAGTTGATCCCTGCATTGGACAAAATTTTTCAAGTATACTGGAATAGTGTTGTTCTTCTTCATCTTGATTTTTCTGAGTTTATCCTTCAACTCCAATTTGCTATGGTTTCTGCTGCTTTGGAAAAGATCTGTCAAATCCTTCCACATTGCAGATAGAGTGGATTTCCCATGAAGGGTTGACACAATATGGTATTTCACACCTTCCAAAAGAATCCTCCTTGCCCTTGCTACTTTCTCTTGCCATACGTCAAGTACTACAACATCAACCAAAGTGGGCTTAGGAACATCTCTCTTGATGAATTCCTTCAAGCCATTATCTTCAAGCACCGCCTCCATCCTGTCCTTCTAGGCTATGTAATTCGAGCTTCCCTCGAGTGTGTACTCCAACCGCAACCCATTGAAAGCCATTTCAATGTATACTCAACTATCACACCAAGAAATTCTTGCAGCAAATTAGAATTTTCCACCAGCACAAAACTCAGCACCACTTCAATATTGAAATCTCCAGTGATTAACACTGCTCCGATACCATTTAGAAATTTATAAACACCATAACGTATTTTCGGATTCTCCTGATCTAAAAAGTTAATATTATGTTAAATACATAATCCTTCTACTTAATTCTTTGCAGAAATTAAACTGCCAATTGCAAAACACATATGTAGCAAAATCAATCATACATAACAAGATGTTTTTCCAGGAAAGCTTAAAGCTAAGAACCCCAACTATAATATATTATGTATATCAATGGAACATGTAACAATCTCATACAAAGCTCAGCTCATATAGCTCTCAGTACAATATACAGTTGTCACACATTGTCTTGCAGAAATTGCACAAATACCTTGCACAATTTACTACCTCCAGATAGCCTGCCTCCACTGTGCTATCCCTGCTGAAGAAGAACCTTGAATGAATTCGATATTTCCTTTCCTTGTCTATGCAATCCTCATAAGAATGTCCATTGTGTGTGTAGATGCATTGAATGCATCACTATAGTCACAACTGGTAGTCCATCTCACCCTTTCACCTATCACTCCACTGGGTTTCCACTGGATCTCACATGTAAGTAGTTAACTGTTGTATTTCTTCAGTTGCAAGTAAGAAATTACTTGTGAATTAATTAAATAATTAATTCACTCATCTATTACAATTAAATAATTAATTAAATAATTACAACTAGCACAACTGAGTTTAACTCAACGAACCAAGTTAAACTAAATAACAACTCACATAACTACTCTTCCAACTCTGTTACAACTTGCCACTATCAGTTATAACTAATTCCTCCATGCATGAGTCACCAACCACCCTAGGAATTGTGTAATTCCCTCAGCCCACTGATGTGCCACATTTCTTCGCTCAAATAAAGTGCTCCAAGAGAATATGTTACTATTTATTGTCTGATTATTTTTAAGGGCTAATAATAATCGACATGCATTCTATTTATAGATTTGCAATCTATAAATAGACTTCTCCCATCTTCTAAAAATAGAAATTCATCCAAAGATAGAATTTTCTCAACCATCTAGAATCAACATCCTGCTAATTTTAGAATATGCTCACCATTCTAAAAATAGACATACACCTAAAAATAGCCTGTGTGGGCCCCACCTAGTGTAGGTGCTTATTTTTCACTAGAATCAAGGAATGATGTTTTCGAATGCCACTTTCATTGTTTCTTGTTGCAATATTCAATAGTGATTTGAAGGTTCAATAGTTTTTTTCTTCCATATGATGTTTTTCAATAATGGGTCTTTTCAACTTGGACCCGCAAGTGTGATATTTACCTATGCTCCAAGGGTTT
This sequence comes from Pinus albicaulis, assembly GCA_034641835.2. NCBI lineage: Eukaryota > Viridiplantae > Streptophyta > Pinopsida > Pinales > Pinaceae > Pinus > Pinus albicaulis. Next base: position 1,869,608,381 of record CM076578.1, read on the forward strand.
TTTTATTGTCTAATTCAATTCTCAGGATGATATGGAGAGAGTACTAAAATATGGGCCCTAGTTTTGGGGAAGACATGGATTATTCATTTACCTTGGTTCTGAGATTTTGATGCCACAAAATTGGTGGTCTCAACAATGTTGGATAGGCTGAGACTACCAAATATCCTCCTCCATTTCTAACACCACAAGGTTCTAGAGGAAATCAAACACACCTTGGGGTCATTCAAAAAGATGGATCTTCAAATAACGAAGCAAGTTGTATTTACCTACACCTTCGGGTCATTAAAAAATATGGACCCTGAAATAAGGAAGCAAGTTGTATTTACCTATTCTAGAATATTTGTATAAATAAACCTTTGTAAAGGTCTACCTAATCTCATTTATCTTAAACACAAATGTTTAGTGCACCAAATATTTGTATCATGAAAGTACTACATTTAGATGGTGAATATGTTACCAAATAGGTCACTTGCAGAAAACATGCCATGCCCTGGAGAAAAGAAAAAAAAAAGCCAAAAAAGAAAAAGGGGAAGGCTCGAAAATCAAAAGGTTGGCAACCTTTTGATCCCACCTCACGGAAGAAGAAGAAGAAGGAGAAACCAAGCAAAACCCACTCAAATCATAAATGGTAATGCAACCCACATGCATAATGACATAAAATTAGAAGAGATTCATGCACTAGAACTATAGAAAAATAAGGTGCATAAAGAAAATGGGATGGTGGGAAAAAAGGGAGTTGTTGTTAAGTAGTGAATTGGTAATAGTTCCAATAGATGCCAACCCACTAGGATGACAGAAAGTCAAGATAAAAATAGGCAAGAAAAAGAATTTAAGTGATTATTATTATACTTAACTTTACATGTTCTTATATATTTTTTTTTATTTTTTTTCTTTTACCCATTAGCAGAGATACTACTATTACTGAATATGTTTAGCATCGACAAAATGTAATTTTGTTCTTGTCCAAAATTAAATAAAATTATGAGTAAATAAAAAGGTATGAATCATAATTTTATAGTAAAATTTTCATTATTTAATAAAAGTCATTAATATTTAAATAATTTTTTGATAATTACATGTAAAATAATATTTAAAATTATAATTAATTATAAAAATAAAATTATTATAATCTAATATATTTAGTTAATTTTTATTTAATAATATTATAAAATATAAAATTATATATCATCTATTTCATAATCAAGTTATAAAACCTAAAAATCTATTACATAATGTATATCTCAATTAACAATTTACAAAGTTGAACACTTATCTAATAGTTACTATGTTTTAATAGATTAAATATTTGTATGACAATATAATAATTATTACTGGAGATTTCAAGTTATTGTTTAATCTATGTTTAAATAATATAGCATTTCTTGAATAATTAAGATTAATGATTGCACCGAGAGGCACATTCTACAACCCAGTATGACATAGATGTGTGAGTATGTCGGAAGCCAAAATAAAAAACTAAACACAAATTAAAAATAAAATCTAAATAGTGTCGGCTTAAAGAATAACTTACACAACCATATAAATAAACAATTAAAAATAAATTTAAACAATATAAATTTAAAATATGAAGAGTTTTAAGAACACTAAAAAAAGAGATATGGTAAATAAATAAAACATCTTTTTATATTTACTCCATAAACTTCTTTATATTTATAAAAAACTCAAAAAACATAGGTGAATCCTATGGGCCAAATACCATGGGACAAATTATTATTAATACCATGGACCAAATACTATATTTATAAAAGAGATATAAAAAGGTAAGGTAAATAAATAAACATATATCAAATAGGAGTAGAAATCAACATCTAATTATATATAAAGGCTATGGACCAAATTAATAATAATAACATGCAAAAAAAAAAAAACATAATTAACCCTAACATTAATATTAAAATGGGCCTTTTTGATTAGCCTCGTTTGGTTGTAGAGCGACGACGAGAGAAATTATTAGGGTTTGCTATTATGGGTTTCCTTGTGGTGCCAGGAAAACCGCTCCCAAACGTTCTGAAGAATGGTGGCTCAACACCGTCCTGGAGGTTCTGGACCCCAACTGCGCGCTGCTCACTATTGACAAATATCCACATTCTTGCAGAATTAGTTGTCTTGAGCTCCCTATAGACTCAAGGCCATCTCGCACCTGCTCTTGCCTAGGGTTGCGACTGGCCTCTTCAACTCATGAAACCAGCACGGCTATCAAAGACAAAACTATCTGCACCCTTAATATAGCTCAGAAAGATGATCTGCGTGCATTCAAAACTCTGGTTTCAAATCGAACTCTGCAGGGTCGCAAGATCTGGCACTGGCTTCTCCTCGGCACAGACGTGGACGTTGTCGGTGTGGTCGGTTCTCTTGCAAATGCTTCAGGCAGATCTGCAACCGCCGCCCTTACAGTATTCCTAAGGGTTTAAGTTGAGACTGTTATTGGGGATTTTACTCCACCTCTGTTGGATGTCGCCGACACTGTTGAAGGCAAGGAATCGGGGGTTTTCACTGGTGATTTAGCCGCATTAGAGACCGCACAATCACTTACATTTCTCCACAGCAAAGCGACGGTTAGTAGCTAGACAGGGGATGCTTCAGAATATGCGATCCAAGATGGTGTGCCCTTAGACTCCACCTCTACCGCATGCCAAAAGAAGATTTTCTTCTTGGACCAGCCAGGTTTGCTAGCAGGAGTACCAACATTTCAGATCCAAATCACTCTCCTCTCTCGCAAAACTTTGCTGCAATGGGTGCGTGCAACAGATCTAATGCAGGATATTTCGCGCAAACTCGAACTCTGGCTGGGGATTCCCTCCTCTTACTAGAGATTTCTGTATAAAGGTAAACAACTAGAGGACCCTTTTCCCCTCTCCTTTTACTATATTCAAAGGGATGCTTCTATTGTATTTACCCTTCGTATAAGAGGAGGGTTCTTTGGGCAGACCTCGTCTGCTCCTCCTTTCTCTTACAAAGATGTAGTCCATAAAGATGCAGTCCATCCATAGTCCTCTTCAAAAGCAGCTCAACCAACTATGGCTCCAAAGCCATTTTTGGTGGATAAATTGGAGGAAATTCCTTCTATCGAATTCTCTCATCCTGCGCTTGCCGATCATTACCAGACATTTGCAGAAACCGCAATCATATGCAGATTTAATGGCCTATGGTCTCACACAGCAGATTTATACCAATGGATCCACTCCTAATGGACTAATAAAAGCAAGATCTACTTATGCTTGAAAGGCTTCTTCATTGTCGCTTTTGACTTAAATGAAGATTACTAGAAAGCCTTAACGGGAGGCCCTTGGTTCAGGGGCTCGGTTGAACTTTTCCTCACCCCATGGTTTCCAGACTTCGACCCCTCTACGGCTGTCATCACCAAACTTCCCATTTGAGTCAAACTCCCGAACCTTCCGGCGCATCTATGGCATTTCTCTGTTTTCTTAGGCATTGGAGATACCTTAGGCCACCATCTCACTAGAGATACCTCAAGAAGGGAGAAAGGACTCTACACCTACGACAGATTATGTGCGGAAATAGACATCAACAAAGGATTGTCGGATCAGATCAACCTCAAAATTGGGGACTTCCATTGGACACAAACCTTGGACTACGAGAATACGACCTTCCGATGTTGCCATTGTCATCAAATGGGGCATCCTCAAAATGCATGCACTAAGTTACTCGAAAAAAAGAAGAATCTCAATCCCAAACCCAAATCAAAGAGCTGGAATCCCTGTGTTCCTAACCCCCCCATGGATGACACAAACTCCTCCAGCTTAGATGAGGAGGAAATTGAAGCAGATGCACAAAATGTTGGAATTCCAATGGACGCTCCTTCAGCCAATCGTGCGGATCCCCCTGCTCCTCCGATCTCTCATAAACGCTCTCACGTATCTTCTTCCTCCAACTCTGATAAGGATATTCCATCCCCAACATAGAATAGTCTACAACTGGTCACGACCCAGCCAAGTTCTACTGGCTGGGTCAAAGTAAGCAAGAAAAAAGGGAAAAAATGTCGTTTGGCAGTATCTACCCACACTGGGTAGAAACCTTTTTCCATCTCTCGTTTTTCTGCTTTCCTTGATATCTTTTTGCTCATTCCTTGGTTTTTATTCAGGAGCGAGGTCGATAGCCTTTCACCTTCGGCTCCCACGCTTTTCAGCTTCGCTTGCATGCAAGCTCTGATTGTACTATATGTTTTCTCTTAATAGAATTAGTCTTATTCAGGGAAAAAAACATTAATATTAAAATATTAATATTAATATTATTATTATTATTAAATCTAATATTCATATTAATATTATTAAATTTAATAACCTTATATTAATGAAATATTAAATTTGTTATAGTATAATATATATTAAGATATCACTATATATATATATATATATATATATATATATATATATATTAACTGTAGATATATATGGGAGGGAAGAACAAAGACATATGATAGAGGTGCAGAAATAGCGGGAGCGATGAAGGAGAGATGGAGATAAAATAAAGAACAGGGGAGAGGGGGAATGAGGAGAGAGAGAGGGAGAGGAGTGAGAGAGGTAGATAAGGGTAAGAGAGGGAGAAGGAGATATAAATATGGAGGTGTGAGAGAGAGAGAAGGAGAGAGGATTGGAGGGTAGAGAGAGGGAGGGAGGAGTTAAGAGGGAGAGAATAATAAATACATAGAGAGTGAGAAGTAGAGAGAGAGGGAGTGACATGGAGAGATGGAGAGAGAGTACATATGTTTATGGGTGAGATAAAGATACACAGAAAGAGTAACATAGAAAAGGGGGGAGAGAAGTAGAGAGAAGAAGAAAGCGAGGGATATAGTAACATAGTTGGAGAGAGAGATAGAGTGATAGGGGAAGAGAGAGAGAGAGAGAGAGATATGATTTAATAGAAAAGAGAGGGAGGGGCACACACACACACACACAGCGAGGGGTGGTTGAAGATAGAGGAAGGTAGGCGAGAAATGGAGAGAGATGAAGGATGAGAGAGAGGACTTGAGAGAGAGGACTTGAGAGAGAGGAAGAGTGTGATGGGGAAGTGATAATATTATAGGGGAACACGAGAGAGAGAGAGAGAGTGAGTGAGTGATGGGGGAAGAGATAGGGAGGTAGTAGAGAAAGGGAGAGAGTGGAAGGAAAAGAGAGGCAGCTTGAGAGAGAGGAGGAGAGAGGAAGGGAGATAGGAGGATATAGGGAGGGAAGAATAAATGCATAGAGAGTGACAAGCAGAGAGAGAGGGGGAGTGAAAAGGGAGATATGGAGAGAGAGTGTGTATGTTTGGGGGTGAGATAAAGATAAAAATAAGGAGAGATGAAGAGAAGAGAGGAGATAAGGAGAGAGAGAGGAATATATTAACAAATTTGGAAGGTGAAGATAGAGACAAAGAGGTGGGAGAGAAACAAAGAGAGAGAGTGGAGAGAGGTAGGGAAAGAGAGATGGAGATGCAAGGGGAGAGAGAGGGAGGCAAGAATAAATACATAGAGAGTGAAAGACAAAGAGAGGGAGAGGGAGTGATAAGAAAGATGGATATAGAGGGAGAGAGGATAGTAGGAGGGAAGAGAGATAGAAGTAGGGGCTAGGGAGGGAAGGGGAATAGAGGGAGAGGGAGGGAGAGGAGGAGGGAGTGATAGATAGATATATTGGAGAAAGAGAGTGTATTTTTTGGGGTTGATATAGAGGGACAAAGGAGAAAGAGATACATATGGAAGGTGAAGAGAAACAAGAGATAGATGGAGAGAGGGAGGGAGGCACAAAGATATTGATAAATATGGAGTGAGAGAGTGTGTGTGTTTGTGGGGTGAGATAGAGAGACAAAGAAGGAGATATGGAGGGACATATAGATATATATGGACGGGGGAGAGAGGGAAGAATATTTATTGCAATAGATGCATTGATTTCAGTGTAGATGGTGATTTCTAATCCTAATTGATTGATTGAACTAGATGCATTGATTTTAGTGTAGTTTTTTATTTCTAATCATATTTGATTACTTGCACTAGCTGCATTGATTTCAATGTAGATGATTTCTAATCCTATTTGATTTATTTCACTAAATGCATTTATTTCAGTGTAGATGGTGATTGCTAATCTTATTTGATTGCTTGCACTATATGCATTGATTTCAGTGTATATGGTGGTTTATAATCATATTTTATTTCTTGCACTAGATGCATTGCTTTTAGTGTATATGTTAGTTTCTAATTCTATTCGCTTACTTGCACTAGATGCATTGATTTGAGTGTAGATGGTGATTTCTAATCCTATTTGATTACTTGCGTTAGATGCATTGATTTCAATGTAGATGTTGTTTTCTAATCATATTTGATTTTTTTCATTAGATGCATTGATTTTATTGTATATTTGATGTAATTGGATCTAGGATGGGACATTAATTTTAAATTCATTGGATTAATAGTGTGCATTGATTTTAGTGTAAGCACAAAAAATTATTGACAATGCAGATTTATTTTTGTGTTATAGTAATTAAACCTAATAATATTGGAGAGCAAGAGAGACAAGGTATGATGTTTACTACAACAACTCAAGCTAAATATTTAAATGGTTTATGATTTCAACTGTCTTTTTCATATAATCGATATGACAAGATGAGAAAACTATTAGGGGTGACAATAAGAGTAGTAGAAGAAAATAGTTTGATATTGATCACAATGAAGGCTATTTGTAATTTACTACATTCTTATTATTCACATTTTAGATCATTCAATATTATTACATTGTCACTTTGCATTCAAAAATTTTATTTCATCATTTTTCATCATTAGAGTTATTTTACAATATTTATCATCTCAACAAGTTGAGGTAACTAAGAAAATTTAAAATTAAAATGAATGGATAAATCTCAGACATATTTGGCATATTTAAAATGGTTATATTAATATTAGATGTATTTTGATATTATTGATAAAATTAATCATATGTTTCTCATATTATCGACAGATTTTCCTTGGCAGCACACGACTGAAACCAGCCTAGATCCATCTTAACTCGGATCTATCAAGCGCCGAGAAGGATCAAATCTCCGGAGGTGCAAACTTTTCCTCAAGTTTTACACTCAAAAAATAGATTTGCACCTTTAGAGATTTGATCTCTCTCGGCGCTTGATAGATCCGGAGTTAAGATAGATCTAGGCTGGTATTAATATAGCGTATAAGATTGATCTTAATATAATTTACAAATTACCAATTTATTTAAATCATATATAATAAATTATAGTTATGAAAGCTAAGGAAAACTAAGATTCACATGGGATAGAGACGTTGTCAAATAAAGGAAAATGAGATGGGGAGACAACATTTGAAGTACGATGAATTCACCTGAAACAGATCGAGCTTGCATGAAAAAAATATTCAAATATTCAACCAATAACAATAAAATTGAATTTATGATAGCGCCCAATGGCAGCAAAGTTGAATATGAAAAGAAATACTCTTCTTCTATAATCGGGAAACATTCATAACAAAATAACAAGTCAACAACTAACATTGTTGTTGTTAAAAACCCAACGCGCCATAAAAGTCAAAACCTAACATAGTTGTTATTCATAGCCCTACCGTTGATGTAAAACTTTAAAAAGATGTTTGGCACAATTAAAAGGAATATTGAAAGACAATTTCGCATGCTACCTAATACTTATAACGGCTTCGACGGCAACCACTCTATTGCCTCAGCAATTTTCTGGTATATGTCATGAATGATATTAATTATCGCTGGAATCCTCTGGAAAAATATTCTCACCTGATAGTTACAGTGGTTTCGAGGTCAGTCACTCTCTATTGCATCAGCAATTTGTGCAGACCAGCTACGGCCGAATATCATCTGCTATATGTCATGAATGATAGAAGTGTATATTTTTAGAATTTATTAAACACATTTTTAATTTTATATTATTAATTAAAATATTGGTTTGAAAATGATTTTACAATATAATTATAATAACATAATTTTAACATTCTGTCATATAAATCAAATTAATTTATAAAGAATTTCCTTTCGAGTTAACAAATTAGCCAATTTTTTATTTTTTATTTAAATATGAGTTCCTTTTCATATAAAAAATATGGTTATTAAAACGTACAAATATGTCATAGTTCAGTAGTCTCTGTGGTAGGGATAAAATTTTGTTCTTCCTTTGAGAGAATTTCAATTCCCAATGACATGTTACGTCCGCTCTGATAAGTTTAGTGTTAATTATAGATAGTTGTTGTGATAAGTTTAGTGTTAATTATAGATAGTTATTATGTAAGGGATGTTAAAGAATTAATCATTCGGTTAGTTTAGCAGTAGTTCTAGATTAGTTAGCAATCAGTTTCCAGATTCAGTTTATTCATAACTGTTTCTCACTTGTATAAATATACATTTTTCTTTTCAATAAATATAGATCTTGTGCCGATGTGCTCTCTGCAATTCTCTGTTGTCTCCCTTTGTTAATTTGACATGGTATCGGAGCTGAGAGTCGGTCTTCTTTGTGAATCTGTTTGTTGTTTGATCGTTGGAGTAGCAGAGACAGAGACCAGGGCACCGGAACGCTAATCCTTTTTCATCTCTGAGGGGAGGGGACGAATGAGGTCTCCAAACAGGGGAGTACTCTAGCACCCTAGTTCTGTCTGGTTGCAGCTTTCATGGCAGAATTGGGCTTCAGTGCCAGAGAGACCATGTTTGCCTCGGACAGCGCCAAGTGCAGCATAGCCATGGGTAGCAGAAAATAGAGATGCCTCATTTCCAGTTCTTCGTCTGCCGTCAGAGGACTAATCAGATGCCCAATCTGCAAGCTGTTGGCTCGGCATACGAAGTGGTCCACTGCAAGGATCTTTGTTTGTTTCTCCTTCCGCCAAGGTTTCCCGACTGTAGACTCGTTTGCAAGATCTCCTATAGATTTTGAGAATAGCAAGTTGAAGCCGTTCGTCTACGAAATCGATCGTTCGAGGTGTAGACGCATAAAGGACATTGTTTTCTGCAGATTAAACGTGGAGGTGGGAATGTCATCGTTTGGGGAGCCTGATGGCAAAGCTCAGGCTTACAGCCGGAAGGAGAAATTGCTGGGCTTGCTGTGCGTAAATTTTCTGAATCACTACCGCCTTTATGCGCCTGTGAAGTTCCTGGACGCTGCCATTTGAGTTTCTAATTTTCAGAGTGCTATCACTTGCGTGCGGGGCTGAAGTGAATCAGCGGCGTTAACCTACACAACGAACCAGGGTGCTATCACCTGCGTTAAGGTATTTTTGTTCGACAAAGTGATTTCTGTTAAAGTCATATGCGAAAATTAAATACTCAATGGATTGTAAGGCTTCATAGATTACATCAAAAAGAATTCAACGTAATTTTTAAAAGTTTTATTTTAAGGGTTTTAAAAAAGAGTTAGCCCAGTTTTATATGAAGAAAACGTGATTTGGTTTTATATGAAGAAAATGTGATTTGGGAGAAAGGAGTAAGCTCACTTTTATGAAGGAAGAAAAAGTTTTGTCTCTTGTCATATGAAATTCATATGGCTTATATGGCCATGTAAGGTGTTTTTAATGCCCCATATGATTTGAGAGCCCTTTTTATTAAAGAGCATGAATGAAGTTGAAGGTTTATTTAAAAGAGCATGAATGAAGTTGAAGTTTTTTAAAAAGAGAGATTTCTTTTAAGAAAATGAGATTTAAGAGAGGGCTGTAATTTTAAAAGGTATTTTTAAGCTTTTAAAGGATATGAGATTTTGTTGAGAAAAAAGAATTTAGATTAAAAAAAAAAAAAAACTTAAATTATGAGAAAGTGAAAGTGTCAGAAAGTGAAAATGTGAAAGACTAAAGTATTGTCTTACTACATAAATTTTTGGAAGTTTTTGGAAGCAAGGTATTTGATGCATATGTAGGCTTGTTTGTCTATGGAAGTCAAGCAACGAGGTCATGGGAAAAGCCAAGAGGCTAAAGCAAAAACATAAGATGTTCCAGACCTTTTTAGATCTGGAAATAAATAGGAAAAAAGACGCTTATGCATTAAAATGCATAAAAGAATCAGTGGATGAAAGTATACTTCCATTGATTTCAGATGCCAAGACAACCAAAGAGGCTTGGGATACCCTTGAGAGATGTTTTGGTGAAGTTGAAGATGAAGGTGGATCTGTAGCAGCAGATCCAAAACGAGATGAAGAGTTTGTTGAATCTCACTGTGCTCAGTCACGGGTGGATGAAGAATGTGAAGAAAGTGCAGAAGCCGCAGAGAGAGAGCACGAAGATGTTTGTGAACCCCACTGTACACAGTTACAAGTGGACGAAGATTTGTTGATACCAGCAACATGGATTGCTGATGAATATTTGGTGATTCCAGCAACAGAGCTTGCTGACAAAAGTTTGATGAAACCAGCAACACAGTTTGCTGATGATGACTTGTTGATTCCAGCAACACAACTTGCTGATGATGAGATGGTGAATCCAGCAATGCAACTTGCTGATGAAAATTTGATGGTTGATGTTAAATTTGATCATGAATTTTTTACTAATGATGACTGGTTGCAGATGATGCAAAAAAAATATGATATTGACATGATGTTATTTGGTGAGATTTCCTCACTGCAGTTAGTGGAAGACAATTTGTTCGCAGCATTACAGATTAGTGGAAAAGAGACAGAGATAGAAGCAAAGAAAGAAGTCTGCAAAGTAAAAGCAGAAACAGAGAAAGATGCAGAGGCAGAGAAGGAAGCGCAACATCAGAAAGTTCTCACTGCAGAGCAGAGGGAAACAGAGATAGAGGCAGAAATAGAGAAATAATCTCAACAGGAGAAAGCTCTCATTGCAGAGCAGAAAGACTGGAACCAATGTCGTTCTGAAAATATTTTGGATTCTGATATTGATTTCCAATGTGCAGGTACACAAAATGATTATGAAGAAGAGTTAAAGTTTATTGAAACATGGCTTGCAGTACCATGTCTGGATAAGATCTACACAGAAGATGTAGAATTGAATGTTGAAGAGGATATGCATGATGAACATGTTAATGAAATTTTCATGCATTGGAGTTTTGAAGAAATAAGACATTATTCTAATATTATGTTGCAACAGATTGATCATGAAAACCATAATACAGAAGACAATACGTGGTAGCAGCCCACATTTCTTGAAGATGTCCAGGACATGCTTAGACAACCTGGAATAGTAAAAGACCTGCACCAGCAAATGAAAAGTCTGAAGTTTGAACAATACAATAAGACGAATATGATGAAACAATTTAGAGGCTACAGAATTTGGAAGAAAAGAAGAAGAAAACCAAATCTAGTTGAAAGTCAAGAGACTTCTCTCTGACTTCAGAAATATAGAATGAATTTCAATGTCAAAAGTTAGGAATAAAATAATGTAACTCTCAAGATTAAGAGGGGGTGTTAAAGAATTAATCATTCGGTTAGTTTAGAAGTAGTTCTAGATTAGTTAGCAATCAGTTTCCAGATTCAGTTTATTCATAACTGTTTTTGACTTGTATAAATATACATTTCTCTTTTCAATAAATATAGATCTTGTGCCGATGTGCTCTCTGCAATTCTCTGCTGTCTCCCTTTGTTAATTTGACAAGGGATAAGGATGGAAGGGTAACCATTTAATTTCAGTTTACAGATTTTTTAGTTTAGTTAGCAAAGTCGGAAAGAATGGCTTAGCTTTTTTGTTCTAAAATATAACCAAAATATGACACAATTGAATTCATATTCATTCTTCAAAATTAATTGACTTGTATTCATTTTTCAAAATTAATTAACTTTATATTCAAGATTATGGATGAACAACACTTATTCTTGACTCAAAGTTGTACATTAAATTATAATTGTACATTGCCTTACAAATTTGCCTTTTTCATAAGCATCTATTAATATGTGAAAGATATATTTTTATAATAAATTAAAAAATTAACTATATTAATTTAATTTGAAATATATTAATTTAAAAAAAATATTCACCGTACAAATTTACCACCTTACCATTTAGAATAGACCAAATATAATCATCATCACATACATAAAAGAATGTGCCTAATATAACCCTCAAATAAATCTAGCTTTTGGAAAATACACCGTGAAAAACACTACAACATAGAACTTAAAGTAACACCCTACCATGGAACGTACTATTTAGTTTATGCTTTTATTTATAAATTTGAAAACTATACTTTATATAAAAATTACACTTACATAAATATCATTTTGATATTTCAAAACATGATTAAATTATAAAATAACTCTTAAATATAAATTATAAAATAATTCTTAAACATTAATGTTTCACCATTGCCTAAACCATACTTGTTTATCAAAACATATCATTATGCCGTATTATTAAAAATAGTATGTGTTATTAACAATGGAGTATTTTTGGTGTTAAAAATTAGTTAATTCGTCTTTATAAGAAATTCAGTAAAAACTTAGAAAAACCTGACGGTTTATTTGTAGTTGTGAAATGACACTTCAAATCTATAACTCAATCACTTAATAAAAAAATGAAGTTCAAGAAATAAAATATAATTTTATTTGTGGTTGTGAAATAAGACTTCAAATCTATCACGGAATCACTTAATAAAAAAATGAAGTTCAAAAAATAAATATTATATTTTATTAATGTAAAACCCATAGTAAATACAAAAAAATTTACGGTCAAAACGTTAAATAATACAAATATACAATGATAAATCACTTGTTATAGTCTTGGAATTCTATAAAGACAAATTATAGAAAACAATAAAAATCATATAAAATGCACCTATCAGTGCTTCATTATTTTGTTAATCCAATAATAAAGAAGTTAAGAGAATTGTCATTAAATAAAAATAAGAATGATTTAAATTACTATTAAAGCTCAACTCAGAAAATTTAATACATGTAGCATTTAATGCTATTCACAATTTTAAATTCCTTGTAATTATAAATTAAAAAAAAAATTTTATGATATTTAACAAATACGGAAACAAATGATATGTTCTATCTTGGTTGCACAATTAACTACTTTTGAAAATATCTCAATCAAACATTATTTTAGGAACTATCGTATTTGAGAGAATATCAAATATCCAACTAGTTCTAACAATTTCCTAAAGACTAGGAAGAGATTCCTCGTCAACCACATAAGACAAGTAGGAGTTCTATACTCGATCACTCCCACTTAATAATTACTTGTCTTAATCTTCATGAATTGAAGTCTTCATGTTTACTCTATGTTCACATAGAAGAAAAGGAGCTAGTGTCCTATAGATCCTATCTCAAGATCTACGAGAGGGTGGGTGAAATATTCAAACTAATATCATAGTAATGAAGCAATAACCAACCATACAATCCACAGAGAAAAAGAGATAGATTATCATACATTATAACCCTATTATGTTGGTCAATGTTGTAGGTCCCTTACAATGACTCGAAACCTTGTTCTCACTTGGAGATCCCACTCCAACTAATCGACTAAAACGCCTACATGTAAGCACAAACAATCGAGGATATTTGTTTCCTCCATAGTGTGAAAGTCAGTATGTACCATAAACTAATATATTAAATGAACCATATTTGTCACATATACAAACATGAAATGGAGGAGGAAGTTTGGCATCCATAGAATGTAAAAGTACATAAAGAATTATACTTTGGTCATAACACATACTCTCCTATGACCCCTTAGCTTAGATCATAGAAAAATTGGGCTCATTTGAGATGAAAGAAAATAGTTTTTTGGTGATACTTTACTGGCATTATTATTCTATCTCTCTCTAGTTCCTCGTATAAACTTTGTCAGGGTCTCACTAAATAGGCCTCTTCTATGTATATAAGGATGTATTTAGATACTTGGGGCCATGAGAAGTTAAGAGACTTATACAGTTATTGGCCCTTAGCTAACTAAAGATAATCTAGGTCAAACTAATGTCATTGAGAATATGTATATTGGGTGAGAAAGATATATACCCTAATACATTGATGGGTACACAAGATGTCAGTATTCGGGTAGTGATATTATACTAACTAAGGTTATAAAAGGAGAAGAAGGGATACATTCAAGCCAACAACTAATGAAAGTTGACATAAAGTTTATCTCACTAACAAAATGTGGAAGATAAGGTTAAACATTTCCACTACATCTTCTATGTACCAGATGCTTTACTCAAAGCTAAAGAACGTTCTAATTAGCAAAGTCTACCGCTGATAAAACCTAATACTTTTAATTTTCACTTCATATAATAACTGATCACCTTGAAATTTTGACTTTCATATAAAGTAACAACCCCTATTGGAATACATGGGTAACTAGCCATTATGACTACATGATTATTATGATGTCCTTTGTATAGATGGTTAGTTAAACCATCATATATTTATGTCTATACCTGTAATTGTAACCCCCTTACTTCACCACCATCATCATCTTGGGTTTTATCTGCTTTCACAAACCATCATCATCGTAGGCCACCAAGAAGTGAACATGACTCACGTCCCGAGGGAGAGTTATTTCGTGAGGATTATGACACAGTCTTATAATTTGGAATTATTGATATTATTCAAGACTATGATATCACTATGAAACATGAGCATGCATATAAGTCTTTGCAATTTGATTCTCTATCAATTCCAGCTGTGCGATGCCCAGCTAGATGTGAATTTCCTCTACCAGCGAGGCGTGATGATCAAAGTCTTCTAGATGCCGGATCGACCCAAATCAAACTTGAATTGGGAAGAAAAAATTCTCATTCGGATTATTCCCAAATCTTATTAACTAAAAATCTTAAATTTTATGTTAAGTGTAACTATCGCATTTTTATTCAGAAGTAGCATCGCGCTATATATACAAAGGAGAGTATCAGAGAATCGGGAGGGGAGTTCGGCCCATCAATTAGACACGAGAGAGATGGAGTTATTCCTTCAATTAGACAGAGGAATTTCTCTGATGTAGAGGGGCATAATTTCTCAATGTGAAGTTGAATTTTGTGATGTAGAACTAGAATCAAATTTGCAGAGTCATGTAATGAAAACATGAAATTGCTGTTTGTAAAACTAGAATTTTTGTGCCAGACTTGTGTAAATCGATTTTCCAGATGTTGTCTCAAGAATAGATGATTTCCTTCAAGTCGCTGTTGTGAGTACAAGCATTTGTGCCATCATTAACTACACATTTCAGTATTTTATTTTTTAAACCTTTCCTCGATTGTAGTAAGCCATCTTACTCCAAGCATGGGAGGGCCGACCACCTCTAGAGCTAAGCTTGATCAATAACGTAGGCTAATTAGATGTGTGCGATTTTAACATTTCATGTTTCTGTGTGAATGAGTGGTTCAATTCCGAAGCATTTCAATCATCGTAGCTTCGTACCAATTAATGGACTAAACAATTATTACGAATTACAAGATTAGTGTTTGAGTTATGAAACAACGCTACCCTATATTCCTCTTGTTAAATTGAATGTAATGGGAGCACAGAAATGCAACGATTTCTGAAATTGAATATGGAATTAGAACATATTTTAATAGTTCGAATTTGAATATAGAATGAGAACAATGCTTTGATTTTTAGTATGGTTTACATTACCTAATTTCTTTGAATGTTTGCAAGATTTAAATGTACACTTGATTTGTTTATGCATGACTTCACTCAATAATTAGATCTCTTTTAATTAGAAGTTGTCCTTTTTTAGATCTATTTTTAATTAGATTCTTTATTGTTTTCATAGTGTAATCATTTCCTTATAAGAGAAAGTTTGAGTGCAGATTTAATTGTGCAGGTTGCAGTGATTTCGTTTTCATTATTGAGTTACATGGTTTTGAATAGTAAGCTTGTTTTTGGATGATTCATTTAATCTAGATTAAAATAGTTGAATTAAAGGTTCCTCATTGATTATTTGTAATGTGATTTTTAATAAGATCTTAGATGTTGCACTACATGAAGTCGGCTTAATTCACGCTTAGAACTGTCTTTTTTTAATTTGAATCTTGAATTTATTATGAAGAGTAGTTCTACTTAGTTTTAGGAATGGGTTATCATTAGAATAATATGTATGTCTTTTCTTTTCTTATCTCAAGATTAGTTTCAAGTGATAGTTTCAAGTTAATGAAAGGAAAAAATAGATCATGGTTTTTAAGATATCATAAGAGATTTAAAAAGTAGAATTCGAGTGCGAGAACGATTGAGGATTGCCTTGAATTTCCTTATAGTTTGATTGTAGTATGGAGTTTGCAGTGAATGAAATTGGTTAAGTAGATCTCCTTTTAAAAAAAAATGATTTGCAAGAAAATGTATGTTTCACTCCAGTACCTAGTTTATCATTACAAAGGAATATATTTATACTCTCACCATTAAGCTGAGCCAATACGCAGTAAAACTCGTGTTTACGACTCCCAAATTGATAATTAATATTGAAAGGTTTAATCCGACAATTAAACTGCCCAACATTTTGGTGTTGTTGCCGGGGAGTTGCATTTTGGCACCGTTTTCGGGGAGTTGTATTTTGGCTTAGGTAAAATTTCCTTACAAATTTTCAAGGGTATTCGAGGACGTCAGAGGGCGGAGAGTGTACAGTAAGATGTGCATGAAGAGCCATGCATCCTCTTTTGTGGATTTGCTCCAAAGTCTGGCCATCTTACTTATCTCTTGAACTTTTATTTCCTTATCTTGCTTATGTGTAGAAGTAGAAGTAGGCTTTAGACATTTAATTTCCAAATTGCTTTACTTTTCATAGATTAAACAGTACTTTGATTCAGAATTTTCCTTTCATGCAAGTGTGGCCAGTTTTATTTTAGCTAATAGCTTTTAAAATTCATTTATCCTCAGAATCCAATTCTCAACGTTATATCATTTTTGGGGTACTGTAAGAACCCTTGTGTACTAATCCATGTGATGACAGAATGTACCAGTTGGATTGTTGAAAAAAAGAAGATGGTATTTTGAGGAATCATTCAATGAGAAGTATTTATGCTTCTATAAAGATGAACAACTCATCAGATAAAGAATTCACAAGTGAAGAGTTTAACATCTTGCTTGAAAATAAATTCAATATAATTAAATCTTTGATTTCGAAATTGGATGATTTTCATGAACAAGAAAAGGATGAAGAACAACTGCTTGTCCTTGTGCCAAATGTCAAAAGAAACACTGCCTTGGAAAGTGTACACTTAGTGTTGTGAGGATGTTCATGCAACCGAACATTTCTCATCATTGCCACGATTATGAAAGTTACCCAGGGAAATAAATACTCTTCTTCTATAATACTCTTCTTCTAGCTCCCAATGGCAACAAAGTTGAATATGAAAAGAAATACTCTTCTTCTATAATCGGGAAACATTGATAACAAAATAACAAGTCAACAACTAACATTGTTGTTGTTAAAAACCCAACGCGCCATAAAAAGTCAAAACCTAACATAGTTGTTATTCATAACCCTACCGTTGATGTAAAACTTTAAAAAGATGTTTGGCACAATTAAAAGGAATATTGAAAGACAATTTCGCATGCTACCTAATACTTATAACGGCTTCGACGGCAACCACTCTATTGCCTCAGCAATTTTCTGGTATATGTCATGAATGATATTAATTATCGCTGGAATCCTCTGGAAAAATATTCTCACCTGATAGTTACAGTGGTTTCGAGGTCAGTCACTCTCTATTGCATCAGCAATTTGTGGAGACCAGCTACGGCCGAATATCATCTGCTATATGTCATGAATGATAGAAGTGTATATTTTTAGAATTTATTAAACCCATTTTTAATTTTATATTACTAATTAAAATATTGGTTTGAAAATGATTTTACAATATAATTATAATAACATAATTTTAACATTCTGTCATATAAATCAAATTAATTTATAAAGAATTTCCTTTCGAGTTATCAAATTAGCCAAATTTTTTTTTTTTTTTTTTTAATATGAGTTCCTTTTCATATAAAAAATATGGTTATTAAAACGTACAAATATGTCATAGTTCAGTAGTCTCTGTGGTAGGGATAATATTTTGTTCTTCCTTTGAGAGAATTTCAATTCCCAATGACATGTTACGTCCGCTGTGATAAGTTTAGTGCTAATTATAGATAGTTGTTGTGATAAGTTTAGTGTTAATTATAGATAGTTATTAGGTAAGAGATAAGGATGGAAGGGTAACCATTTAATTTCAGTTTACAGATTTTTTAGTTTAGTTAGCAAAGTAGGAAAGAATGGCTTAGCTTTTTTGTTCTAAAATATAATCAAAATATGACACAATTGAATTCATATTCATTCTTCAAAATTAATTGACTCGTATTCATTTTTCGAAATTAATTTACTTTATATTCAAGATTATGGGTGAACAACACTTATTCTTGGCTCAAAATTGTACATTAAATTATAATTGTACATTGACTTATAAATTTGCCTTTTTCATAAACATCTATTAATATGTGAAAAATATATTTTTATAATAAATTAAAAAGTTAACTATATTAATTTAATTTGAAATACATTAATTTAAAAAAAATATTCACTGTACAAATTTACCACCTTACCATTTAGAATAGACCAAATATAATCATCATCACATACATAAAAGAATGTGCCTAATATAACCCTCAAATAAATCTAGCTTTTGGAAAATACACCGTCAAAAACACTACAACATAGAACTTAAGGTAACACCCTACCATTGAACGTACTATTTAGTTTATGCTTTTATTTATAAATTTGAAAACTATACTTTATATAAAAATTACACTTACATAAATATCATTTTGATATTTCAAAACATGATTAAATTATAAAATAACTCTTAAATATAAATTATAAAATAATTCTTAAACATTAATGTTTCACCATTGCCTAAACCATACTTGTTTATCAAAACATATCATTATGCCGTATTATTAAAAATAGTATCGGTTATTAACAATGGAGTATTTTTGGTGTTAAAAATTAGTTAATTCGTCTTTATAAGAAATTCAGTAAAAACTTAGAAAAACCTGACGGTTAATTTGTAGTTGTGAAATGACACTTCAAATCTATAACTCAATCACTTAATAAAAAAATGAAGTTCAAAAAATAAAATATAATTTTATTTGTGGTTGTGAAATAAGACTTCAAATCTATCACGGAATCACTTGATAAAAAAATGAAGCTCAAAAAATAAATATTATATTTTATTAATGTAAAACCTATAGTAAATACAAAAAAAATTACGGTCAAAACGTTAAATAATACAAATATACAATGATAAATCACTTGTTATAGTCTTGGAATTCTATAAAGACAAATTATAGAAAACAGTAAAAATCATATAAAATGCACCTATCAGTGCTTCATTATTTTGTTAATCCAATAATAAAGAAGTTAAGAGAATTGTTATTAAATAAAAATAAGAATGATTTAAATTACTATTAAAGCTCAACTCAGAAAATTTAATACATGTAGCATTTAATGCTATTCACAATTTTAAATTCCTTGTAATTATAAATTAAAAAAAAAATTATGATATTTAACAAATACGGAAACAAATGATATGTTCTATCTTGGTTGCACAATTAACTACTTTTGAAAATATCTCAATCAAACATTATTTTAGGAACTATCGTATTTGAGAGAATATCAAATATCCAACTAGTTCTAACAATTTCCTAAAGACTAGGAAGAGATTCCTCCTCAACCACATAAGACAAGTAGGAGTTCTATACTCTATCACTCCCACTTAATAATTACTTGTCTTAATCTTCATGAATTGAAGTCTTCATGTTTACTCTATGTTCACATAGAAGAAAAGGAGCTATTGTCCTATAGATCCTATCTCAAGATCTACGAGAGGGTGGGTGAAATATTCAAACTAATATCATAGTCATGAAGCAATAACCAACCATACAATCCACAGAGAAAAAGAGATAGATTATCATACATTATAACCCTATTATGTTGGTCAATGCTGTAGGTCCCTTACAATGACTGGAAACCTTGTTCTCACTTGGAGATCCCACTCCAACTAATCGACTAAGACGCCTACATGTAAGCACAAACAATCAAGGATATTTGTTTCCTCCATAGTGTGAAAGTCAGTATGTACCATAAACTAATATATTAAATGAACCATATTTGTCACATATACAAACATGAAATGGAGGAGGAAGTTTGGCATCCATAGAATGTAAAAGTACATAAAGAATTATACTTTGGTCATAACACATACTCTCCTATGACCCCTTAGCTTAGATCATAGAAAAATTGGGCTCATTTGAGATGAAAGAAAATAGTTTCTTGGTGATACTTTACTGGCATTATTGTTCTATCTCTCTCTAGTTCCTCGTATAAACTTTGAGAGGGTCTCACTAAATAGGCCTCTCCTATATATATAAGGATGTATTTAGATACTTGGGGCCATGAGAAGTTAAGAGGCTTATACAGTTATTGGCCCTTAGCTAACTAAAGATAATCTAGGTCAAACTAATGTCATTGAGAATGAAGACTTCTAGAATTTTGATCTACATTATTCCCACGAAGAAGAAAATATGTATATTGGGTGAGAAAGATATATACCCTAATACATTGATGGGTACACAAGATGTCAGTATTCGGGTAGCGATATTATACTAACTAAGGTTATAAAAGGAGAAGAAGGGATACATTCAAGCCAACAACTAATGAAAGTTGACATAAAGTTTATCTCACTAACAAAATGTGGAAGATAAGGTTAAACATTTCCACTACATCTTCTATGTACCAGATGCTTTACTCAAAGCTAAAGAACGTTCTAATTAGCAAAGTCTACCGCTGATAAAACCTAATACTTTTAATTTTCACTTCATTTAATAACTGATCACCTTGAAATTTTGACTTTCATATAAAGTAACAACCCCTATTGGAATACATGGGTAACTAGCCATTATGACTACATGATTATTATGATGTCCTTTGTATAGATGGTTAGTTAAACCATCATATATTTATGTCTATACCTGTAATTGTAACCCCCTTACTTCACCACCATCATCATCTTGGGTTTTATCTGCTTTAACAAACCATCATCATCGTAGGCCACCAAGAAGTGAACATGACTCACGTCCCGAGGGAGAGTTATTTCGTGAGGATTATGACACAGTCTTATAATTTGGAATTATTGATATTATTCAACACTATGATATCACTATGAAACATGAGCATGCATATAAGTCTTTGCAATTTGATTCTCTATCAATTCCAGCTGTGCGATGCCCAGCTAGATGTGAATTTCCTCTGCCAGCGAGGCGTGATGATCAAAGTCTTCTAGATGCCGGATCGACCCAAATCAAACTTGAATTGGGAAGAAAAAATTCTCATTCGGATTATTCCCAAATCTTATTAACTAAAAATCTTAAATTTTTGTTTTGTGTAACTATCGATTTTTAATTAGAAGCAGCATTGCTGCTATATATACAAAGGAGAGCATTGTGCACTGGGAGGGGGAGTTCGTCCATCAATTAGACACGAGAGAGATGGAGTTATTCCTTCAATTAGACAGAGGAATTTCTCTGATGTAGAGGGGCATAATTTCTCAATGTGAAGTTGAATTTTGTGATGTAGAACTAGAATCAAATTTGCAGAGTCATGTAATGAAGACATGAAATTGATGTGTGTAAAACTAGAATTTTTGTGCCAGACTTGTATAAATCGATTTTCTAGATGTTGTCTCAAGAATAGATGATTTCCTTCAAGTTGCTGTTGTGAGTAGAAGCATTTGTGCCATCATTAACTACACATTTCAGTATTTTATTTTTTAAACCTTTCCTCGATTGTAGTAAGCCATCTTACTCCAAGCATGGGAGGGCCCACCACCTCTAGAGCTAAGCTTGATCAATAACATAGGCTAATTAGATGTGTGCGATTTTAACATTTCATGTTTCTGTGTGAATGAGTGGTTCAATTACGAAGCATTTCAATCATCGTAGCTTCGTACCAATTAATGGACTAAACAATTATTACGAATTACAAGATTAGTGTTTGAGTTATGAAACAACGCTACCCTATATTCCTCTTGTTAAATTGAATGTAATGGGAGCAGAGAAATACAACGATTTCTGAAATTGAATATGGAATTAGAACATATTTTAATAGTTCGAATTTGAATATAGAATGAGAACAATGCTTTGATTTTTAGTATGGTTTACATTACCTAATTTCTTTGAATTTTTGCAAGATTTAAATGCACACTTGATTTGTTTATGCATGACTTCACTCAATAATTAGATCTCTTTTAATTAGAAGTTGTCCTTTTTTAGATCTATTTTTAATTAGATTCTTTATTGTTTTCATAGTGTAATCATTTCCTTATAAGAGAAAGTTTGAGTGCAGATTTAATTGTGCAGGTAGAGTGATTTCATTTTGATTATTGAGTTGCATGGTTTGAATTGTAAACTAGTTTTGGATGATTCATTTAATCTAGATTAAAATTTTTTGAAAGGTTATCATAGATTATTTGCAATGATTTTTAATAGGATCTTTTAGATGTTATTTTACATGAAGCTGAGTGGTTTTCTTCTAGCGACAGTTAGAACTGTCTTTTTTTAATTTGAATCTTGAATTTATTATGAAGAGTAGTTCTACTTAGTTTTAGGAATGGGTTATCATTAGAATAATATGTATGTCTTTTCTTTTCTTATCTCAAGATTAGTTTCAAGTGATAGTTTCAAGTTAATGAGAGGAACAAATAGATCATGGTTTTTAAGATATCATAAGAGATTTAAAAAGTAGAATTCGAGTGCGAGAACGATTGAGGATTGCCTTGAATTTCCTTATAGTTTGATTGTAGTATGGAGTTTGCAGTGAATGAAATTGGTTAAGTAGATCTCCTTTTAAAAAAAAATGATTTGCAAGAAAATGTATGTTTCACTCCAGTACCTAGTTTATCATTACAAAGGAATATATTTATACTCTCACCATTAAGCTGAGCCAATACGCAGTAAAACTCGTGTTTACGACTCCCAAATTGATAATTAATATTGAAAGGTTTAATCCGACAATTAAACTGCCCAACATTTTGGTGTTGTTGCCGGGGAGTTGCATTTTGGCACCGTTTTCGGGGAGTTGTATTTTGGCTTAGGTAAAATTTCCTTACAAATTTTCAAGGGTATTCGAGGACGTCAGAGGGCGGAGAGTGTACAGTAAGATGTGAGTGAAGAGCCATGTATCCACTTTTGTGGATTTGCTCCAAAGTCTAGCCATCTTACTTATCTCTTGAACTTTTATTTCCTTATCTTGCTTATGTGTAGAAGTAGAAGTAGGCTTTAGACATTTGATTTCCAAATTGCTTTACTTTTCATAGATTAAACAGTACTTTGATTCAGAATTTTCCTTTCATGCAAGTGTGGCCAGTTTTATTTTAGCCAATAGCTTTTAAAATTCATTTATCCTCAGAATCCAATTCTCAACGTTATATCATTTTTGGGGTACTGTAAGGACCATTGTGTACTAATCCATGTGATGACAGAATGTATCAGTTGGATTGTTGAAAAAAAGAAGATGGTATTTTGAGGAATCATTCAATGAGAAGTATTTATGCTTCTATAAAGATGAACAACTCATCAGATGAAGAATTCACAAGTGAAGAATTTAACATCTTGCTTGAAAATAAATTCAATATAATTAAATCTTTGATTTCGAAATTGGATGATTTTCATGAACAAGAAAAGGATGAAGAACCACTGCTTGTCCTTATGCCAAATGTCAAAAGAAACACTGCCTTGGAAAGTGTACACTTAGTGTTGTGAGGATGTTCATGCAACCAAACCTTTCCCATCATTGCCACGATTATGAAAGTTACTCAGGAAAAGAAATACTCTTCTTCTATAATACTCTTCTTCTAGCTCCCAATGGCAACAAAGTTGAATATGAAAAGAAATACTCTTCTTCTATAATCGGGAAACATTGATAACAAAATAACAAGTCAACAACTAACATTGTTGTTGTTAAAAACCCAACGCGCCATAAAAAGTCAAAACCTAACATAGTTGTTATTCATAACCCTACCGTTGATGTAAAACTTTAAAAAGATGTTTGGCACAATTAAAAGGAATATTGAAAGACAATTTCGCATGCTACCTAATACTTATAACGGCTTCGACGGCAACCACTCTGTTGCCTCAGCAATTTTCTGGTATATGTCATGAATGATATTAATTATCGCTGTAATCCTCTGGAAAAATATTCTCACCTGATAGTTACAGTGGCTTCGAGGTCAGTCACTCTCTATTGCATCAGCAATTTGTGGAGACCAGCTACGGCCGAATATCATCTGCTATATGTCATGAATGATAGAAGTGTATATTTTTAGAATTTATTAAACCCATTTTTAATTTTATATTATTAATTAAAATATTGGTTTGAAAATGATTTTACAATATAATTATAATAACATAATTTTAACATTCTGTCATATAAATCAAATTAATTTATAAAGAATTTCCTTTCGAGTTATCGAATTAGCCAATTTTTTTTTTTTTTTTAATATGAGTTCCTTTTCATATAAAAAATATGGTTATTAAAACGTACACATATGTCATAGTTCAGTAGTCTCTGTGGTAGGGATAATATTTTGTTCTTCCTTTGAGAGAATTTCAATTCCCAATGACATGTTACGTCCGCTGTGATAAGTTTAGTGCTAATTATAGATAGTTGTTGTGATAAGTTTAGTGTTAATTATAGATAGTTATTATGTAAGGGATAAGGATGGAAGGGTAACCATTTAATTTCAGTTTACAGATTTTTTTTAGTTTAGTTCGCAAAGTAGGAAAGAATGGCTTAGCTTTTTTGTTCTAAAATATAACCAAAATATGACACAATTGAATTCATATTTATTCTTCACAATTAATTGACTCGGATTCATTTTTCGAAATTAATTGACTTTATATTCAAGATTATGGGTGAACAACACTTATTCTTGGCTCAGAATTGTACATTAAATTATAATTGTACATTGACTTATAAATTTTCCTTTTTCATAAACATCTATTAATATGTGAAAATATATTTTTATAATAAATTAAAAAATTAACTATATTAATTTAATTTGAAATATATTAATTTAAAAAAAAATATTCACTGTACAAATTTACCACCTTACCATTTAGAATAGACCAAAAATAATCATCATCACATACATAAAAGAATGTGCCTAATATAACCCTCAAATAAATCTAGCTTTTGGAAAACACACAGTGAAAAACACTACAACATAGAACTTAAAGTAACACCCTACCATTGAACGTACTATTTAGTTTATGTTTTTATTTATAGATTTGAAAACTATACTTTATATAAAAATTACACTTAGATAAATATCATTGTGATATTTCAAAACGTGATTAAATTATAAAATAACTCTTAAAATATAAATTATAAAATAATTCTTAAACATTAATGTTTCACCATTGCCTAAACCATACTTGTTTATCAAAACATATCATTATGCCGTATTATTAAAAATAGTTTGTGTTATTAACAATGGAGTATTTTTGGTGTTAAAAATTAGTTAATTCGTCTTTATAAGAAATTCAGTAAAAACTTAGAAAAACCTGACGGTTTATTTGTAGTTGTGAAATGACACTTCAAATCTATAACTCAATCACTTAATAAAAAAACGAAGTTCAAAAAATAAAATATAATTTTATTTGTGGCTGTGAAATAAGACTTCAAATCTATCACGGAATCACTTAATAAAAAAATGAATTTCAAAAAATAAATATTATATTTTATTAATGTAAAACCCATAGTAAATACAAAAAAAAATTACGGTCAAAACGTTAAATAATACAAATATACAATGATAAATCACTTGTTATAGTCTTGGAATTCTATAAAGACAAATTATAGAAAACAATAAAAGTCATATAAAATGCACCTATTAGTGCTTCATTATTTGGTTAATCCAATAATAAAGAAGTTAAGAGAATTGTCATTAAATAAAAATAAGAATAATTTAAATTACTATTAAAGCTCAACTCATAAAATTTAATACATGTAGCATTTAATGCTATTTACAATTTTAAATTCCTTGTAATTATAAATTCAAAAAAAAAAATTATGATATTTAACAAATACTGAAACAAATGATATGTTCTATCTTGGTTGCACAATTAACTACTTTTGAGAATATCTCAATCAAACATTATTTTAGGAACTATCGTATTTGAGAGAATATCAAATATCTAACTAGTTCTAACAATTTCCTAAAGACTAGGAAGAGACTCCTCCTCAACCACATAAGATAAGTAGGAGTTCTATACTCTATCACTCCCACTTAATAATTACTTGTCTTAATCTTCATGAATTGAAGTCTTCATGTTTACTCTATGTTCACATAGAAGCAAAGGAGCTAGTTTCCTATAGATCCTATCTCAGGATCTACGAGAGGGTGGGTGAAATATTCAAACTAATATCATAGTCATGAAGCAATAACCAACCATACAATCCACAGAGAAAAAGAGATAGATTATCATACATTATAACCCTATTATGTTGGTCAATGCTGTAGGTCCCTTACAATGACTGGAAACCTTGTTCTCACTTGGAGATCCCACTCCAACTAATCGACTAAGACGCCTACATGTAAGCACAAACAATCAAGGATATTTGTTTCCTCCATAGTGTGAAAGTCAGTATGTACCATAAACTAATATATTAAATGAACCATATTTGTCACATATACAAACATGAAATGGAGGAGGAAGTTTGGCATCCATAGAATGTAAAAGTACATAAAGAATTATACTTTGGTCATAACACATGCTCTCCTATGACCCCTTAGCTTAGATCATAGAAAAATTGGGCTCATTTGAGATGAAAGAAAATAGTTTTTTGGTGATACTTTACTGGCATTATTGTTCTATCTCTCTCTAGTTCCTCGTATAAACTTTGAGAGGGTCTCACTAAATAGGCCTCTTCTATATATATAAGGATGTATTTAGATACATGGGGCCATGAGAAGTTAAGAGACTTCTAGAGTTATTGGCCCTTAGCTAACTAAATATAATCTAGGTCAAACTAATGTCATTGAGAATGAAGAATTCTAGAATTTTGATCTACATTATTCCCAGGAAGAAGAGAATATGTATATTGGGTGAGAAAGATATATACCCTAATACATTGATGGGTACACAAGATGTCAGTATTCGGGTAGCGATATTATACTAACTAAGGTTATAAAAGGAGAAGAAGGGATACATTCAAGCCAACAACTAATGAAAGTTGACATAAAGTTTATCTCACTAACAAAATGTGGAAGATAAGGTTAAACATTTCCACTACATCTTCTATGTACCAGATGCTTTACTCAAAGCTAAAGAACGTTCTAATTAGCAAAGTCTACCGCTGATAAAACCTAATACTTTTAATTTTCACTTCATTTAATAACTGATCACCTTGAAATTTTGACTTTCATATAAAGTAACAACCCCTATTGGAATACATGGGTAACTAGCCATTATGACTACATGATTATTATGATGTCCTTTGTATAGATGGTTAGTTAAACCATCATATATTTATGTCTATACCTGTAATTGTAACCCCCTTACTTCACCACCATCATCATCTTGGGTTTTATCTGCTTTAACAAACCATCATCATCGTAGGCCACCAAGAAGTGAACACGACTCACGTCCTGAGGGAGAGTTATTTCGTGAGGATTATGACACAGTCTTATAATTTGGAATTATTGATATTATTCAAGACTATGATATCACTATGAAACTTGAGCAGGCATATAAGTCTTTGCAATTTGATTCTATATCAATTCCAGCTGTGCGATGCCCCAGCCAGTTGTGTGATGCCTAGCTAGATGTGAATTGCCTTTGCCAGCGAGGCGTGATGATCAAAGTCTTGTAGATGCTGGATCGACCCAAATCAAACTTGAATTGGGAAGAAAAAATTCTCATTCGGATTATTCCCATATCTTATTAACTAAAAAGCTTAAATTTATGTTTTGTGTAACTATCGATTTTTAATTAGAAGCAGCATTGCTGCTATATATACAAAGGAGAGCATTGTGCACTGGGAGGGGGAGTTCGTCCATCAATTAGACACAACAAAGATGGAGTTATTCCTTCAATTAGACAGAGGATTTTCTCTGATGTAGAGGGGCATAATTTCTCAATGTGATGTCAAATTTTGTGATGTAGAACTAGAATCAAATTTTCAGAGTCATGTAATGAAGACAGGAAATTGCTGTGTGGAAAACTAGAATTTTTGTGCCAGACTTGTATAAATCGATTTTCCAGATGTTGTCTCAAGAATAGATGATTTCCTTCAAGTTGCTCTTGTGAGTAGAAGCATTTGTGCCATCATTAACTACACATTCCAGTATTTGATTTTTGAAAACTTTCCTCGATTGTAGTAAGCCAGCTTACTCCAAGCATGGGAGGGCCCACCACCTCTAGAGCTAAGCTTGATCAATAACATAGGCTAATTAGATGTGTGCGATTTTAACATTTCATATTTCTCTGTGAATGAGTGGTTCAATTCCGAAGCATTTCAATCATCGTAGCTTCGTGCCAATTAATGGACTAAACAATTATTACAAATTACCAGATTAGTGTTTGAGTTATGAAACAACGCTACCCTCTATTCCTCTTGTTAAATTGAATGTAATGGGAGCATAGAAATACAACGATTTCTGAAATTGAATATGGAATTAGAACATATTTTAATAGTTTGAATTTGAATATAGAATGAGAACAATGCTTTGATTTTTAGTATGGTTTACATTACCTAATTTCTTTGAATGTTTGCAAGATTTAAATGCGCATTTGATTTGTTTATGCATGAATTCACTCAATAATTAGATCTCTTTTAATTAGAAGTTGTCCTTTTTTAGATCTATTTTTAATTAGATTCTTTATTGTTTTCATAGTGTAATCATTTCCTTATAAGAGAAAGTTTGAGTGCAGATTTAATTGTGCAGGTAGAGTGATTTCATTTTGATTATTGAGTTGCATGGTTTGAATTGTAAGCTAGTTTTGGATGATTCATTTAATCTAGATTAAAATTTTTTGAAAGGTTATCATAGATTATTTGCAATGATTTTTAATAGGATCTTTTAGATGTTATTTTACATGAAGCTGAGTGGTTTTCTTCTAGCAACAGTTAGAACTATATTTTGTTAATTTGAATCTTGAATTTATTATGAAGAGTAGCTCTACTTAGTTTTAGGAATGGGTTATCATTAGAATAATATGTATGTATTTTTTTTTCTTATCTCAAGATTAGTTTCAAGTGATAGTTTCAAGTTAATGAGAGGAACAAATAGATCATGGTTTTTAAGATGTCATACGAGATTTAAAAAGTAGAATTCGAGTGCGAGAATGATTGAGGATTGCCTTGAATTTCCTTATAGTTTGATTGTAGTATGGAGTTTGCAGTGAATGAAATTGGTTAAGTAGATCTCCTTTTAAAAATTGTTTATTTGCAAGAAAAGGTATGTTTCACTCCAGTACCTAGTTTATCATTACAAAGGAATATATTTATACTCTGACCATTAAGCTGAGCCAATACACAGTAAAAATTGTGTTTAAGACTCTCGAATTGATAATTAATATCGAAAGGTTTAATCCGACAATTAAACTGCCCAAAATTTTGGTGCTGTTGCCGGGGAGACGCATTTTGGCATCGTTTCTGGGGAGTTGTATTTTGGCTTAGGTAAAATTTTCCTTACAAAGTTTCAAGGGTATTTGAGGATGTCAGAGGGCAGAGAGTTTCTAGTAAGATGTGAGTGAAGAGCCATGCATCCACTTTTGTGGAGTTGCTCCAAAGTCTGGCCATATTACTTATCTCTTGAACTTTTATTTCCTTATCTTGCTTATGTGTAGAAGTAGAAGTAGGCTTTAGACATTTAATTTCCAAATTTCTTTACTTTTCATAGATTAAATAATACTTTGATTCAGAATTTTCCTTTCATGAAAGTGTGGCCAGATTTATTTTAGCCAATAGCTTTTAAAATTCATTTATCCTCATAATCCAATTCTCAATGTTATATCATTTTTGGGGTACTGTAAGAACCCTTGTGTACTAATCCATGTGATGACAGAATGTACCAGTTGGATTGTTGAAAACAAGAAGATGGTATTTTGAGGAATCATTCAGTGAGGAGTTTTTATGCTTCTACAAAGATGAACAACTCATCGGATGAAGAATTCACAAGTGAAGAATTTAACATCTTGCTTGAACATAAATTCAATATAATTAAATCTTTGATTTCGAAATTGGATGATTTGCATGAACAAGAAAAGGATGAAGAACCACTGCTTGTACTTTGTGCCAAATGTCAAAAGAAACACTTCCTTGGAAAGTGTACACTTAGTGGTCTAAAAATTTGCGAAATTTTTGAGGATGGTCATGTAACCGAACATTTCCCATCATTTCCATGATTATGAAAGGTACTCAGGGAATCAATTAAGGAATCAAATCAACCGCCAGTTATAACTTAAAGCCCAACACCATGTGATACTTGGTGTAATGCTTATTTTCCTGAGCAGATCCTCAACATGTTTATAATCCTGCAGTTTCATGGAAAACATTTAATCCTCCTCTAATTGAATATCCTACTTCATGGCCATAGTGCCCCTCACCTTGGCCCTCATCCTCAAGCCAGATATCTCCATGGCTTCAAGAATCGTTTGGATATTTCTCTCTAGGTAAATATCCCATGCAAATTCAATCATATGAGCACCAACAACAACCACAATTTCTTTCCAATGCACCATTAAGTTATCCTCCTCCATAGTCCCTGCTGTATGTGCAACCTTACGCTAACCCTCATCCATACCATAGTCCTAATCCAAACCCTAATCCATCCATTAACCCTAGTCCATACCCTTGTCCATACCCTATTTCATACCCTAATCCATACCCTAGGCCTAACCCTAATCCACACCCTAGGCCTAACCCTAATTCTAATTTAAAACATATACCTAACCCTAGTCCAAAGCCTAAATCCAATCCAAATCCAAATCATAGGCCAAGACTTAACCAAAACCCTACCCCAAACCATCTTTTAAACCCTAATGTAAACCATCAGGTTGCACAACAGTTTCAAACACCTATTCTTCCTATTTATTCCCCTATTGAACAAAATGTCAAACCTTCCATGTTGGAAAAGGGAATGAATCTAGAAAATTTCCCCATTACCACAGAAAATTCACCGTGGGAAGATGTAATTCAAAGACCAGTAGAGGAGAAATCTTTCATTGGAGTTGAAACTCAAAACCCTAGAATCTCTCTTAACCATCCTTGTCAATTTCAAAAGTAGATATTTCAACCTGAACTTGAGGGATTTATCTTTGTCTTTCACCTAGTCCCTTATGCCTCCAAGGGAGTGAATATCAAAATGTGGAAGATTTGCATCAGTCGAAAAATCATAAATTTGTGGATTCCATTGAGTCCTGGTTTGAAGCAGTCATCAAGTCATATTATTTCCTCAACATTCAAAAACTCTTGATACCATATCAATTAAAGCAACTGGTTTCTCATGCTTTCTTATGTCTTGAAGTATATTCTTTAAAACTAAGTGTGAGTATAATCAACATTTTGTTACGCACATGGCTTCATTCGAAGTACTCCTATACTTAAACAGGAGTCTTTCGCCTCTTAGGGTAAAATAGGGTAGGAGAATAAATGAATAAAGCTTTTATAATGCTATTAGGGTTTTGAATTTTATATCATGGCTATTAAAACTACGTTGATCCACATTAGTTGTTAACACACACATTTGTGACAAATCTTGTTGATTACAATTCACTCTAATACCTTATGATTTTGAAAAAGTAACCATGATTAATCACTCTAATAAGTTGTCGTCTGAGATATATATTTTCAGTTTCCCTTAGAAGGTACTATTGGAAAACCCCTATGGTAGACCACTCTTGTTAAGATCATAATGAGCTCTTTATGAGAACACTAACATTCTTAACTCAAAGAGTCTTTCAATCATTGTTTGGCATATCTTTAACAAGTCTTTAGGGTACATGAATTAGCCAGCAATAATTAGTCAGTAAAAACTTTTCACGCCATCCTATTCTCTTAAGGAGCAGATATTTCTTCCCACTTATTAAGTAACCTTTAAGGTTAATCATAATCAAAGATTACAAATATTTAGGGAAGGATAGGAGGTCTCGTGATGAGCCAAAATACCACGACCATGAGACCTAACATGCATGAAATTACTACTACTGGTCACCAAGCCGGAGGAATTTATTTCAGCCAAAAAGATGGAAGATAGGAGGTCTCATCACGAGCCAACCTGTTCATCCATGTTACTTCTTGTGAGTGGCACAACCATCAGCTAGTTACCAAGCTAGGACAATGGCCTTCATCTAAAAAGTAAAATAAGCTAACTCTGAATCCATGCCTAGTAAGTGGGACATAGACATTTTTATGGGTCAAAAGACATCCCTGCCGAGGTTATGGACACTTGCGGGCAACAGGGCCATGTATGTGGTATTAAAGTTAAGTACATACTATGATTTGCTTGGTTATCCTTCTCTTTCCCTAAGACTCATCATTTTTCTTGGGCAATGGTTTTAAGACAATTTGAACACGATGATTTGAGTTCTATATTTAGAAAAATCATAAATCTTTAATGAAGTGGTACTCTTAGTGAAGATAATTCATTGTACTAGATTAAGAGGAAATTTAGTTTTGAATCCGAATAACAACAGAATTTAGAGTGTTCAAATAAAGAGGTTGCTAATTGGCATCATAACCCACTTCAATTTTCATGGTGTTCAGAGTGATGAATTACTTAATTTTGACAACTCATAAGGTGTTGGTTGCCATCAATGTGTTGTAATATTCCAAAACATGGAACAACTCATGAATCATGTAGTGAAAAACGCATTTCCAGCAACAAATGCAATAAAAAAATAAAATGGACTCTTTTATCCCATATATTAGCTAATATACAACCTAAATCGAATAATATAGCTGAAACAAAGCAAACTAGGTGGGTTAAACAGATCTCCCACACTTAGGATTGCCAAAAAGTGCTAAAATCCCAAGACTGCAAAATATCAGAGTTGCTGCATAAGGGACTACGTAGTCTAAGAGAGGGTTTACACTTAGAAATGAAGGAAACAACTACATATACTCATATATTGATTAAAAATGCTGAAGAAAAAATATCTAATCTCCTTATACAAAATACAAGATAACCTGGCAAGGGTTTCTTGTCAAACACTCTGCATGCAAAAGGTGATATTCAGAAAATTATTGAATCATCATTGCAACACTAAAGCACATGAGTGTATAAGGCTAAAATATTTATGATCTATGTATATCCATCAAGGGCTTCCTACCATGAAATGATGAACCTCTCAATCACAAGGAAACTCAACAACGGAGCCACCAAACCATGCATTGAGCACTGCCTCCAAAATAACGCATTCCCTATCTGGAACAACGCTAGGAATGTGTGGGAAATGTGTGGTATGATACCACAGATCTGAAATAAGCTCTCGAGCTCTCCAAAAAGGTCTCTCAAGTGAAGGAAACCTTCCTCCAATGATAAACATGCTCAAAGACTGGGATTCCAATCCCTTCCACTGTTGCACCCAGCAACACTGTACAATCTCTCACAAAAACTACACTAATGAAGTTGGATGAAGCTTGGCATGAAAAACTGATGCGGAATGATGAATACAAACTCTCCCAATGAGGATCATCAAAGGAAAGAGGTGGGATTCTCGCTTGGGAACCCTCGGTGCTAAACAACATTGCAACCCTGCTAAGCAGCAATGGAAGCAAAAGTATGAGTAGACGTGAAAAATAATCCAAGACATACAAAATAATGCTGCCATCCTCTTCCTTATATAAAACATGAGTTTTATTGCCCTTGGCCCCACTCAATTATGTCATCTCTATCCAAATATACATATGCCTCCAAAACTGTGTTATTCCTCTTTGGATTCCTCCTCCTCCACAACTGCGCTATTGACATAGCCAAAGCAGCTTGATTTTATCCCTATTCACACATCGAGGTGTTTTATTAAGTTAGAAATAATGTATCCTTTCACACTTGGAGTGTTTTCATCCTCCTTAGGAGACTTATGGGCTTTTATACCCATTTATTCACCGACTAGAGCTACTGCTAACTCTAATGTTCCATTTAGCTTTTAGGCTAAAATTTTGGAACATTACATGTGTATTGATTGTAATTTCCTCTAAATATGTACTACATGACCTAGGTACGAGATTGTTATAGTAGGTGAAGGAATCTTGTGTTATTCATTTTTAAATTGCACTTTTTCAAAAAAATTTGATTCTCATCATAAGAATTTGGGTAGAAACAAAACAGGGCATTCATTTGGGACAAGGTAACTAGTTTGTGCAACACTATTTTCTCCATAAATGTTACTTTCGGTACTTGATCTTGTTTCATCATTTCACATGGTTTTAGCTAGTGATGTAATATTAATGTCACAGGTTAATGAATGCTTTACAATATCAGGCATCTTCACCCTTACTTGCTAAAATATTTGCTGACATTTTCCCTTCCCTATTTCACCATCTTATAGTTTCAGCTTGCACGAGGACGTGCAAGAAGTTCAGCGTGGGGGGATGTTAAGCTGCATTTTTTTCCATGTATTTATGATTTTTATCAGACAATTTTGTGATTTTACTTAGTGTTTTAATCCATTTTATCTTATTATGTTGTTAATTAGAGGCATTAGGGACAATAACTATTTATTTGTAAATTACTTTTGTTAATTAGTTTGGAAGGTATTTATGTGTAATGCTTTCATTAATAAGTTTCTTCTTGGTGGAAAATTATCTATCCTTGGCAAAACCGGGGTTAAGTTTATCTTCTTTTTCCCCTATTACACTTGCAGTCTCATTGGCGCTCAACAGACAAAATTTAAATTGAAGAAACTACAACTCTAAAGGATCTGGATTTGGACTTTGTCTTTTACCTTAAGCCGTCTCGTTGTCAAACACTTATAATGCAACTAGAACATGATTGCAAATTTTTGGAATCTGAGAGAATTATGGACCATATTATTTTACTTGGTTTTCACCTGCGAGCTCCTCAGTTTTCTGCGAACTTTTCACCAGGACATTCTACAAATATGCCTCATTCTATTGATACAACTTATGAAATGTCAAATTTTGAAGAATATGGGTGCAATATTACAATACGCATGGGTTTAGTTCTAGGAAAATATCAACATAAGAGTGGTTGCATCCCCATGCCTGATTCTCATGTGGATCAATAAGACCTGGTTCTTCCAGGAATTGGCAGGCTCGGAATTTGACTAGGTATGAGGGTGCCTACCAGGGCGAGTTGTAGGCCACCAAGAAGTGAACATGACTCACGTCCTGAGGGAGAGCTATTTCGTGAGGATTGTGACGTAGTGTTATACTTTGGAATTATTGAAATTCTTCAAGACTATGATATCACTAAGAAACTTGAGCATGCATATAAGTCTTTGTAATTTGATTCTCTATCAATTCCAGCTATGCGATGCCCCAGCCAGTTGTGCGATGCCTAAACTAGATTTCCGTTGCCTCTGCCAGTGAGGCGTGATGATCAAATTCTTCTAGATGCCAGATTGACCCAAATAAAACTTTATTTGGGAAGAAAATTTTCTCATTTCGATTTTTCCCAAATCGTATTAACTAAAGAGCTTAAATTTATGTTTTCTGTAGCTATCGATTTTTAATTAGAAAAAAATTGTTGTTATATATAAAAAGGATAGCGCTGTGCACTTGGAGGGGGAGTTTGTCAATCAATTACACAGGGCATAGATGGAGTTAGTCCGTCAATTAGATAGAGGAGTTTCTAAGATGTAGAGGGGTAAAATTTCTCAATTTGAAGTCTAATTCTGAGATGTAGAACCAGAATCAAATTTGCAGAGTCGTGTAATGAAGACAAGAAATTGTTGTGTGTAAAACTAGAATTGTTGTGCCGGACTTGTATAAATCGATTTTGCAGGTGTTGTCTCAAGAATAGATTATTGCCTTCAAGTTGCTTTTGTGAGGAGAAGCATTTGTGCCATCGTTAACTATGCATTCCTATATTTAATGTTTTAAACCTTTCCTCGATTGGAGTAAGCCAACTTACTCCAGACGCGGGAGGGCCCACCACCTCTGTAGCTAAGCTTGATCAATAACGTAGGCTAATTAGATGTGTGCGATTTTAACATTTCATGTTTCTGTGTGAATGAGTGGTTCAATTCCAAAGCATTTCAGTCATCATAGCTTCATGCTAATTAATGGACTAAACAATTATTACTCATTACAAGATCTGTGTTTGAGTTATGAAACAACGCTACCCTCTATTCCTCTTATTAAATTGCATGTAATGGGAGCGTAGAAATACAACGATTTCTGAAATTGAATATGGAATTAGAACATATTTTAATAGTTCGAATTTGAATATAGAATGAGAAAAATTCTTTGACTTTTAGTATGCTTTGCATTACCTAATTTCTTTGAATGTTTGCAAGATTTAAATGCGCATTTGATTTGTTTACGCATGCCTTCACTCAATAATTAGATCTCTTTTAATTATAATTTTTCTTGTTTTAGATCTATTTTTAATTAGATTCTTTTTTGTTTTTATAGTGTTATCATTTCCTA
The DNA here is from genome assembly GCA_034641835.2 of Pinus albicaulis. Taxonomy (NCBI): domain Eukaryota; kingdom Viridiplantae; phylum Streptophyta; class Pinopsida; order Pinales; family Pinaceae; genus Pinus; species Pinus albicaulis. Next base: position 1,869,644,949 of record CM076578.1, read on the forward strand.
ATAAGAGCAAGTTTGAGTGCAGATTTAATTATGCAAGTAGAGTGATTTCATTTTGATTATTGAGTTATATGGTTTGAATAATAAGATTTTTTTGGATGATTCATTTAATCTAGATTAAAATGCTTTGAAAGGTTATCATAGATTATTTGCAATGACTTTTAATAGGATCTTTTATATGTTATTTTACATGAAGCTGAGTGGTTTTATTCTAGCAACAATTGGAACTATATTTTGCTAATTTGAATCTTGAATTTATTATAAAGAGTAGTTCTAGTTAGTTTCAGGTGTGAGTTATCATTAGAATAATATGTATGTCTTTTTTTTTTCTTATCTCAAGATTAGTTTCAAGTGATAGTTTCACGTTAATGAGAGGAAGAAATAGATCAGGGTTTTGAAGATATCATAGGATATTTAAAAAGTAGAATTCGAGTGCGAGAATGACTGAGGATTTCCTTGAATTTCCTTATAGTTTAATTTTTGTATGGAGTTTGCAGTGAATAAAATTGGTTAAGTAGATCTCCTTTTCAAAATTGTTTATTTGCAAGCAAATGTGTGTTTCATTCCAGTACCTAGTTTATCATTACAAAGGAATATATTTATACTCTGACCATTAAGCTGAGCCATTATGTAGTAAAACTTGGGTTTACGACTCCCGGATTGATAATTAATATTGAGAGGTTTAATCCAACAATTAAGCTGACCAAAAAAAACATATACACTTGTGACAATTACAATGTCGGACTCCCATTATAGTATATTCTTGAGTCTACTCCACAATACACACAAACTTTTAGCTTTGATTGTCCACTATCATTTTATTTCCAGCACTTCCATCTGCATCCATTCCAAAGGGAATATCACATGCATTGAATCTAATTTTTCCTTTCTGGTTCAAGAAGCCTCACAAATATATCTTCAGGTGTTTTCCTCACCATGGGATTTATACTTATTACTTTTATACCTATAAACAAATACACTTTGCTTCTTTTATCATTGATGTATATATGCAAAGTAATCCATCCATTGAGATATATTGGTGTCATCTTCTATACGTGCTAGTTCTCTAGGAATCCTTTCCACTTATGTGGTCCATCAACATGTTAAAATCTCTTTAACGTGTTCCATCACATTTTGAGATTAATTTATCTCACATTTTCCCCCTTAATATAATACAAACTTCTGAAATTACACATCAAGATTAGATAGAAGACTAGTTTCAATTCTCCTACCTATTTGCATGATTAATTTGATAACTTGATGTCACATATTCTCTAAAAGTAATACATATACACACTACATGATTACATGTGATTAGAAATTGATCTATGCAAATCCTAACTCAAAAGGGCCTAAAAACATTGTGGAATTCAACTTATAAAACTTGGACCAAAAATGTCAGGGCGTCACATATAAGAAATCATTCCCCCCTTAAAACATGTATGCATCATTACAATATTTATACTAAAGGAATCACAAGCATTATAAATTATTTACTAAATTTCCAACAAATTACAAGCCCATTTATATCTCATCACAATGAATACCTTATGCATTACCTCATCATTTGGAGTATTTATTATTTTTTCATTCACCACTAATATTTTCCAAAAATATTGTTGTTGTTATATTTCATCATGACTCAAATTCCAACACAGGCTCAAATTTGTGACAATAGATGCCCAGAAAATATGTCAAAAGCTATATTCTTCATGAAATTACATTCTCCAAATACTTGAATTGACCTTAAAAATTATAAGTCTTAACTTTTACACCTTTGATGACTTCAATTTAACTTTGCAAGGGATTCATTATTTAATAGGATCTTTTAATTCACACTTGGATTTATTGTTGATAATATTCTAACCTTTAACGAGACTTTAACACTCAAAAAACATCATTCTCGCTGAAATTTTGTGTTTCTCTCCCAATTCACATAATATCCCAAGCTTTAATACTTGACATTTACATAAATAACTTTTTCTTTTGGTATGTTAGGCTAAAATATATTGATTCAAAATAAAACATTACATATGCTATATGATGAGTTGGTAAGTTGTGATTATCCAATACTAGCCTTCATTTCTTTCAAAGTAGCGTAGGTATGGGGTTGTCTCCTTGGTGGAAAACAACCTTGTTATAACATCAGACAGAAAATTACAAAATGTGTCCTGGCACTTGTGAAGGAAAAATTTATGTGATAAGAGTTGAAATAATAGAAAACTAAAAAGAGCTGAGTGAGGACGCAGTCATGGTGTCTTTGCATTGTCCTCGATGTCTGGGCCTCTGCCTAGATTTGACAACCATACTCCTGCACTATGGCCTCCTCCTTACTAGTAGGTTGGCGCTGAGGACTAGAAGTAGGTGCATAGAGAATGGGAGTGACTGGGTACCTAGCATCCGATACACGCATCCAAATTCCCTCCGAGTCCATGATCCATACGTTGGGGTCTTCCCCACTTCCTCCTGAACTAGAAGAGGCTCATTTTTATTAGGCATGGGGTGCTCCTAGTGCGCTACGGTGGATTTCCTGGGTCCAATTCTACCTCTCTGCATTTCCTGTATAAGTGCCTCCTCCTCCTGGTTGTGCACAGGGCTTTGAGGAGCATCCTTGGCATGCTAGCCAGAAGAGGAGCCCTCACAGGATTCGAAACACTTATCGGGCCCTTACTGGTACTGCTCTAGAAATGCACCTCTTTGGCCGCCCTTTATTGTCCTTTGGTGTATACGCAGAGCCATGGGATAGTGAAGCAAAAAGGAGATGGGGAGGTGATTAATATAGGAGTAAAGACGGGAAGTGCACAGTGGAGTGTTATTGGGAAAAGTGGCGCGCATGTGGGGGTTACGCAGCTGGGGGAGCTTCATGATGAGTGTGCATAGTTAGGAGAAACTAGTGAGGCATGGGGAGCCAAAGGGAGGCGCGCAGTTAGGGAGGTGCGCGGTCAAGAGGGTCCCAAGAAAGCTGGCACTAGGGGGGAGGCCACGCAGCAGGTGGAGTGTGTAGGTGGGTTGAAACTGAAGCATAAAAGATAAGAGGGATTTGCGTAGGTGTTGTACATTATTGTGACATGCTCGTAGGTGCATGCTGTGATAGTTATCATGTGGTAGCATGTGCTTCGACTTATGACAATGAGTCATAACCATTTGGGAGCTGATTCAAATGATTGCAGCGGACAAGTTCCACCCAAGGTGGTTGCTCCCATTACATGTCTTCGTAATTCCTTTCCTCTATCACCTCGTGCGAATTATTGGAGAGAGGTGGTTCCACTTCAGGTCAAGACATGCATTGCATATCTTCATCATCTTGTACATGGGAGGGAATGTTTTCATATGTGCGCTAATGTCACCCGCATCTAGCAAGAGATGTTCCTTTTGGATGAGAATTTAGGATTTCATGCATAAGGAGTCATCGTCAATCTGGGAGAGGTTAGAGTAATGTAGCTCATTGTTGATTTCCACACCCCTGTTGGCTAGAAGATCTGCAACAGTGTTCAATTTTCTGCGCACATGGTGAAAATTCATTGCCCTGTGATTTTGTATCTACTGTTCCAGGAGTTTGAGCCTTTTGGCTAGCCTCCAGCTGGTGGAGACCTTTGAGGAGGGAGAGCCATGAAGAATTCGAAGGGAATCCTGTGTGATGATTTTCGAGTCTCTCTGCATTTCTAGTGGAAAATATTTGAACTCAATGGATGTGGATATGTCGTGGTTGAGCCCCTATAACTCCAAAAAAAATTTGCTTCCCAATCCCATGTTTCCATAGAAGACTTGAAGCAACTTACCCTGGGAGTTCCTGAAGATACCTCTGAATCTAGCCTTCTGTGGGTTGCCTTTGGAGGCTCCATCGCAGTTGCATTTGAAGAAATCAGTTGGTGGGGGATTTCGTTGTTCAAGTGTTATGGTTCTTTTGGTGTTCCTTGGGGGGTTATCAAAAGGGGTGTTGATGCTCATATGCTAGTTGTTCCAAATGTTGTGTTCAACAATAGTTGTTGGGAGATCTTCCTTACTCCAGGGAGTTATGGCAAGATTTTTTATGAGATTGTTGTGTAGCCTTGCCCATATTTTCTCTCAGTTGGAGGCCTTATCTTTAAATATCTCGTTGTTCCTTTCTTTCCATATGTTCTAGATAAGGAGGCCTAGAATGAGCTTGAAGAGTCTATTTAAAGGTTTCTGGAGTAAGGTTTTTCTGTCCACTTGTTGATGGTGCTGATGATGTTACCTCTTTATCTATTGGTGCATCTACATAGAGTCTCAATCCTGTCCCACAAGGTGTTTGATATGGGGTAGAGGTCCAACAAGTGATAGATGGTTTCATGGTCTTCTTGTAATAGAGGGCATCTTGAGGGTCCCACAAAACCTATTTTCAATAGATTCTACATTGTGAGGATGCGTCTTTTACTGAGAAACCATAGAGAGGTAGCTAATTTGGGCTAGAGATTGGAAATCCATATATTCTTCCATATTTTATTGGTTGGATCTGGGTTCTACTATTGTAAGAGATTGTAGGCTTCCTTGATGGAGTAGTTGTGACTTGGAGTATGGCCCCATCGAAGAATATCAAGTCCCTGTTGGGATCTGATTCTTCTTTTAGTTATTACTTCCTCCCAAATGTCTCTGTGATTTTCATTGTTCCAGTCTTCTTGCCATCTGTCAGTTTGAAGCCAGGTTCTATAGCCCTGAGTTGTGTCATTGGTACAAAAATATTGGATCCAGTTATTTTGACTTGCCTGAAAAACGATGTTCCAAAGGGGTCAGGGAAAAATTGAGGAAATATTGGGCATTTGCTACAAGGAATCCTCCCAGAGTCTGGCTTGAGTACCACTATGCAATTCCTAGAAGCTATGGGTTTGGAACAAATGCTTTTGGTTGCTGGCCACATTCCATATTTGGGATCCCCCTGGATCTATGTTGAATCTGATTAGGTCCTCCTTGGGCCAATTCCTTGCATATTTGGTAGGCCATAGGTTTTCCCAGAGTGTGTGAGGGTTGGAGACCTATTTCCACCATATACTAGCTCCCATGATACTATTTTTGTGCTCTGGATCTCATAGCCCTAGTCCACCATGTAATTTTGGTTCATAGACCTCTTTTCAGTTAACTAGTGCCCATTTTTTTTTCTCTTTACTTCCTCCCTAGAGGAAAGTCCTTTTCAAGTTGCGCATAGCCTTGAGGAACCATTTTGGAGCTACTAGAACATAAAAGAGATAGATGGGGAGAGACTGAAGGACTACTTTGCTGAGAACCATGCGACCAACTATGTAGATGGAAGGATAGGTCCAGTTGGATAATTTGGTTTCCATTCTATCCAGTAGCGCTCGCTAGGAGGTGGGATTTATGGCTGAGTCAGTGAGAGGGGTTCCAAGGTATTTGGAAGGAAAGGATGCTATGGAGAAGCCCAAAATGCAAGCGATGATGCGCTAGGTAATAGGGAGATTGTTGAAGAAGAAGATTTGATATTTTTCAAAGTTGACCTCTGTGCGAGATTCTTCAGAGAGACAGTGGATTAGATATTTGAGGGATCGCGCTTCTTGTACCAAGGGGTGTCCCATTATCATGTTGTCATCCACAAATTGTTGGTGGGAGATGGGGGGGGGGGGGGGGATAGTGGAGTGGAATACCCTGAAGGGTACCTGAGTGGACAAAGCTTTTTATCAAGCGTCCCAAACATTTTGCCATAATAATGAAAATGAAGGGTGAGAGAGGATCTCCTTGTCTTATTACTCTGGAAGGATTGAAGGTTGTCGAAGGTATGTCATTGACCAAAATGGATAGAAAGGAGGAGGTTATCAGGCTCATTATCTAGCAGACCCAAGTGTGGCTAAATCCAAAGGCTATAAGGACTAACTTGATACAATACTAATTGAGTTTGTCAAAAGGCTTGGAAAAATCAATTTTGAGAAGCATACTGGGTTTTTTGGAGGTCTTAAGGGAATGGCTGACCTTGTGGGTTAAAATGATGTCATCAAGGATTTTCCTGCCCTCAGCATAGCCCATTTGGTCTGGGGATATGAGCAGGGGTATGAGCTTCTTCAATATGTTAGCTATACCTTTGGAAATGATTTTGTAAATAAAATTGTAAAGTGCTATGGGTCTTTACTTACTTGGCAAAGCGGCATTTTCTTCCTTTGGTATGAGAGTGAGGAAGGTAGCATTTAGATCCAGTATAAGCTAGTAAGTGTTGTGAGGTTCCTCTACTACATCCCAAACCTCTTCTTTGATGGTTTCCCAAAATAAGTGGATGAATTTGGTGGTGAATCAATCCGGGCCTTGAGCTTTCCCTTCCTTTAGTTGGAATATTTCTTGTTAAACTTCTACCAGAGTCGTAGCATTAAGAAGCATCGAGTTATGTTCTTATGTGACCAATTTGGGTATGTGCTGAGTGATTATGGCTATGGCTCCATGCTGATGGGTGTTGGGTTCTTGGAGGATATCCTTGAAGTGATTGTGTAGATCCTCCATGATATCCTCTTTCTTTTCTAGTCGCTCCCCATTCGGATTTTTGAGAACTATGATTCTGTTGTGCATCATATGCTGAATGGTGGAGTGATGGAAAAAAATTGTGTTTCTTTATCCATCTTTGAGCTAGCATATCCAATATTTTTGTTTCCAGGATCTCTTCCCAACTTCTTCTCTCTTCCAGCTGGGCTGTTAGTAATTTTTCCTTGTTCTCTGAGTCCGTCGAACGTTCTTTTGAGATGATTTTTTGTTGGAGCTACTTCATTTTCTCTTCTGGTTCTGTTTGATCTTTGAGGATGTTGTCGAAGGTGGTTTTTTCCACCCCTTCAATTTCCCTTTGAGCATCCTCAATTTCATCTGGAACTGATACATTTTTGTGTTTGAGCCAAGAATGTTTAAACTAGAAGGTTTTAGATGTGGGCTTACCTGGTCTGAGCCATTGAAACTATATCGGACAGTGGTCATAGCTAGAAGCCATAGTGATGGTGGCTACAAGATCTCCCCCTAGATGTATGAATTCTTCCAAGATGATAAAATAATCTAGTTGGGAGGTGATCTGTTGGGTGCCTCCTCTTTTGTTGTTCCAAGTAAATATGCCATTGGAATTTTGTAGATCTATGAGGTGATTTTCTTGGATGAAGTTATTGAACTAAGTGTTGTCCATATCTAGATGAGGCCTTCCTCTCTTTTTTTCCTGTATATTGGTTATCATATTGGAATATCCTCCAATAAGCCATAGAGGTGGAGTTCGATGGTTATTGAGATCAGCAATGTTGTCAAGAAGCTCAATTTTTTGCTGGAGAGTCTCAGGGAAGTAGACATTCATGAACAATTAATGGATGGAAGTTACAATCAAGTGAAACTTCGCTTGAATGAAGTGTATATTAGCATGCAAATTCCCTAGGTTGATGATGTGGACATTCTAGATGATTGTTAGCCCTCCTAAATCTCCATTGGCATCCACTGCTAGTGTTTTGTAGCCTTTCCATATCCTTTTGAAAATTGTTTCCAGAGTAGAGCTGGAGCATTTGGTTTCTTGCATGTAGAAAATTGCAGGGTGTTCCTTAGTAATTCTTTCCTTTATGATATTGTGGTTTATGGGGCTGTTCAGCCCTCTGATATTGCATGACATGAAATTAATTGAGGGGGGTTGGGTATAAAGGAAAAAAAATGGGTTAACTTGGGGAATATCCTAGATTCTACCATCTCTCTACCCATTTCTACTATTCTCTGTAGATCTGATTTTCTGCCTCCTTTGCAAGATTATTTCAAAATATATTTAGTGTTCAGGAGTGTACCGCCTTTAATGCCTAGGGAGGGGATTTTTTGTGCTCGAGTGAGTATTTCTTCCAAATTTTGGATCTGTTGTTGGGGTATTGAGAAAAAATCCTTCTTGTTGCATGAATCTTCTAACCCTATGATATCGAGGTCCCCAAAGTTAATTCTCTCTGGTTCTTCCTCCATATCTTCTAGGATTGGGTCCAGTGCCATTCCTTTTCCTTTCATTACAGATTTTTCCACTGCATGCATAGGGGTTTGGGGTATCAGAACGACTTCCGGTTGGATCTTGGTTTGTTGAGTCTTTGAGGTCTGGGGTTGCTTTTACAAAGATCACCTTGTATCTTCTGGAGGTTCACTCTCATTTTCACTCTGTTAAGATATATCTTCGAAGTTGTTGCTTGTAGCTGGGGATTTTTTATTCAGGTTAGAGTTTGACATCTTTTTGTGCCTTTTCCTGCTTGCTACTTTCGTAAACCCTTCAATGGCCTTATCATTTGATTCATTGTTAGCTTCCACATTTTGATTTAAGGGGTGGTCTCTAAATAGGAGCCTGTGTTGGTGACACCTCCAGCATCTGAAGGGTACATGTTCATAATATATAGTTTGAATCCATTCATAATCGTCATGCAATAGACTTACCTCACCAGGGAGCGACTATGGTCATGTAGACGCAGATTTGTGCGTATGCTGCATGTTAGTTGATCTCCTTAGGCATTCTCTATGTCCCAGAGAGTCAGGTCATCCCAATAGTCCTAGGGGAGGTTTTAGAGCCGGATCCAGACTGGAGCCCATGTGAGCTCTTTCTTGTCTGGATTGAAGTGTTCTACCCAGTTGCATAGGTATAAACCTGTCGACTTGAAGAAGTATGGCCCTCCATCCATGATCCTATTTTTGTATTCAATGTAGGTGAAGATCACACTGAATAAACCTTTGGCGCATAGTTGAAGGTCGATGTGACCCTTCGGCTTCCATTTGGAGGCAATCCATCCTAAGAGGAATTTTTCTATTGGCCAAAAACCCATGAACTTTCTTAGTAGTGCATGGTCCTTCATGAATTGGATTCTTTCATTGATTCGATGTGCAGGGAGCTCGATCTTGTTTCTTGCGGTAGCTTTGGGTATGTAGGTGGAAGAAGTGATGTTTTTTGCTTCTTATTTTGTTGTGGATATCTGTTTCACTGTGGGAGTCACTCTGATTGTGTCATGAAGTGAGATAGATTTTTGCTGACATTTGTTGTCAACCCCTACCACCACTGCTATGGGAGGAAGGCCTGAGGTGGGGGGAGATGGTGTCCCCCACTGGTTTCTGTCATGGGTGAGTCTATAGGCTTTCCAAGATTATGGTCACATCCTTAAGGATGACGAGGAGGGTTTTCCAGGGGCAGACTACACAAAAACCTCCAGACCCTAGATCATGTAAGTGTTGCTTACTTTGGCTTTGACTAAATGTTCTTACATCGATACTTACTAGGACTAACAGTTTCAATTTGAGTCTCAACTCCAAGTTCAATTAGGCTTGAAAATAACCCAACTTGCTCAAGTAAGATTACCAAGTTTTTTATATCATTTTCTTTCTCTCTTCAATGTCCATAGAGATGCTAAAAAAAAAGCATTTTGCATAAGTGAAGTCAAACCAAAAAAGAAAGTTACACTTACTTATCGTCATGTTTCCAAAAAATTAATTTCATTATCATGACAAACTTATGGCTAGCGTAAACAATGCAGTGCCTTGTCTTCATTGACCAAGTTAAGATCCGACTTTATATCAACAAACTATGTTCAATTTCCAATACATTGGAGTTTTAAATGTCTTTTATTGAAGTAACTAGATTTAATAACAATATTAATATATTGACCATGATTCTGACAAAGTTTCCATGAATTTTTGCTAGAAATGCAAAATGAATCATTCAATATGGTTTTGGTAAACATGTGCAGGACATACATAACCACTTGAAATGAGAATAGGGTCACCGATGAACTTATGTATCCTATCACAATTGGATTTAGAATATGGCTCATAGACAAAAAAATTCTCATCAAATCTACTAAATTCTTGCATCAATTCCATTGTTTTGAGATGCTTCTAATGCCATCTTGTCATTTTCTTGATAGAGTAGAACAATAACATGTTGCATATATGCACCTGATGATGCTACTTTCTTCTTTAAACTTAAGTTTTTTTGTTCTGCAAATTAAATGTGCATATCTTTTTCTTTCCTTTAATATCATTACACCTTAGACATAGCAGCAAACAATCAATATCAAACACATTGTTATCAAACTAGTGTCTTACAACCTCTTTACCACCACAATCAAAACCTCCAGTTCCCATTAGTGTGATGTGTGAAACAATAAGAAAATATTTTCTATTTTCATGCATAATAGCTAGTAAGTTGGCTAACTTTTTGAAAAATAATAATTAGTGTGTTATATTTCTTGGAAAATAAGTATATATATATATTTGTATGAAAAGAATTATATGTTGTGTTAGAAGTCTTAAAAAAATAAGTGAATATAAAAAGAATTCATTCGATCCATTATTGAATTAGATTCTTGAAGATAAAAACTAGTAATCACATGCTTTATTGTGTCAATATTATTTTGGAAAATATTTAGAGAAACATATAAACTTGCATGCATGGAAAAATATAGTTTTGGTATTACATTTCTGGAGAAAAGGAGGGTGCAATCGCATAATACTGATTGTGTTTGCCCTCTTTTGGGAAAAATAATATGCATTTGCACACCTCAAGAGATTAGCTATGATATCAGTTTTCTTTTGTGAGAAGATTATGTATAGATATTCGGATAGATATTTTGGTAAGAGGAAAATATTTCTTTGCCTGAAAGAATAAATGTTATGTGTTTGATCCCTCAGAAAAGAAATGTGTTTATTTTTCCATTCAATATTTATTTAGTTTCATTTGGAAATAAACATATGCTTCACGTGGAAGCAGAATAAGCTATCAAGTTATTTCTTGTTGGAGAGGACAAGTAGTTCCATACATGAAATTATAATTAGTATCTTAATTTTGTTTGAAATAGAGCTTGCATTTTTATACATAATAGACATTGTGAATATCTCTCATGTTGAAAAGAATATGCATTCACATGAATAAGTATATAATCTACTACATTAATCTATTTGATAAATAAAACATATAGTAGACACAAAGAAATTTTTTTCTTGGGTTAGTTCTCCTAAAAACTTCTTATGCATTTGCATGCACAACAATAATATCTAGTATGCTAGCTTTCCTTTGGAAAGAATATTAAGGTGCATGAAATATTATATTAATGTTTTGTTGGAAGGATGACGCTTGATAGTGATTTGTTTGTTACTAATGCATGTGCAATGATGTTAAAGAATATATTTCATTAAATTATGTTTATTTTTTATACATGCACATAAATAGATGTTGAAGAGTCACTAATTCAAAAATCAAGAGAAATTAGTCAGTTGTAACTACCTCTCATGGAAATGGTCATAGATGAATGACTAAATTAACGCAGTTGAATCCCAAAAATGATATTTAAAGTCACTAATAAAGATTGATTATTGGTTTATTAATATTTTATCTAATCATGATATCAAGTTTTTTATGAAAGCATTGGTAGGAAAGAATGGTGACTTGTGCAAAGGATAGTTCATGTTTAACATCGTGGCAGATAAAAAATTGTGTAGATTGAGGAATTTTAGCTGTAGGATGATCCAATGATGGAAATTGTCATACCATAAATACATAGAAATTGAGTATTTGAGGGTAAATGATATCATGGCAATTGTAATAACTTATATCTCACTATGCTACAATTAATATGAGTTTTCTAGGTAAAATTTATGAAAATGGTCAAGGGATGGACTCCCTTATAACCATTGAGTGAGGGGTGAACACTCTCACGAGCATTTACTTAAAAAAAAAAATGTTTGCTAGTTTTCACCCCATAATGTTTCCAGGGTAAATCAGTGTCTAATGATTTGATTTTTCATTGTGCCATTTTTGTGATGTTAATCTCTTTCATGATGTTATGATTATATTATCAGGTATGTGATTTACTATTGAGTTAAAAGAATCATGGAATCGATGTATAGTTATAGAGAGAAATTTAAGTTAATATGCTACAATAATGGCAGTTAATGGTTATGTAACTCATTATTATTTTACTAAATATATCTCTAGGTAATGGTGATGGTTATTCTAATGGTCATTGAGGGAATATAGAAAGTAATTTAAAAAGTTACGCATTGGTAAATGTTGAAACATTTCTTAACTCTATGCATTTTTCTACCAGGTTATCAGGGGATGTTACAATGCTAATGGATCTTCAACAACACTACGAAACTTTAATCTCGAACTATGTGCATATCCATTCATATTGCAAGGTTCATGTTACATGTGTGGGTGGTTGAGGGGCATTGATGGGTGCTTCAGTATGCCATCTATCCATTCATGATCATCACAAATGATGTTGTTAGCAATAGGGATCTTATGAAATTGAATCCTAGTTTGATCATTGTGGGTATTTTCTTCTGCTTATAAACTAAAATTCATGTGTGCCTTCTATTGATAAGAGCCTTCAAAAGTGATTCATTGGAAAGCACATCTTATCATTGGATATTACAATGCTAATGGATCTTCAACAACACTACCAAAATTTGAACTCGAACTATGTACATATCAATTCATATTGAAAGCTTCATGTGACATGTTTGGGAGGTTGAGGGGAAGTGATGGATGCTTCAATATTTTTTCTATCCATTCATGGTCATCACAATTGATGTCGTTATCACTATGGATCTTAGGAAATTCAATCCTATTTTAATGTAATATTTTGTTATTTGAATGTCCTCAGAGTTGAGATGAAGTAAGATTCTAAAAGGAACATTTATGTTATGAAAACATATAGATAAGCAAGAATAAGTAGTGCCAGATATTAAAGAAAATAAAAAATAAAATAATAATATTAATAATAAAAAAATTTAAATATTACATTTTAAATTGAAGAGAAAATTAAAAATCGGTTTTGGAAAGGTTCGATTTTTATTTTTTTCACTTTGAAAGAAATATATCAAATGATCATGACGATATTGAATTGTAGCTTGTTGATTGGCTGAGCCCACTTGTCAAAGCATTTTTTTTTAGCGTATATCCTTACTTTAAAGGATTGTAGTTCTTCTCGTCTTATTTCTCAACAACATTTTGAATATTTTATCAACAATGTTGTATTCACAGTGGTAGCTGACACTTGAGATTGAGTAAAAGAATCTATTAGAAATATTGAACAATCTCATTAATTCCACCAATGATGAAACTATAAATAGAAGAAAAGTAGGCCATGTTGATATTAAAGTCCATTTACATGATGCATTGGATACATTTCAATTTCTTCAGATTGTGTCTCAAGTACATTGAGACAATCCTAATTCTAAATAGCATTCAAAGAGTAATGAATCCATGTCATAAGAAACTTTGGGTGCAGTGGTAAGTCATTTTTTAGGAAAGTGTATGTGAGAGACATTTTCATACATATGTGAAGCCTTTCGTTCAAACAAATTTTATAAGACTGTCGGAAGACATTACACATAACAAACACATAACGCGTTTTCGGTATAACAAAGATGTTCTACATTTATCTTTTAATCTTCTTGATTTTTTTAAAACCATACAATTTCAAGGTGTTAGATTTCTTTATGGTGTTGTTCCGGGACAAATTGATTGATGTAAAAAATGTAATAGAGTTGGACATATGAAATATAAGTGTTTTTGTATTCAGCTGTGTGAGCATTGTGGAGAGAAAAATCACCATTCAAACATATAATCTATAGATAATACTACTACAAGAGATAAACGAAATTTCAGATGGATTGATTCTTGGGATTTCTCGAAAGAAACCAATAATATTTACCTATTATATTGCAGGATGTGTTCCAGAATCTTGATGAGTCTGGTAGTGATAAAGACTATTTCATCTTCCCACCCTGTATCCGGTAAGGGGAAATTAGTCTTCTACAGGTTTGAATATTTGTCAAGCGTGAAGCGAGCCTAAGTCATAAATCCACAAGTGAGCCCGAGCCACAACCTAAACCATGTAAAGCTAGAGTTGTAGCCAAAGAGACTTCAATTTTTTTCTAAACGATTATTTTCAAATGGGCACTTTGAGATTTGGAATTGTTCAAGGAAATACATTGACAGTTCCAGAGTTGACATTTTTTATTGGTCTCAGAATTTCTATGAATTTTCCAAGCGTGGGTATCGTTTGTGGTTTTCTCTTAAAAACTACCATATCTATTTTTGGTCATCCTTTAAAAAATATTTTTGAGAGACATTAAGCTCTTGGCTCAGATGCATTTTTTCATTTTGAGCTCTCATTCTTGGAATTTGATACATCCCTTCTGATTAAGGGAAAATGTTAGATAGCTAACCCTTGGGATTAAGGGTGGGTTAGTTTTTTTTATGGTGAATAGTTATTAGAGTCCAAGAATACCCATAAACACATTCAAATTTTTCTTGTATATATGAACATGTACACTTTGTACATCATTTATTGAGATCAATTAATATATAATTTATTTGTTTTTCAATATTTTGTGTTTAACATAAATAGTTTATGGAAAATTTGTCATTTTAGTAAGATTCAAAATCTGAGTTTGTGGGAGAAGTAAAACTACCTAAATTTGTAGCTTAAGTATGTGAAACATCATATGATTTTTTTTTTTGAGAATGACCACAGGCATGAATATCAAAAGATGGGAGTAGAAATACCAATTTTGTATGAAAATATGCAGTAGAAAAATTGCAGAAGTGATGTGAAACAATGAAAGGAAAAGCTAGAAATAAAAGTTGAAGATATGAGGGATATCATGTTGAAAGGGCCTCAAAAGGGGAATATTGGACAACGAGGAAGAAATTTTGACAACATACTACAATTGAATAAGAAAGTATACATTTTCAAGGAATAAGGGGAGCTACAACATAAAGTTTTCAAACATAGGAGAATGAGAGAACATGCATCAAAGCAAAAAGTACATGAAAAAAAAATGATCAACTGCAAAACAAAGCTTGGGACCCTAGAATATTTCGAAATGTCACATGACGAGGAGGTCATGAATTTTTTTCTATTGTGAGAGTATGGTGCGGGAGCATCCTTGCTCCTCAAAATCATGGATATTTCTAAGACAAACTATAAGAGAGGGACTTATAAATTTGTTGATAAATTTAATTATTTGACATAAGTAAATTTATTTTATAGTTGTTAAATAATTTGTAGAGAGAATGGGAAAATTTAGTGAATAAAAATTAGTTGTGAATCTGTGATCAAATCTGCATTATGAGAAAGGTTTTGAATAGGATTGTAACTCGGAGATTATATGATCTAAAGATTTTGTTGAGGAAGGATAAGATCTAAAACAAAATCATCTTTACCTTTAAATGCTATATAATATATGTAATTTTGGAGAAATGATTGCCAAAGGAATGAAAATATGGCCAAAGAGACGACCAATATTTCTAGTGAGGATATATGTACACAATTATTAATGATTGGAATTCATTACATTGTTTATTCATGCCTTTTTATTGCAATGGTTCGAATATGTGTGTATTTAAATTGGAAATAGTAACAGATTAGATGAAAGTTTACAATGTGAAGATTTTGTGTAATAATATCGAGACCATTTTGAAGTGCATTGGAATATGGGAACATCTGTGTTAATATCCAGTTAAATTAAATTGGAGTATTCTCAATTGTTTTCAATTCCCAAAAGAGGAAGCATAGTATTTTATTTATGTATGACGCCAAGAATATTTTCTATGTGGAGATCAATTGATATTGGTAAAGTTGTTACAGGAAAATTTCAATCTAATGTTGGATGATACACTAACATTGAAGGCATGGATGACTTATGAATGCAGCACCATGGTTTTTGTACATCTTCTAACACTTAAATAATGCTCGACATGTAAATCGAGTTGAAGGATACCCTTTTTTTTTGTTTAAAACTAATTTAAGTAATAAATAGTGTAATTCTATCTATGTGAGACAACCTCATGCCATAATTTAAAATCCATTGTGAATATTTAATCATCAAGGATCGATTAGATATTTGGGGGAATTTATGTTGAGAGAGATTGCTAAAAGTAATTTTTTTCTTCCTAGAAATGTTGTGGTCAGCTTAATTGAAATGTTGGATTTTTTTTCGACTGTTGGATCGTTGTGTAAGGAAAAATTAGTTCAACGTCAATTTTTTTATTTATTGAAGCCCTGTCGAAGTGGAATTTAAATCTAGAAAATTGGGGAATTAAATTGATAGGAGATGTGGTTTTCTCTGGCATGGATGAATAACATTTTAAGGAGAAGGCTTGAGTACATAGTGGGATAATAATGATATAAAATATACAAATTATTAACCATATAAAGGTAAATTTTTTACATAGGATGGATGTGCATGGAAAATGGTGCATCAAGTGGTATCAAGGCAGGAGAACTTACTCAATTGTGTTTGGAGATATTAGCAAGGAAATAATTGGTCGCATCCATTATAGCCAGAGGAGCTGTGAAAAAGGAAGAAGAGAACGGAAGGCTCTTAATAAAGGAAAAATTATTAAAAATAACTTTTATGAAGAGTAAGAGGACAAATAGATGTTCTCAATGAGTGAGTAAGGTAAATGCAACAACCGACGGAATGAGGAGTGCTCAGAAATATGGTTAAAGTGAAGTTATCAATAAATTTAATAGGGGATATCTCGATGGGGTGTTGGTTGATTGAAACTCACATGTGTACAAGGAGATCTAACATAAGAAGCAAAGGATAATGACTATTGATAGTTATGTCAAGATTTCAGGGAGAAGTCACACTCAAATGGAAGTGAATGCCAAATTCATTGGCATCAGGGAGAGGAATGATGAAGAGTTTGAGAATGAACTCGCAAAGGTGAAGGAACGATTGAATGTTCTTATGGAGCTACAACAACAAGATTTTGAATATAAGAGATGTCGATGGGTGATAGAAAAGAAGGTAAAGTGATACAAGTTGTAGGTAAATATAAAGCACTGGTTGAGCATTCAATAGAGGAAAAACAATATAAAGACAATAGAGATGATTTTCATTTGTGAACTAGGACAAGAAGAGTTCTTGGTGAAGAAGAGGATGAAGCAACTAATGACTCTCAAGTTTTTAAATCTAATGAACGATTTATGTTTACAATTATTGATGCATGTAAAAATATGTAGCGAATGATGAGATAGGAAGAAGCCATGTAGGAATACAAAGGAGAAAGCATGGAACTTGTTGGAAAATAAATGACAAAATAATGTAAATGGAGCAGGAATATGGAGGAATCCGAAAATAAAGGTATAAATAATTTATCGAAAATTTGTCATTTTAGTAAGATTTAGAATGTGATTTTGTGGGAGCAGGAAAACAACATAAATTTGCATCTTAAGGATATGCAACATGGGATGAGGAGAGGCATGAATATCAAAACATGGGGAGTAGCCATACTGATTTTGTGTGAAAATATGGAGTAGAAAAACTGCAAAAGTGATATGTATCATCCAAAGGACAACATGGAAATCGAAATTGAAGAGATGAGGAAGTTGATGTTGAAAGGGCCTCAAAATAGTTATACTGGATAGAGAGGAAGAAATGTTGACATCGTATTGAAAATAAATGATCAAGTCTATATCAGCAAGGAAAGACGGGAGTTGCAACATAGATTTTAGAATCGTGGAACAATGAGAGAATCTGTAGCAAAGCAACGATGACATGACAAAAGAAACGATCAGTTGCAAAACAAAATTTGGGACCCTAGAATATTTGGAAATGGAACATGATGAGGAGGCCATCATTTTTTTTCTATTGTGGGATTCTAATGCAATAATATCCTTGCTCCTCAAAATCACCAAGATTTATAACACAAATTGCAAGAGAGAGATTTAGAAATTTCTTGATAAATTTAATTATTTGACATAATAATTTTTTTTTTAGTTGTTAAATAGTTTTTAGAGAGAATGAGAAGATTTGGTGAATAAAATTTATTTGTGAAGTGTTTGAATAATGTGGAAATGGAAAGTCTACATATTTTTTATGAGTTGTGTTCTCATAGTTAGTGTTTGAGTGTATGTGTCATGAATTTTATTTTTTTAGTTTGCGTTATGAGTTGTTGATCTAAATTATTTGAATCTAGATTGTCCTAAAGGTCGCATATGTGTTAATATATAATGTAATGGTTTTCCAAGTAGTTTTATCAATGAGAAATGGTTTATTCTTGTGCATCTCTCTAATTCTCTATTATGGTATCCGAGCTAGATGGGGAGATTTAAAGAGCTTCAAATCCGAGAGCTGCATGGCCTAGATCTATGAGGGTTATCATTTTTTTAAATTTTTTTTTCTTGTTGTCAGTAAAATTTTATCTATCTGAAGAAAGTAGGCTGAATTGGGAATAAGTGTTTTACCTCATGTTAGAGATAAAACAAATTTTCCAGATTGTCATGAAGAATTTTTCCTGTAGGCAATGCTTTTGCTACTGATGAATTGGTCGATGAACTAGCCTGGTTGTCAGCATACTTATTCAATTTATCAACATAGCTTTCAAGGCTCATTAATTTATCATCTGAAACTAAAGGGCTTGGCAATCCTTTACTCTGCAAAATAACCAATCTCTTTGTAAAAGCATTGATTTCTTCCTGCATATCATAGCATCTTCTTTCTAGGTTCTGCATTAGAGTTCTTTTAGTAAAAACCCTTTTTACGTCCAAAATTGTTCCTGTTTTGTCTTGGATGCCCAGCTCTTCAAGTTGATATCTGTTCTTGGTATTTAAAAATTGTATAAGGTTATTGGCTTCTTCAGGCATATTTCCTAATTATTCTCTTGCCTTTTGAACTTCTTCCAAAGCCAATTTAACTAAATCATTTTTCTCATACATTATTTGGATTGATGGCCAAACATCATTTATTGACTGAGTGATGTTGGCCCAAAGAATTTCTTTGATATCTTTTAAAGGTTTCTCCAATGTGAGATCCTTTTCCAATGCTTTGACCAATTTTTCTAATCTGTTGATCTCTCTTGTTTTTTCTGCAACACTCATCTTTCAGAGATCATATTTTTGTTCTAAGGTGGTAAATTGTACCTTTGTTTTCTGGAGCTCTGTCACTTGGAGTTTCAATTCCTCCATTGATTTTATTAATTCTTTAGTGCTTGAATTGGAAGTGTTGCCGTGTGATAGTCCTACTGACTGACTTATTGTTGTTGTACCTGTAATTACTTTTGTTGTAGATCCTGGAATGTTTGGCTGCTTGTCCTTTAATGCCTTTTCAAGTTCTTTTTCAGTCTCATTTAGTTGCTCATTAAGTTTCAAAAGCAAATGCATTAATTCTTCTTCAGAGTTTTGCTTTATTACCTCAGTAGTCTGTGGATGCCTTGAAGATGGAAACTTCAGCTGTTTCCTTAAGGTTGCAATATCATCATATTTATTTTTAATCAAGGCTTCTGTAGCCTTAACATCTTTGGGATTATGACCCAATCCAATAATGATTTATTCCAAAGTCTTTATTCTGTTGTCCTTAGCCTGGGAAGAGGCTTTTTCAAGATGCAATTGAGCAGTAGTATTATCCAAAGAATTCTGTAATCTTTGGGCCATCATTGAATTATCAGTCAAATTTGAGTAAATCATCTCTCCAGTTTGTTTGTGCAGCTCAATCTGATCCAAAGGATGAATACCCTTTGCCAAGACTTAAAAATTGGTTCTGACATAGTCTACAGTTGTTTGAGGCTGCTGTACTTTGGGCTTGAAATGACTCATCACCATTTTACCTAGCTGGATGTCATAGGTTGACATCAATCTCTGTTGACTTTTGGGAACCATCTTTAAATATTTATTATAGACTTGAAGTCTTAATGGATCATTTTTGGCCTTTATATTTATAAATGTCTTCTTAATATCCTGGGCATCCTTCACTGGTTGTTTGAAGGAAGATACTTCTGCACTTTGTTGTCTTTGTAGCTCTTTTTTCTGTGAGTCAGTGGATGTCCCACTAATTGTGAATGTTTGCTAACTATCTAACTCTTCTCTCCTCTAACTATTAGTGGTTTCTTGAAAAAATTCTACTTATGAGAGTGGATTTAATCTTTGTCTTTTGATACCAGGTTGTTTTGAAGATCCACTGATAGGGGTAGCTGTTTCTGCATCCCTCTTTTTACCTTTTTCTTCATTGAGAGGAGTTTTCAAAATTGAAATTTCTGCCACATTGATCTGAGTAGGAGAAGTCTGTATTTGGGCCTGTTCCTTGGAAGTTTCAGGCTACTCTGACATTGTGAATTTCTCTGGGACTTGTGTATCAGTCTCCTTTTCCTTCCCTTTGGATGCTATTGTGGCTAGTGCACTGATTTCCTGCAAATTTTGCTGAGAGGTTCTAGTAGAGGAAGGAACAATTCATGGTCTTTGTACCTGCCCAAAAGAATCCAGGTCAAGTATTTTCTCAATATCCTTCACAACATTTTCAACACTGACTTGTTCACTATATTGTTCTACTAAGGTTCCTTCCATCCATTCATCCATATTTGAAAAATTTTCAATCTCTGGAATTCTATGGTGAAGGTATGGTGACAATTTGTTTTTCATTCTCCTATCACATATAAAGCTGTTTGGGTCATAAGGTACCCACCAGAATTTTTTTTGCAATTTGAGATAGTCTTCTAGAATTCTTTCAGCTTCTTTTCCTGCATCCCTATAATTACAGACAAAAGGACCTAATTGACTCTTAATTCTGAGCTGAGCCTTTTTCTTTGCATTGTAAAAATGGACTATGTCTGAATTTATCATTTTTCTGAAATATTCTAAGGCAAAAAGCCTCATTGGAACATATTTTGGTAGCTTGAAAGGACACAGCTCACACCCATATATTCTAATTTATGTATGTTTCATGTATAGGTACCAATCACCTATTCTGTATTGCTTTGAGAGTTGGAGAATTTTCTTCATATCATTATTGACCCTAGGAGGGGAAACTCTTGTTAATAAGGTAGTTGCAGGGTGCACAAATAGATCAATGAACTCATTGTAAGAATAAGGAGACTCAAAGGAATTATGGAAGATTGCAGACCAAAAAATTACAGACCTTGGATTTCCTTTGGCATCAATTTTCATGACATGGAAGGGGAAACTCTCTAATTGATAATAGAGCATGAGATGGTATATAAAAGTGGAATATTTCAAAACTTTTTCATTTTCCAATCTCATGAACTGGTCATGAATTTTATCAGCAATAAAGGAAGCAAAATCATATTTGACAGCAGGGGGCTGTCTAGGAGTAAAAATTGACAACAACACTAGGGTTAAATTATCAACGTATTCACTAGTGTTGAAACCCATTACAGAAGATATCATATTCAATATTAGTCTGCCCATATCTGTAAAAAAGGTATATCCATAAGGAGGTGGGCCTTTGGGTTCATGTTCTGGTAGCATGAAAGTCTGACAGAGGCGATTCATCTCTTCTTGGGATAAATTTGTGGATTTTTCAAGTAAATCTCCCATGGAAATGAGAGTCAGGGCTTGACCGGGATGGAATTGTAACATTTCATTTATGGATTGAGCAGTTATCGGGAAAAGAACAGTTTGGCTCGGGGACATGACTGCTCATTGATTGGGATCGTAATTGGCATGGCAGTGATAAATTATTTCGGGAAAAACATGGACTGAAGGTAAATAATACATTGGAAGATTGGATTCCCACAGTCCCAAAATATCAGAGCCATTCAGGAAATTACCTTTGCATTGGCAAAAGGTTCTGAGAGGATTTTCACTAAGAATGAGGTCTTTTATCTGGAAATCCCTATCTGCTAGAGGCAGATAGTCTAAATCTTTATGGGGGGTATTCAGAGGTGCAACATTCAAAGCCACAAGGGTTTCCATTTCTGGTTCTTGTGGATTCAGAAAGGAATTTGGGTTTTTGATGGAAAAATGGGCACAATTACAGGTTTGGGAACTTAGGAGTGAAATAACGACCAAATTGTACTTTGTTTTAGTCTTTTCCTGTGGAATTAAATAAAAAACCAAGACTTGCAGGGTTCAACGGGAACTGGGTAAATACCTGTTTCCGGGAAGTGAATAGTGATGAAAATAGGTGTAGGCAACTGCTGATGGGTTCTGGATTGTTCGTCTACAATTCTCTCTGCAAGGTGGTGGTTGACAGTCTTCGACAGATGGCTTTGCAGTTTTTTGCATGGGAACACTGGTCGTTGCACGGGATAATGAAAATGATGCGCGTTTATTTATTTTATTCGCAGATTCAAAAGTTGGCGGGGTTTTATTTTTCCGGCGGATGACATATGCAAGAAACGTTGTTTTTTTTAATGTGAAGGGTGGTAAGCGGTATACATCGCACTTCTTTTGGGGACGGGCTATTTTCCAGTGAAAGCCAGCGATTCCATACCCTTCGCGACGCGTGGTGAGACACTGTTTGGAAAACCGCTTAGCAATCGCGCGTTATTGTTCAGACGTGGGGGCAATGCGATATGGACGACAGCCATTGGATGTGCAGGGGTTGATCGGACGGCTGTCGGGGAGGTGAGGTGATAGGGAAATAGCAAGGGTGAGCCCAATACAATTAAACACGATTTAATCATATCGGGGGCAATTCAATAGTTGGGGTAAGTTATTAATTAACCATGAGGGTTATTAATCCTTTTTTAATGCGGCGGGGAATTAGGGTTCTTAATTAGTTGCGGTTTTAACTAATTAATCACAATTAACACAATATTAAGGTTATTTTTCAACCAAAGGGGCGGGATATGTAATAATTGAGAGTTTTATATAGTTAAAATAATACGGGAACGGGTTGAATTATATAGTGAATTAAATAATAAAGTTAAAAGTTAATATGAAAATGAATGAAAAAGCGCTAAGTATAAAAACATTAGAAGTATGTATTTAACTTATGTTTGAATGAAAGGGTTTTTATGAGATATTGTGCAATTTCCCTAAGTAAAATACGATTTTACTTAGGAAAAGATTTTTTATGAATGGTTTTAAGTACTTAGGCTTTTCAATTATTGGGCCGAGGGTCCGGTCCCTCGAAAAGTCAAGGAAATGCCTTGAGCCCCTCTAATTTTCAAATGCCTTAGTACTTAGGGGAAATTAGTAAAATTTTAGGGAAAAATGAGAAGGGAAGTTAATTATTTGACTTTGTTTTGCTTGAAATTCTTCTAGTGTAATATCTGCCTTGCCCTTGTGATTAAAGTAAAGATTAACACATTTAGAGTCATTATCCATCACATGTAATTCTGCAACAACATCTACCTACCCTACCTACTTTCACCTACCATTTTTTCTTCTTTATTAGGGTGCACTTAGACTGGAAAACCCTTATCACACTTTCTTTTCTTCTACATGTAGAAATATATCTAAGTCTAACCTTATTACATCCAAGGGCTCAGATTAAAATGTTGAGCTCCTTTCATTTTCTCTACCTATCTACTTATCTGCCAAGATGAAACAGTTTGGTCAAATTTTATTCTCTATCTCTAAAACATAAAATTCAAATATGAACAAACCAAGCTTAAACTGTTTGACTGTTCATCAATTGTGGCATAAAATACAATTTGCACACAATTTGTTTATTTACATAAGAGAAAAAAGTAGTGGCATTTAGACTTGCACACTTTCCTTGGCCTTTCTTTTGGTGGGGTTCATTTTTCTTTTACTTTTTTGGCCATTTTTATTTTTTTCACCCTTTGATTTTTCTTTTAGGGTATACCCTCTTTACATTTTTTAAAATTTTTTGATTTTTTTTGACAATATGGAAAACCTTTGCAGCAAGGGAAGGTATGAACATATTACATAGCGCATCAAGTCAATCATGATATATGACACATATTGGTATAGGAGCATAACATGTTCACAAATTCCTTTAGTTTATAATGTTAAACCCTTCGGTTTGTTAGTTCTTTTGGTTTATAATATGAATAATCGATCAATGTCATCCCTGATCAAATTTCAGATTCTCACAAATATTGTCTCAATATTAAAATCACCCATGGCCAACCATGGTCATAGTTGGTTCAACGTCGCATTGTGACAACAATTGTCTCAATGTTTAAATCAAGCATGGTAAACCATGTTTATTCCCCTCCGTTTATAATATTAATAATAATGTGGCTTTACTAATTTTTTTTTTTTTTTTATAGGTATCCCTTGGCTTTCTTGATCTCTTATGTTTTTAAAATTTTCCTTTGGGTTCCCCAATTCCTTTGGTTTATAATATTAAACCCTTGGGTTTATTAGTTCTTTTGGTTTATAATATTGATAATCCCTTCTGTTTATTAATTAGTTGCTTTTAAAATATTGGTTCTTATGGTTTTATATTTTCTTAGGATTTTGAATTTAAAATATTTATTCTTAGGGTTTGTTACGCTATTCTATTTTTAATATTGATCCCTTGGCCTTATTGATAACTTATGTTTTTAATAATTTTCCCTTGGATTCACCAATTCCTTTGGTTTATAATATGAATAATCGATCCATTTCATCCATGATCAAATGTCACATTCTGAAAAATATTGTCTCAGTATGAAAATGACCCATGGCCAGCCATGGTCATAGTTGGTCCAACGTCGGATTGTGACAACGTTTGTCTCAATGTTTAAATCAATTCCCTTGGGTTCACCAATTCCTTTGGTTTATAATATGAATAATCGATCAATGTCATCCATGATAAAATGTCACATTCTGACAAATCTTGTCTCAATATGAAAATCACCCATGGCCAACCATCGTCAGAGTTGGTCCAACGTCGCATTGTGACAACAATTGTCTCAATGTTTAAATCAATTACCTTGGGTTCATCAATTTCTTTGGTTTATAATATTAAACCCTTGGGTTTATTAGTTCTTTTGGTTTATAATATGAATAATCGATCAATGTCATCCATCATCAAATTGTCTGAATATGAAAGTCACCCATGGCCAACCATGGTCATAGTTGGTACAACATCGCATTGTGACAACAATTATCTCAATGTTTAAATCAATTCCCTTGGGTTCACCAATTCCTTTGGTTTATAATATTAAACCCTTGGGTTTATTAGCTCTTTTGGTTTATAATATGAATAATCAATCAATGTCATCCATGATCAAATGTCACATTCTGACAAACATTGTCTCAATATGAAAATCACCCATGGCCAACCATGGTCATATTTGGTCCAACATCGCATTGTGACAACAATTGTATCAATGTTTAAATCATTTCCCTTGGGTTCACCAATTCCTTTGGTTTATAATTTGTTGGGTAATGGTTTTCCCTTGGGTTCACCACTTCCTTTAGTTTATAATATCAAACCCTTGGGTTTATAAGTTCTTTTGGTTTATAATATGAATAATCGATCAATGTCATCCATGATCAAATTGTCTGAATATGAAAATAACCCATGGCCAACCATGGTCATAGTTGGTCCAACGTCGCATTGTGACAACAATTGTCTCAATGTTTAAATCAATTCCCTTGGGTTCACCAATTCCTTTGGTTTATAATATTAAACCCTTGGGTTTATTAGTTCTTTTGGTTTATAATATGAATAATCGATCAATGTCATCCATGATAAAATGTCACATTCTGACAAAAATTGTCTCAATATGAAAATCACCCATGGCCAACCATGGTCATAGTTGGTGCAACATCGCATTGTGACAACAATTGTCTCAATGTTTAAATCATTTCCCTTGGGTTCACCAATTCCTTTGGTTTATAATTGTTGGGTAATGGTTTTCCCTTGGGTTCACCACTTCCTTTAGTTTATAATATCAAACCCTTGGGTTTATTACTTCTTTTCATTTATAATATGAATAATTGATCAATGTCATCCATGATCAAATGTCACATTCTGACAAATATTGTCTCAACATGAAAATCACCCATGGCCAACCATGGTCATAGTTGGTCCAATGTCTCATTGTGACAACAATTGTCTCAATGTTTAAATCAATTCCCTTGGGTTCACGAATTCCTTTGGTTTATAATTTGTTGAGTAATGGCTTTCCCTTGGGTTAACCAATTGCTTTGGTTTATAATATTAAACCCTTGGGTTTATTAGTTATTTTGATTTATAATATGAATAATCGATCAATGTCATCCATGATCAAATGTCACATTCTGACAAATATTGTATCAATATGAAAGTCACCCATGGCCAACCATGGTCATAGTTGGTCCAACGTCACATTGTGACAACAATTATTTCAATGTTTAAATCAATTCCCTTGGGTTCACCAATTCCTTTGGTTTATAATATTAAACCCTTGGGTTTATTAGTTATTTAGCTTTATAATATGAATAATCGATCAATGTCATCCATGATCAAATGTCACATTCTGACAAATATTGTCTCAATATGAAGATCACCCATGGCCAACCATGGTCATAGTTGGTCCAACATCGCATTGTGACATCAATTGTCTCAATGTTTAAATCAATTCCCTTGGGTTCACCAATTCCTTTGGTTTATAATATGAATAATCGATCAATGTCATCCATGATCAAATGTCACATTCTGACAAACATTGTCTCTATATGAAAATCACCAATGGCCAACCACGGTCATAGTTGGTCCAACGTCGCATTGTGACAACAATTGTCTCTATGTTTAAATCAATTCCCTTGAGTTCACCAATTCCTTTGGCTTACAATATTAAACCCTTGGGTTTATTAGTTTTTTTGGTTTATAATATGAATAATCGATCAATGTCATGCATGATCAAATGACACATTCTGACAAACATTGTCTCAATATGAAAATCACCCATGGCCAACCGTGGTCATAGTTGGTCCAACGTCACATTGTGACAACAATTGTCTCAATGTTTAAATCAATTCCTTTTGGTTTATAATTTGTTGGGTAATGGC